>WEIV01016752.1:160315-349166 GCA_013390005.1 Calyptomena viridis
AAAAAAAGAAAGGAATTGGTAGGGCTGGCTACTAGCAGGGGATGGCTGTGGAACAGGATGTGACATCAAGTAAGGCGGGGGAAATTTAACTAAACACGGCAAAGAGGGAGAGGGAAAAGCAGCCGCGGGAGCGCGGGGTGATGCTGCCACGGCCCCGCGGGGAGCGGGGCTGCAACCAGGGGGGTTCACCCCCTTCCTTACCCCCTCCTTAATCCCATCCCTCCTCGCCCCCGATCTCCGGGGATACGGGGTGGGTGCACAGGGATGTCGCCCCCCCCAAAGCACCAACCCCTTCGCAGCAAAGATGCTCCCAAACCAAGCCCCCCAGAAAGGCTCGGAGCTGCATCTGTGCGAGGCTCACATCCAAATTAATTTAAGGCGGTGGGAGGATGTGAGAATTTGCTCTGCAGAGCATCCTCACCTGCATCCACTCCCAGCACCCTGCAAGGGTCCTGCTGGTGGTCCAGGGGCTGCAGGCAGTGCCCACCCCACATTGTGCCCTTCCCCTCCCCAAGGGCCGTGGGGACCTTTTCCCCCTCATTTCTCTCCTTCACACACACTCTGAATGCTTTCTAAACCACAGCTTTCTCAGGAACCTCATGCATACTATTAATTATTTTAATATCTGGTGGTGCAGGTGAACAGCATCACCCCCTGTTCCAGAGGTGAGAAATGTAATCAGATCATCTCTTAGTGATTACTGAATAATTTAATAGAAATTCCTTGCCACAACTCCACAATTAGCAGAGGCCCCGCTAGAGGATTTTCCCTCTTAATTGCTCTTTGCAAAAGGTTTTTTTCTTCTGGGGTCCTTGGAACTGGATGTTACTGGAGCAGGAGATGGGATCTCTGTAGGGCTGAGCTGATGCAGGGCCCTTTCCAAGTCCTGGGATCACAGGGCACAGAATTCTGCAGGAAGCAGCTGAATTTTCAGCACTGTGACTGAGCCTCTGTGGGGACAAACGGCTGAGAACAAGCTGGAAAAAGCTTTCTGTGTGTTTCCATCAGCAAATGTCCAAGGGAAGGTTGTCCCAGTCCTCCTCAGAGTGTTTTAGCAGCTTCAGGCAGCTCCTCTCTAGAAAGGAAACTATCACATTAGTTTAAAGTGAGCTTAGGAAAAGGCAGCCCAGGGAGCAGCTGTGGGAAAGCTGGAATGCCTGACTGTCCCACAGAGATCTGTCTGTAATACACTTCCCTCAGCACCTCCCTTTAAGGTCGAGGCTTTATAGCCCATAAAAGCTGAGGGCCTTTAAAAAACATTAAGCTCCTCTTGACTTCATCAAGAGCAGCACGATGGGGCCAAAAGCATCAGTGGTACAACAGGGTTTGAACACATCCTCCCCTGGCACCTCAGGAGGTGTTTTATTGCCATGGGCATCACTTTCCTCCTGGCAGGGATCACAGTGGGATAAACCCCTCCCCAAAATTCAGAGAAAGGAGGAGGACTAGTGAGTCACACGTGGCTGTATTTCTCTGTGAGTGCACTGTTTAAAATGCCTTCAAAAACCACCTGAGCAGCTTCTTCTTAACCCTGGGACATGAGGCAGCACGTGGGTGATGCAGCTCAGGATGCTCCATGTGAGGGCCCAGGTGCAGCTGGAGCTCAAAGGGCTTAAAATAGATTTGAAAGATGCAGAAGCCCAGCAATGGGAGCTTCTTTCACACAAAAACTTCCAATGATGAGATCAACTTCACCTTAAGTTGCTGCTGCCACGGAGGGTGATTTGAGTTTGGGTGTTTTAGAGCTTAGGAGAGAAGAAACTCCACCTTGTTTTACATAGTGGTACCAGATAATGCTTGGAAATTGGCTTTTTCTAAGCATGTCCCCAAAGGGAAATCTCTCCTTTGGTTTTATACACATCCAGTGACATCGACCTTCATGGAAACAGTCATGGCTTGTACTTGGGCAAAAGCAACAGCTCTGCAATTTGTTTTAATTCATTCCTCTTTTGAAGTATTTCTGAATCCATATCAATAACCTCATTATTGAACTTGAGCTCCAGAGCGTGAGGCCCTGTATGGTCCTTCCTCTGGGAAAGAGCCTCCACTCCCACAACATAAATCACAGAAACGAAGAGAAATAAAAGGAAAAAAATGCCCAGTGGGAACACAACTCAGATCTTTTGACTCCCACAGTGTCTTACCCAGACTTTGAAAAATACCTCCTAGAAATTTGGAAAGGGTTCAAGGTCTGGAGAACCTGCCCATGGAGTGGGACTAGAAAGGCTCTGGCTCAGCAAAAGGAAGGGCTGAAAGGAGGCTGCCAAGGGGAAGATTCCTGTACATGAAGGCTCTTTTATCTGCTAAAAAAAGCCAAAACAAGAGTCCACAGTTTGGAGTAGAAATAGGGTGTGTTTTTTTTCCTCAGGGGAAGATAATCAGGCTGTGAAATAACTCAGCTGAAGGCACAGTGCCCTCTCCATCACTTGACACAGTTAAATTGGAGCCAAGAGCCTTTCCCAGAGATGCATCCCAGCTCCTCCAGAAATCACAGGCGAGACGCCTTCCATGAAATCTGTGCTTTGTGATGCAGGAGAGGGGATATAACACACCTTCTTGATTTACAGGAGGTGATTTAGGGCAGTACTTTGCTTTCCAGGTTATGCTGCCCTCCGGAGCAGGAGGACTCAGAGTTGGCTGGCAGGGGATGGAGGGGATGGAGGGGACAGCAGACAGCTGTTCTGGGAGCCACAGGCACCTGCAGAGCTTTTCCACCTCCCTCTGCTCATCCCTCTTGTACCATCAGTGAGGTCAGATGGATCTTGTCTCCTCCTGGGACCTCTGGCTCATCCCACATTTTGATGGTGTTCTTTAAGGGCTGCCCAGTGTTGAATTGATTTTCCAAATGGACCCAAACTATTGATCCATTTGTCAGAAGAATGTCAGGGGAGACAAGCCAGGCATGAGCTTTGCTGTCGTGGGACTTCAGAGTGTGTGACAGCAGGACTCGCTGCAAGGAGCCCTCTGGGAGCACTCATTGCTGGGTTAGCAGCATCTGATACCAGAGGAGCAGGAAATGTATCCTCAGAGGAAATCACACCTCTGTGATCCTCCTCTTCATGCAGACAGACTCAGTGATGAACACAGGACGTGGCTTCTTGCAGAGCTCTCTGTGCTGAGCTGTCTCCCTTCTCCTGGGAGCTGTTTTCAGCATCTTAGAGCCTCTGGTGGCTCAGCCCTACCTGGGATTGTCCCTTCTCCACCCACAGGAGAGACTCTTTGGACATGCAGAGCACACTGGTCATGAGGATGGCATGCAAAAGTCATGGATTAGCCAACTTGGAAAGGTGACAACACCCCCAGGTCCCAAACAGGCTCAGTAGGACTGTGGCTGCACAGTGAATGTCCACGTGGACACTGAAAAGCTGCCTCAGTATCTACCCTTACCCTGAAGTGCTGGAAACAACCCAGAACCAATTTCAGCTGATTTTGGGCAAATTTCATTGATTTATTACCTTCTCTAAGGACTTGATCTCTTGAGCAGTTGGTTTGGAATCAGCCAAGGCCACTTCCATGCATTTCCACCTGTTATCTCAGCACTGAGAATTCCAAATGCCCCCAAAGAACGAAGGAGATGGGAATGAAAAGCAAAAGGTGCACTCACAGATCTAAAAACACTGCACGTTTTTTTTTTTTTAAAGCAAGCATCTCTCATTCTTTGCAGCTCTTCACCTCCCTGCTCAGAAGTGGGTTGAGGAGCAGACACTGCCAGACTTCAATTCATCCACTAATGCTTCAGGGAGGCCGAGTGGGAACAGGTCAGGAACTGGCAGCGTGCACCAGGAATGGTAAGAACCAGCCTTTGCCATGGGAGAGAAGGAATAACACAGCAGCTGAGGAAGTGGGGAGGTGCAGGACACAAAGAGCAGGAAGAGAACTGGAAAAGACACAGCTAATGGCCAGAGAAAAACCAACCCCCTTACAAGTGGATTTTTTCAGGTTTGCAGCTTGTCTTTGTCTGCTGCACTGAGGGAGGGGATGGGGCTGTGGATGGATGTGTGGGACAACAGCCTTGGTGGCATCCAGCCTTGGTGGCATCCAGTCTTGGTGGCATCCAGCCTTGGCATTGCAGCCAGTTACGTGCCTCTGATTCCTGGGAGCTGCTGAATCCTTTCCCCATCGGCACAGGAAGTCTCAGATGACCCCAAGGCAGAGTCTGCTCTGCAGCCCCAGGCAGGAGCACATTTCTTACACTCCTCTCTTTGTCATTTGAGTTCCCCTTTTCCTGGTGCAAACTGCATGCAGGTATTCTTCCTTCTGTCCTAGTGACTTCCCAGACCTTTACAGGTGTATCCAGGATTCCCAGATGGCTGCACAGCCAGTTCCATTAGCATCATTGTGTTTTCCTTTGCTTTCTGGTGCTTTTTCCTTCATCAAATGCTTCAGTCCAAGCCTCACAGTTGGAAATTTTGTTTTGCTGCTTCTAAAGAGTAGAACACTGGCTTTCCTGGGCTTTTCATTATCCAAATGATTCAAGGACCTGAGCAAAGGAGATAAAACCCACACCAGGGAAACCTGGCACAGGAGTGCAGAACTGGCTGAAGCAGCTCCTCTGCAAACATCCCCTTCCCCACTGGCACTTTAAAGTTGTTTTTGCACTTGTTATATATTTATTTTGAAAGAAAATGAATTCCACATTAGCAGATTTAAAGGGTTTGCAGCTTCCCAGCAGCCTTGATTGCACACAAGGATCAATCTTTCATCATAACAAATCCCTCTGCTACCCAAGCCAGGCAAAGCCACCAGTGTATTCCTGGTGTTTCTGAGCCCTGGAGGGAATCCACACTTTACACCACATTTTCTTAGCAACAAATGGGGTCAAGGAGGATAAAAACTAACATCAGAGCCACAGTGAGCCCGAGTCACACAGGGAAGATTGCCTGTGCAGTTTAGCAGCCTGATCTCTTTTAAAATAGCACTAAACTGCTCGAGGAGCCTCTTGCTTGGGAGAGATTTCAGTGGGAAAAATCGCTGGAAAAGGTGAGTCAAGTAATTTTGCAGAGTTTACCTCTTTATTTGTGGTACACAGATAACAGGCTGAGTAGTTTCTGGGGCTTTGGTGTGCTCTCCAAGAGTTTCCATGGTATTTCTGGAGGTCACAATATGCCCTCTTAGATGGAATATCCTCTTACATGGAAAGCAGTATTTGCTACCACCCAAGGTTCTGAGAGATTTTCCAACTAGTGGGAAGATGCAAAAGGCTCAGATAAGGAAAAAAAAAAGTGAAAAAACAACCCCACAAATAACTTCCCAAATTTCCAAAGACAATATTGGCCCAAAGGGAGGAAAGTGCAGGTAACAGCTTATGTTGCTAAAACCCCAAATTTGCACTGGTTTGGGTTCAACGTTTTAGCCAACTGGTAGGAACTTTAGAGTAAATCTCAGCATTTCCCAGGGCCCAGATTGCATATTGGACCATATACCCTGAAATGTTTTTATTTAATTTGAGTCCACATTATGCTGCCTACATATGGTGACACACACATTTCATTTTATGTAGCAGATGCTGCTTTGCTATTGAGGATGTAATATACTGAGTACATTATAGTATCATTTGGTCTAGGGTAACTGCAGTGTTTTTTAACTCTGATTAGCCTTAATTTTAAAGCTGATTTGCTAAGGAAATGAAGCCTGTGACATCCCACTCTGTGTGCATGCTGTACATCTTTTCCCTTGTCCATCATTCTGTTTTTTCAGAGCTCAGGGGCCTGTTTCAGTGCAATAGGGGAAAACCCAGTTTGCTTCCCTCACCAAATCACTTCTTGTGGGAGATCAGGTGCATGATACAGGTTCATGAGTCCTGGGAAACCGAGCTGACACAGCACTTTTCCCTAAACCATAAACACTTCTGAAAATGAAAGAGATAAGAGTAGTAAGCACCAGGGAAGAGGCATCAGTCAGGCTGAGTTGTGCTGCTCTGTCCAAGGACAAAAACCCATCTCAGTTTTAATTAGAAGCTGATTAAAGTCTACAAGTGATTTCAGCTTTGCTGCCCTCCCTGCTGGCTCACCCTGATCCCATTCCAGCAGTGATGGTGTTGCTTCCAGGCAATTCTGAGCCCTGGCACGGAGGGGGTGACTTTGGCCACAGCTCTGACCCATCCTGATTGCACCCAACCCACCCACTCCTGTTGGCAGCTCATCTCCACAGGACCTGCAGAGCTGGTGGAGGAGGCAGTGGGGCACAGCTGTGGCTGGAATGACTGGTGCTGGGAATGCCAGGAGATGTATTCCATAATTCCTGCAGCTGGTGTTGACAGTGCCCTGCACTTCTCTGACACTTCTCAGCAAAACATGAGAGAATAAATAGCAGAGGAACTGCATGGCTGTGCCCACCCTTCAGCTGGCACAAACAGGAGCTTGGTCCCTCTTTAAGAGGCATCTTCCCTCCATGGATGTCCAGAGCTTGGAGCAAAGTGTTTGGGAATGTTTTTGTGCCGTGTGTCCGTGGGAGGACAAGAGGTCCCAATGCAGGACCTCAGCTGTCCCTTCAGTTGTGCCCATGTGATGCCAGGGCTGATGGATGGCACAGCCAACACCCCGAGCTCTGCACAGCCCCAAATTCATGAACTCTGCTGTGATCCAGTACAAGCTCTGCCAAAAATGGCCATAAACAGCACTTAGTGATGCATAATATATGAAAATGGCTCATGCTGAGCTTTTAGATGGAGAAGGATTTTTTTTTTTCTCTTAATACTATTACAACATTCTCCTGCAGCCATGGAAGCACCATCATAAATATTTAAAAGGAGGTTTAAAAGACCCAGTCTGTGCAGTTTGAATATTTATGGCCACCAAACCCTTGACCTTTAGATTTAGGGTATAGCATATATAAAGCAGCCTTATTTAACTGTACACCACAGGTTGCCTGGGGATCAGATCTGAACTGAAATCCTCCAAGCATTTAGCATTTTTAAAGTTTCTAGTGGTAAACAGAGTGCAATAAACAGGGATTTCAGTCAGGGAGAGGAGGGGTGTGCAAGAGTAAGCACAGGCTGGGGCTCCCTTCACCTGACCTGGGGAACAGCCCAAATTCCCCGAGCACCTCAATTTTCCAGCATCTAAAGCAGAGTGAATAATAGCAATGGGGTAAACTAACAAAAATTGGTCCAGGTGTTAAATGCAGAGAAAAATGAAATATGAGGAATAACAGGAATCACTTGTTTCTGTGGTTTCCTCCAGCCAGCTCTGCTGCCGTGGATTTATCCCACTGTGGTGCTGAATTCCCTGTCACACACAGCCGGGTGTGCTCAGCCAAATCAGGGCCTCAGAGCCTTCATTCAGGAATTTCCAGCCATTGAATACTTCAATCAGAGCCAATCAGGGATTTTCAGAACCACCGTGCTTCCCAGCTGGCACGGATTTGTTATTTGTTCCCTTTTTTTGAGAATTATGACTCACTCTCAGTGTTTTCAAGTTAAAGCCTCACATTCCCTCTCCTCACTCAGCTCATCATCCCAGCGCTTTCCTTCCCAAAACATCTGCCTGAAACGGAGCTGCACCCATCCTGGACAAGGAGAAAAAGTGGGATCCCACTCCCTGTGCTGCTCTGCACCCCAGGAACCTCCCCACAAACAGGTGCCAGTGCTGGAGCTGGAAGGACAAAGATGTTCCAGGAGCCAGGACCTGGATCCATTGTGGAGTCACAGCAGAGGGAATGCACAGAATCCATGCATTTGTGGTTGTTTACTTTGTTAGAGTCAGGCAGGAGCCTCTCAAAAGCTCAAAGGCCCTTCAGATCTATTTGTAGTCAGGAGTTTGAAACACTCCTCTGATGTATTTGCATATTTAAAAATAAGAGAGAGGCGAGAAGATAAAAGGGAAGAGTTGGTGCAGGCAAACCCTGACCTGCAAACCCCGTGCTCATGGGGCTCTGGTGGTCACACACCCGATGAAATCCCATCCCAGCTACTGGAAAAGGCAAAACACATGAATTTTTTAATCCATTTCTGTTTGTTCTTGGTCTATTCCTGCCTGTTTTTTTTTTTTTTCCCTGGATTTTTGTTTTTTCTCCTCAAGGAGCAGAGCAGGGCTGGGGCTGCAGGTGCAGGTTGGGATTTCTGCCATCTCTGTCTGGTCCATATGTGCCATGTGTTAAACAACCAGATGAGTGAGGAGCAAAGCCCAAGTGCTGTTTAAAGCTTAATGGGGTTGGTAACAAATGCTGATGGTTCACTTTGGACAGTCCCACTCTGAACTCTGCAGCAGAGACCAGACAAACCCCACTCTGCTGCCACTCCAGTCCTGTGGGGAGAGGGATGTTTGCAGCCAAATTTCTGTGTGTGCTGCCGTGTTTCCAAGTGCAATTTTCTCATCTAGCTGGTGGCCAGTGATAATCAACGGGGTAAATGTGCTTTTATTGCTTTTCTGATGATTTGGTTTTCCACGCTCTGCTTCCACTTCTGCGAGGAGTCCCAATTTCTGTGCCATAGCACTGGATTAATTACAGTGCTAACGACTGTCTACCAGGTGTATGTCACAAATGATCTGTAGGAACTGGACAGCACTTTTCTGACATTCCCAGTTTTGTTAGCTGGAACTGATCCTGCTGCTACATTGGCTGGAAAATAAACAAACCCACTGCCAAGCTGGCTGGGTGCCTATTGCTGGGAACCTGCTGGAAAAGAGAGAAGACCCAATATTGCAATTAATAGGTCCACAGGGGGGGTTGGAGAAGTGTTTCAGTGTCTCTGAGCCTTTGCAATGTGTTCAGTGCTGCCTTTCAGACTGAGCCAAAAGCTGCTATGGATAATCCCTGTGCTTCCCAAGCTTTCTCCCCACAGAGGGCCACCAGGATCTGCCTTTGTGCTCCTGGGAGCATCCTCCCAGGACTGCTGACAGCTCGGGGGGATGCAAGGGGAAACAGGGACAGCTCTCTGCACTCTTTCCATCTCAGTGCCTTGTAAAGACACTGGGTCAGAGAAGCCTTTTGCCATCACTGCAGATCCCTTTGTGCATAACCAAGCAGCAGCTGTAGGTGCCCATGGGCAGCAAGCCTGGAGCCTTTACCTTGGGTCTTTCTCAGTCCAAGCCCTGAGATTTTTTTTTTCAAACCCAAAGAAATATCCTTAAAATACCTTTCCAATTCGGATGGTGCCAGGGTTCCTGGGGGTGGAGCTGGCACAGAGGCAAGGCAGCTCCTTCTTCTTGCTTCCCCAGGAAACTCTCCTGCCTGCCAAACCAGCCAGCCATGGTTCCTGCAGCCTGGGGAGCCAGAAAGAGAAACTGAATAATAATTATTTTTGTATGTAAATAGTTGGGAGATGCTCAGATGGGAAGAGCTGGGCAGATCACAGGAGGCCTTAGGGGGTGTAGGAAGGATTAGTGTGAGAGTGGCTGTAGAATGAACAGAAACATGTGCTGGCTTTGAGGGGTTTAAATTGCTGGGGTCCAGCTCTTATCTGGGCTGAAAAAGGCCAAGAAAACATCAGAATAGGTGGAACCAGACCTATTTATGTTACTAAAGGATCTGTCCCTCTCCTGTTGCTTTTGGGAGCCTCTTTAATAAAATTTGCAGAGGGAAACATTTTCTCAGAGCCATCCAAGGGGTACTCTGGGGAGTCTGTGGCACAGGAGAATTTGGGAATGTTATCACTGCTTGGTTCCCTCGTGTGTTCAGCAATCTTGTCTCCTCTTCCAGCTGTTTGTACAGGCTTCCTTTCACTATATCCCCATCTCTGAGCCCAGTGGTCTCCACGGAAGGGAGGGAGCTCAGGGAATCACTGTGGTCCCTGGAGATCCCTCCATCCCCACCTGCTATCCCAGGGTTTGTACTTTTGGTGCTGATTTTTCACCACCTGCCTGGGAAAGGGCAAGGAGCTGATGGAGTTAAGCCATTTGCAGGAAGGGGAAGGTTATGTACCTCATCAAAGCAAACCTTTATGGCTGTTTGACTAGCAGCTGTTTGCAGCCACTCAGCACATTAGCAGAGCTGCTGCCATTTATTGTGCAATCATCATTTTAAACCCTCTCCTTTTCTTCCCCTCACTCCCCAATAACCAAAATGGAGCAATAAAACTCCAACCCAAGAGGGACAAATAATTCCCTTTATAGTTTGTCCCTGGGCCTGATCTCTTGCTGTTGGAAAGCTGCCTGGGAGCATGATGGCTTGTCTCTGGTGCCTGGGATGGGGTGAGCAGCCCAGGAACATCCCAAAACTCTGCTGTCACCCTGCCTGGGGTGTCAGTCCCCAAAGGTGGGACCTGAAAGGTCCTGAAAGCCATTTCGGAACAATCCCAGTCAAACCACCTGACAAAACCTCTCCAGTTTGAAACTGGTCCTGCTTCCCTTTCCTGTCCTCAGGGAGAATGAAAAGCCAAAACCATGAAGGGAGCTAAACTGCTGTTTTCCCTGGCTCAAAGGCACTGCAATAGCCGTGTTTTTTAAAAATTAAATGCTCACATCCAATTGTATTTGCACTGAGTAATGTCCTTATCCAATGCAATCACTTCAAATCACTGTTTTTCAAATCCTCTGGGGCATCTGCAGCGAACAGAGGGCCCAGGTCAAATATAAACCTTCTGGCTTATTTGGGAATGCACGTGGCAGTGTTACCATTGCATTAATGAGCCATGTAAATCACAGCCAGTTGTTAAATAACACGGGGGGTGGGGAGAGAAGGAGGAGAAGGCAGAAGGGACTTTATACCCTTTATACAATGAGCTTTGCAGCTACAAGAAAATCTGTGTCAGTGCTGCAACTTGCCAGCTTGGAGGACATAAGTTTCCCATCCAAATATTGCTTCTTCAGAGGCTCTCACTGCTCCCAAGAGATCCTGGGGAAATTTGTAAAGCCCAGCTCCAGCCTGCTTTTAGAGGCACTTACAGAAGGCTAATAGGAATGTGAATCTTTTTAGTTATTAAAAAAAAAAAGAAAGAAAGAAGAAGGAAGAGAGAGAGGCAGGTTGCTTGTCTTCTCTTGTAACATTCCCTGCAGCTCTGGGATGCAGGGAACAGGCTCTGCCGTCTGTCACTGGCTCCCAAATACACAGTGATGTGTCTTGGTTTGTCACTCACCCTGAGAAAAACCCAGTGCTGAGAGAGGTTGCTCAGTTCCCCATAATGTACTGTTATTACTTTAATATTAAAGGAAAAGAGAGGGGGGAACTGGGGAACTGGACATATTGCTTGGCTGGAATTGTGGTTTTTTCCTGCTGTCTCCCTTTCCTCTCCATCTGTCCCAAGAAACAGCGTCCTCTCCATTTCACAGCCCTGCACTGAAGGGTACCTGGGTTTGCCATTTCATCTCTTCTTGGCTGGATAAACCCCTTTCCATCCCAGCAATTGGGGCTGCAGGGTCACACCTCACATTATTGAACAGGGAGGTGTCACATACCACAACTAGAGCAGAACACAACATCTTACCAGGAATCTTCCTGTTGTGCACTAATACAAGCCCTTATTGCTAATCCAAAAGCACCAAAGTTAAACAGTTACCGGATGGGGAGTGGTTTAGGAGGTTCATGCTTTGTTTTTCACTGTTGCTCATATCACCAGTAAAAAGCTTGTATTTCTTAATCCATTTCACCAAGAAAACTTGATTCCCACTGCATTTCCTCTCCAGAAATGGCACTTACCTGTCCAGTGGAAACCTTTATTTGCTGCACACAGGTTGAAACTGTAAGGCTGTTTCAGTCCTCTCTATGTTCTGTTCCTGAAAAGACAAACCAGGATGGCATAAGGCAGAATTGTCACCTATTTTTCTAAGTCATCTTGAGTGAATTCATAGAATCATAGAGTAGTTTGGGTTGGAAGGGCCCTTAAAGATTACCTCATTCCAACACCTGCCATGGACAGGGACAACTTCCACTATCCCAGGTTGCTCCAACCTGGCCTTGGACACTTCCAGGGATGGAGCAGCCACAGCTTCTCTGGGCACCCTGTGCCAGGGCCTCCCCAGTCTTACAGGGAAGATGAAGTTCCTGCCTGCAGTTTGGCTCAGGTTGCCACAGGCAGTGGCCTTTCAGGTGCCTTGTGTTTTAACAGAGCAAGTGACATAAAAAATAGTTCATAATCATCCTCATCTATCACAGATAAACAAATGGGTTATTTCTCAAACTGGCTTTGAACATTTCACTTTTTAAATGCTGTCACCTAAAGGAAAGGAATTGATTTTTTGCAGTTATATGAAGACCATCAGCTGTGTCCCTCCCACAGCACCCAACACTCACACGTGGAACAGGAGCCTGTGTTAGACCCCCAGCTATGAACACGTCACACAGGGAGGGAGTTTGGCCCCGGGTCTGGGTTTGCTGTACTGAAAAACACTTGAAAAGCTTTGGAGAAACAGTGTCTAAAAGCTGGGGGTTGGGCTGATTGGTGACAAAAGGGACTTGGAATTGATGTGAATCATCCCAACACTCCACACGTGAGCGAGCCCGGAACGTCACACCCACCACAGAGCCACACATCATCTGAGCTTTGATGGACATGCTCTTCCCCATCCAGCTCCAAAACACCCTGCTAAACACAAGGAAAAAAAATGCATTAAGCTCATCCAACAACACTGAGACTGTATTTTCCCTCCTCTCCTTACTCCCAGTGTTAGATCTCTCAGATCATTTCCCAAAGCCAGGGAGCTGTGTTTACTTACCCTGCCTCGCACTAGGTCAAGTCTGGAATCACTCATCCACGGGGTAAAGCGTGACAATATTTCATGCCCAAGTAATCTGCCTTGTGAAAGAAATGAAGCTTATGTGGTGCTTGGGCTCATCTGCTCTTTATTTCCCGAGCAGACTTATTTCCAGTGCTCATCATCATCGTTAACACAAATGTGCAGAACCGTATGCACCAGGCGGCTGCTGGGAAACAGCCACGGCCTGAGTGGATCCAATTTCCCTGGCTCTAACAGCAGGGCTGGTCCTTGAGGAGCCAGGGGGGAAGCTGATTCCCTAGATTCCAAATTTGGCTCAGCTGGCTGTGATTCCTGGTGCATTCCTTACTCCAGGGCATCTCTGCGTTGTGGGGGCAGCACCTGCATCTCTCCCTCTTCTTGGAGGACCAAAGAGACTGAGCACCAGAGCAACTTAAATTTACTGCTCCACAGTGGAGATGTTGACTGGTTGTGAGGTTTCAGGTCATTACAACTGAACCAAACCAGCAGCATCCAGCTGGTGTGTCCTTTAACATCCTCATCCACTCAGCTCCATACAAGAAAACTCTCAATTTTATCTCCATGCCAGGGTCATGCAGCACATGTTGAGGTGGGAATGCAGGTAGAACATGGACAAAATGTGGTTGTCCATAGTCAAAAAATGAGGTTGGAAAAGCACTGTAAATTCCAGGCAAGGTGAAAACAAAACTACTGCCCAAATGGTTTTTTTTCTTCCTCCTAACCAAGCCAACCTACTACTGCATCCCCAGAGTGGCCCAATCCTCTACATCACCAGCCCTTTCCCATGACAGATCTTGAGTAAGACAGATTGGTCACTTAGGAAGGAGGGGGAAAAAACCCACAGGAACTGCAAAAGGAAGTGGTTTTTCTGTTTCACGCCTTGATAACTAATGCTGTTGAACACCAGTTCTCTACTGGGAGAGTGTGGCCCTGGCCTGAAGCCTAATGGAGCGTGGTGGGACACGGGATGTGACTTGACTCACCCTAATTGCCTCCACCACCAACACACCCACAGCAAAGCCCTCATTTGTTTCACTTAATTCCCTCTGACCACAGCACCTTGCTGTGGAAAACCAATCCATTTCCATGCCTGCCAGGCTCACAAATTCTTCTCCCTGTTTTGAGGCTGACATTTGCAAATCTATGTATTTATGCACAATCCCTTCTTTTGCTGAGGTGGTTTTTTAACCAAGCTGGAATGAGACAGATATACATTTTATTTGTTTAATAGCGAGATGCCATCGATGCCTTGAGCTGCACATTTGGTTTCTGCAGGAGTCAGGTATTTATGTGCTGGAATAATGAACCATCATCTGAGTCGCTGCAGAGTGACAGGGACATGCTGCATTTTATGGCTTTTTGTGAAAACAGTCCCAGTGAATAAGCACAGGTTTTCTCAGGAGGAGAAGACACTATTTGCAATTGATATTTTCAGGGAAACAGGAAGATCTGAGCTGGGATGAATCAAGGCAACAGCACAGAGTGAGGTGTCACTGTGTCGGAAATAGCCAATGATCAGTTCAATTGATTGGTGCTTCTCTGGGACCTGGAGCTGAGAAATGGAATAACAACATAAATTTCTACTTTCTCTGCTGAGATTAGTGGTTTTGAAGCTCCATTACCTTGCCCTTTCCCTGTGATTTGGGTTTAGGTTTTTTTTTTTTGCAATGGTTGATGCCTAATGCCAAACACCAGGAAAGCAGCATCCTCCACCTTGGAATATGTTGGTGGCAGAGGGGCATCACCCCGAGGGGGTCACAGCTCTACACTCCCAGTCCAGCCCCAACCTGTCAAAACAAACAACAGAGCTGGAGAAAACCTGAAATCCCCATTCCTTGAGTGATTCTAACACTTGTAATGGAGCAAAAGAAAGGAAGCACAGAGCCAAGTTGAAGGGTATTGCAGGGGTTAAAAAAACGCAGCAGCAATAAAATGTTTTGAAATGTTTGATAAGAAACTATTCCTTGCTTCCAGGCTTGCAGTTTCCCTTATTTTTCTCCTCTATGAAAGATTTCAGTGGTAAGGATTTTAAATACATCCATATAATGCAGCTTCAGACAGCAAACAGGATTAAAACCGGGCTCCAGAAAAGGAAAAGAAGTCAGATTACTTGTCAAAATTAAATTTGCCTTTGGATGCCATTACTTTCTACATTAAAAAGCTCTGGGGATTAGGAGATAAAAGAGCTAAATCCAATCTGGAGACAGGCTCAGAGGAAAATGTCAGCCAGCCAGTAATCCAGGCTCTTTTCTCTAATAGGATCTTCCCGAAGTCAAAGAAAGTGAGAATAATTATTTAATTCCATTTCTGGAGTCTGGCTTGTCTGTCGACCTGGCTCAGCATTGCTGTTTCAGTGGGAAATCAACTGGTGGCACAGATTTCACAGCTCCAACCCCCTCCACGAGCACTTTGTGCCAAAGGGGTCTTTGTGGCCCTCACCAATGGATTTAACACCGTGCCCAGCCCAGGAGCAAGGAATGATCTGATGGATGTAATTCTTCACTGTAGCCCATGGCCAACAGGAAAAGTCCCCTCCTGGGTATTTTTTTCTTGTTTGAGGGTAATAAATAAAAAGCAACTTATGCTGAAGCACAAATGTGCCGTTGCACGGCTTTGTGTCCCAACCACCATAAAAGCCTCACACTTTCCATCTCCCAAAGACCCAGAGGAGCAGAGCCTTTTCTAGCAGATTCCCCTTCATCTTTCAAAGTACAGAGCCAAAATTACAGCCTGCCCCAAATATCCCAGCACCTAAAAGACTGTAACCATGGTTGCACAGTTATGTGCAGGAGAGATAATCTGCACAGACACACGTGTTGACTCAGAGGATGAGTTAATTCTTGAGCGTGGTACAAAAGACATGAGAAGCCCTGTTCCATCTGCTGGATTCATGGCAAGGTTTTCTTTAACCTGAGCACTGGGCAAAGCTCTTTGGCTTCCACTGTGGATGGAAATGAGTAATCAATAAACATCATTAGGGTTTAGTGAGGAACCGACCACAAGCAGAGCTCTGGCTGCCAAACCCAGGGAGATCAGAAGATGGGCTGTACTCAGGTTTGCTTAGTGCAGGCCTAGATGGTCCTGGTAGTTCAGAGGTGGGCAAGAAGTAAATGATGGATATGAAAGCATTATTTTTAATAGGAGAAGAAAAGCAAATATCTCTGGGGAGCTCGTGCACTGGAGTTCAGTTGAACGCATGTGTCAAGCTGCAGGTCAAGAATGATTTATCCAGAGACACATTTCTGCTCTAAAAAGGAAACAAAAACAGCCTTGGAAAGAAGTGATAGGGCTCTACCATTAAACTGGGGGAAAAAAGGCTCTATTAGACCCCAAAGACCTTGGGGCCGGAAATGCCCTTTCTCAGTCGACAGGGCAGCTGTGCAGCTTGGAGGTGATACACAGGCCAAGTAAATGTTGGACAGGGTGAAGAAAAATGCTTTTCAACCCTGCTATTGCTTTTTAAGTGCTGTTTTCTGCTGGTTCAGGCACATTTTTAAACCTGTAGGGCACCAGTGGCATCCCCAGCATCTGCCCCAAACTGCCCTGCCAGGGATGCAGGGGTGAGGGTTGGTGATGCCTGGGCTACCCCCAAGATCCTGGTGGGTCCTGATGGTGGTGGCCAGGAGTTTGGTCCTTCCCATGCACCAGCCCTGAAAAGCTCTTCCTACTGGGACATCAGCAGGACCTGTGCAGGAGAAGGGCTGACACCCACAACAGGACTCCTGTCACCATGGGCACACTGAGACACCCCGAGCAGCTCCTTTGTTTCTACCTCTTGTTTCCCTACTAAGAGGGTTTTCCTGGGGTTTCTCCCCAGCCTGTGGATGCCTGGGGTTTCTGGAGCTGGCAGTGTGGGTTTAATGGCAGAGGAAACTGTTTGGTGACATGGTCACCCTCAGTGCCCATGCCAGCCCTGCCCTTCCTGCTTTGGCACAGGAGAGAAGGCCCTTCATGCCTGTGCATTGCTTTTTTATTTTTAAATTAAAATAGCTATAAGGAAATATAACCATTTCCTTCAGTAATTCATCCCCATGGCTCCCCTATTTTGTCATTTTAATTAAAGCCAGACCTAGCCAGGGTTTGGATGTTTGCAGCAATTAGTATTAAATCAAGCCCAGGCCTTGGGGACTGGCCTCTCTTTTGCATATTCTTGGGTTTTTACAGCAAAAAACCAACAGGTTCTGAGGCTGAATGTGTGAAAAGGGCAACCCAGCCACCAATGCAGAGATATCAGGCTTCACCAGGGAAGAGTTTGCTGAGTTTACTGAGTTTCTGTGACTTTGCTCATCAGCTGGAGAGGGCAGCCAGGTCTGGGGCTCTGATGGTGAATGTGGGGAGAACCAGCTCCTGGGAATGTGCTGCTCTTGGAGGCAGGAGCAGCACTGCCACCACCACCCCTCCTGTGAGCAGCTCACAGGTTTCTCTGGGATGGAGAACAGGCAATGGAGTTATGAAGCCCCAAAACTCAGCCTTGGGGTCCTGAAGTTTTCAGCCAGAGATCTCAGCTTGAGTTTTCTTTGGAGAGCAGCCAACTCTTCATTTTAATTGTCTCTCAGTAAACCCAGTCTGACCCCTCATCTTGCACATACAGAGCTAAAGACCATCCCAGACCTTACAGAGAAGGAGACAGAGAAGGTGGGAGCTCTGTTCCCTCGACCTGGGGAGGTGACATCTGACCCAGCTCTGCCCATCCATCCTTACAACTGGAATTTTCCATAATATCTGTCCTGAACTTTCCTTTCTTCAAGGTTAAATAACCTGCCCAGACCTGCTTTGATCACTGGCAGTGTTTTAATCATGAGCTATAAGGTATTCAGTGTTTTTTTTAAACCCACAGCTTCAAGGCTAGGTGTTTACCTGGGAATCACACATTTTACTCTACAAAAGCCTTTCATGTTGGCCTTTAGAGTGGAAAAAACATGATCTGTGCATCAGCTAATGTCTCAGAAACATAGGAAGGAAGGAAAGAGAAAGGAATCCAAGAAAAATTTCCTAAATCAGATTTTTTCACACAATTGCAAGTACTCCCTGTGCCTGATTCAGAGTATTCCTGAGCAGGAGCACAGCAGTGCTCACAGTTTCTGATACCAGTAATTCCCAGAAGTTACTGTGCTGTCAGGGCACAGCTCCATCATTGCCATAATCCCAATTTCACTCTCAGCAGCTTCTCAGCAGGGAGTGATGGATGGAGGTGCACTGGCACGAGCCACCTCTGCTTCCCCCCACCTCAGAATCCACATCCATCCCTGCAAACCCTCAAGGACTCAGCTCATTTTAACATCTGGTCATCCCAGTGGAGACACAACTGAGCCTTCACCCTCCTGTCTGCCAAGAAGAGGAGCATGGCAGGACCTCAGCTGACACTTTTATGTCACTGCCCAGGTAGTTAAACTTGAGCCAAACAACAGATCCACTGGCTGAAGGTCAAAATCATTCAGGATTGTGCATGTGTGGGAATAATAAAACTCCCAAAGGTGGCAGGTACCTACTTTTGCTGTTGCAGACAGGGATGTCTCCTGCAGCACAGGGGATGCTTATGCTGCTGCAAGGGCTGGGGGAGCACAAAGGAGGCAGCACAGCAAACTCCAACTACCTGAGGAAAAGCAGATGGAAGAAACAGGATGTTTTGGTACAGCAGAATGAGGCATGGTTGGGATTTTGCACAAAGGAAAACTGTTCTTTCCAAAAGCACAAAAAAAATTCCCCCAGTGAAACTCAGAAATTTTGTCAAGTCCCTGAGATTGTTGCAACTTCAGGGGTCTGTATCACACCCAGCTTCCCATAAGCCATGACTGTGTTGGGGGGAAATGGGAGCTGCAAAGCCAGGAAAGCATCATGTCATTCCTGCTCTCCTGTTTCCCAGAAGCAGCCAGTCCCTAAATCACAGGATTGCAGGAATGCTGCAGCTGAGAGAGGGGAGGATGCAGCCCCCAGGGCCTTGCAATGAAACACTGAACAACCCACTGCTCTGACTTTCCCAGAGTCTCAGAGCAGAAGGATGCTCAGGCCCATCAGCACAGATTCATGTGAGTGCTACAGAAACTCTGAAGAATAAATTAAATCATCTGACTCCCCTTAGAAAGACGAATCAATCTCATTTACACGTCTCACCCACAACTCTCAAAGTGCTGATGCTGGGAGAAAGTTTCTCAGCTTTTGCTTTTTTCTCATCCTCACAGACTGTCGTGGTTTAACTCTGGCTGGCAGTGAAGTACCAGGCAGCTGGTGTTGGGTTTGGAAGGTAAGAGAAGAGACTGGTGGAGAGAGGATGCTGAATGCTCTCCTTGGAGGAGAAAAACAGGATTGTAACTCCTGGACAGGCAGCCTTTGGACTGAGGGACTCTGAGTTGGAGCAGACACAGTTCTGGAATTTCATCCCAGTCACCAACAGTACTATTAACTACTTCCAAACTGAACAAGGTCAGAGAATCTTTGATCATAATTGATGAGGTATAAATTCATTAGAGCCAGCTAGGAAAGGACTCTGGAGCACACTGTGCTGTTTTCCCATTAAAATATCTAATTGAAGTACAACTGGAATGGTGTGAACCTGAAACACCTCCCTGAGAGTATAAAACTGGGCAAGAAGCATCCAATGGTTTTAAGCTGACAGGGGGCAGGTTTAGATCAGGTATTAGGAAGAAATTTTTCCATGAGAGGGTGGGGAGGCCCTGGCACAGGTTTCCCAGAGAAGCTGTGGCTGCTCCATCCCTGGAAGTGTCCAAGCCCAGGTTGGAGCAACCTGGGATAATGGAAGGTGTCCCTGTCTGTAGCAATGGATGGGAACAAGATGAGCTTTAAAGTCCCTTCCAATCCAACCCATTCTGGAATTCTGCGAAAGAGAAGTTTGATATGAATGAGGGACATGTTTTGTCAGCAAAACTATTTTTTAGAAGTGAGAATGAGAAATGTCTTGGTGCCTTTCTCCTCCCAAGCTTGAGCCTCTGGGCACAACCCCCATCTGGCACCAGCACCCACCAACATCCCAGTTTAACCCTCAGCAGCACAGGGGAGCGTTCATCCACCACTTTCCTTGGAAAGAATATTTCCAAGCAATGAATAAAAAGTGAGGATGTAGTATCAGCTTTACGGCCTTGGCTCCCTGGCACAGAGTAGGAGGAATCCTGCAAACCCCAGCCTTCATTAGGAGCCATCCATCCTCTGCTGTTGTGTGTAATAGGCTGCTCCTAATGAAGCTTGAACTGAAGCCAGTGAAGTTGTACAAATGGGAGAGGAAAGGAAAAAAAACCAACTACCGGGTCCTGTGCTTTAAGGCTGCATTAAATCTCGTCTGCTGAATAGATATTAAATATTACAGAACATTTCGCACCCGTGGGTGATGAGAGGCAACAACACTGAATGCAGCACCTGCTGTATTTCATGTTTAGGCCCAGGATGAGGGGTATCCAAGAGAAATATGCTGGGAAATATAGCTCTGCACATGTTGTTAAACACGATATGTGTTGTACTGAATCCCTCAATGGTTTGGCACAGCCTTTGAACCCCTGTGGTGATGAGGAGGAAGATCCTTTACACAGGACCACTAACTCATGAATGTGGACTTTATACACTAAGCTTGACTGGTATTTATCAGCTTAGAGGGCTCTGGAAACAGCAGATCATTTAATACATTGCCTCCAAAACTGAACTAAATAAATCCCCAAGGAATAAGCCACTCCATGGTCACAGCTCTTGACACTCCTCTTTTATCTGCAGTTGTGTTACAGTGGTGCTACAGGAGCATCTGTCCCATTTTTAAGTGTATCAGCTTCCTAATGGAGATATTCCAGTTTTATATGTTTCATTTCCCCTTCTGAGCACCAGGAGAAAGGAAGGTGCAATGTTGTCAGAAAAATGAGGAGAGAAACTCTTTCCTTGGGCTGTTCACTTATTCCTGTACAAACACACAGCTGGTCCCTGCTGGATCTCTCTGCAATCCTTTCTCCATCATTCCTTGATGGGTTTCAAGAGTTTACTCAGAATTTCAGCCCGGAAATATTTTTGCCTGGTGTTCACACTCTGAGAACTGAGCCAACAAGTGACAATGAGTAAATGCCTCCTGTCATCACTTGAAACTGTGCTGGTGACCTGCACTAGTACAGCTTAACAGAGCAGGATTTAATTGTAAAACTGGCTCAGGTTGTTCCTGGGGCTTTGTCAGACACAACTAAAATCATTAAGAGCTTTGCCAGCGACTTTACCAGGAGCTTTATTCAACTCCCAATGGATCTGGTGAGAGCTGCCCTTGCTCCTGTTAGTTACTGATCCCACCTTGGCATCACCTCACACCTGAAGGATCCCTGGTGGTCTCGGGAAGGAATTCTCTACACTGGAACCTGGAAGCTGAACAGAATATGGGACCATGAAGCACAAATGCCTTTCTCTTCCTTTGGGGAGGAATGTCCCCACAAAGGTGAGATGCACAAGCCCCACATCCTCTCTGGCCCATTTGCCCACCAGGTGAAGAGCAGTGCAGTGGAAAACCCTCTGTGATAAAGAGATTTTCCCCAAGAATCCCATAAAAGATTTGGAAAGGACGTTTATGGCTTCATAAAGCACTTTGCTAACGACTTGCTTTACCACTGCTAAATCAACTGGAATCATTTAGCTTTGGAACATGGAACTTTCCACATTTGGTCTACGGGGAGTTAAAAAAAAAAAAAAGAGTGCTGACATTTGCAAAATACATCTCGACTCATATTAGATGGTGTTAATTAAAATGACTTGCTGGGTAATGAGCTACAAAAAAAAAAAAAAAAAAAGGGAAAAGGAGAAAAGGAATCAATCAGAGTCTCAGTGCAATTAAACCCAGGAGCCCTGCTCTGCACCAGCCACTGGCTCTGGCCCCGGGGCACTGGGCTCATCTCCCAGCTGAGCCTCCTCCCAGGGATGATCACAGTATGGATGAGGTTAGAAGGGATCACAGAGGGTCATCTGGTCCATTCCCTGCTCCAGCAGGGCCATCCCAGAGCACATGGCACAGGACTGAGTCCAGACTGCTCTGGAATATTCCCAGTGAGGAGACTCCACACCCTCTCTGATCTCTGGTCACTGCACAGCAAAGTTCTTCCTCATGTTCAGGCGGAACTTCCTGGGCATCAGTTCCTGCCCAGGAACAGTTGTGCCATTGCTGGGCCCCCCTGAGCAGAGCCTGGTCCATCCTGTGCCCCCTCCCTGACCCCCAGGGATGGGGCCCCCTCTCAGCCATCAGTTCTCCAGGATGAACAGCCATCTCATCTCATAAAAGAGATGATCCAGCCCCTTAATCATCTTTGTAGGACCACACTGGACCCTCTCCAGAAGCTCCACACAACACCTCCTTCATCCCTGTGGCATGAAGGGCACGGACTCACACCTTTCCTGGGGTTAAACCACTCCTGTGCTGTTGCCCCAGGTAAAGGAGCAGCCAAGGTGTGCCTTGGCAAAGCACTGAGGGAAAGGAAATGCTGCTGCTCCCCTTTTCATCCAGCATTTTGTCTCCATGCCCTCAAGCAGAGCATTTCCATCATTGCTGGAAGCCAAACTGGACACAGAGGGTGCCCAGAGTCCTGACCCCCAACTGCCCTGGCTCACCCCACATCCCTCAGGGCACACACTGCCTCTGATCAATACCAGCAGAGAAGCCAAAGGCTGTTCCAAGAGCAAGAAAAAAAGCACCAGAAAGCAACAAGAATGAAACACACTCTTTCATCCCCCAAAAGGTGCCTTTCGGGTGGTTTGACTGTAGTGCAGATGAACAGCCAGGGAACATTTTACAGCACCACTGCAGGCACTCTGTGTGTTTGAAAACTGAATTACAGACTGAAATGTAACCACATCTCCAAAGTGGAGAATTTCAGGGCTCTATTGTGTTGGCTGTGTATTCTCGAAGCATTTTGCAACTTCTGCTCCAAAACTCCTGTAAACATCTTTCTTGGTTTAAGTGCTTCCTTAATACCAGGCTTTACTGAGCAGGAGGCTGTTTCAGAGAATGCAGTACAAGGTTTCTGCCTGATAAAGCTCTTATTAAGTGTCAAAACTAAATGAGCAAAACTTGCTGGTAAAAGGAGCCTGGCTGACAGCACTGCAGAAAAGTGGCCTTTATTCATCTCCTGAACAGGTACATTCAGGCAAAGAGCCATAAAAACTCTGTGCTTCTCCCAGCCCAGCCCTGGAGGACAATATGCAGAGATAGAGAGGAAGTTTAGCCTCACAGCCCTGCCACCAAATCCACAGAGCTCATAATAAATAACCCAAATGGTCCTTTTTCATTGGTTTTCTCTTGAGACCATCATCTGTGTTACCAACCTGGGGAACAGCAGGGCAGGGGGAGCCAACAGCTACAGCTCAGCTGGGCTGGGGCTCCCAGCAGCCATGAATTTTAGTTAATGCCCTCTCAATTTGAGTTTGGTTTTGCAGGAAGGCTGCAGAACCAGAAGTTTGTATTTCCAGACTTGTTTATTCACACCCTGGTCTTAAACATTCCCATTTCGCCATTTTAACCGTGTTTCTAAAGGATGAAAGAGTGAAAAGTGAACCAGAAAATGCAGTTTTTTCTCCTCTCTAGCTCTCATCACCCCATGTGTATTCAGACAGATCAGAGCCAAGATAACTTTCAAATTCTTAAATAAATAAGTTATTACTGCACAAGTATCCAAGAGCCTCCTCGATCTCCTCCCCCTATTCTTTCCTCCCCAGCTGTGTTTCTCCTCCACAATGGGAGAGCCAAAATCAGCAGGAGGTTAAAGAGGGAGAGGGAAGAGCTTCTTCTGTTCCCGATGCCCATGGCAGAGCTCTCCTCCCATCTTCACCCACTCCCATTATTCTGCAGTTAACAATGAGGCACAGCTGTGATGACTATGGAGGAGGAGAAACTCTGGATGGGGCTTGATAAGAAACTCTTTCTGCTGCTCACACAGAGCAAAGGAGGGGAGAAAATTCCTCCTTTTCGCCAGCAGCAAAGCAGGCACTGTTAAAGGGATCCAGGATTTTGGTTCTGAGCCTTCAGGCTGGTCACCAGCAACAACTGGCATCAAGGCACAGAGCCTTTCCCTCCTGCTGGAGACTCCAATAATTGATCAGTGCTGTCAGACAAGGTTTGGATGAAGGCACAGCACCCACAGGCCTGAACTGGAGGCTCTTATTTATTCCTGCAAAGCCCCTGGTGCATAAGGATGGTCATATATGCAGATTTCTTAAATTCGATTTCTTAAATAATGGATTGCCCAGAAGGGGGGGTCCAAAAATAAGGGCTCTGCCAAGTCTGCTCATGGTGATGCTCTGAAAGCAGCTCTGAAATGTCACCTCTGTGAAACAGCCCTTGGGGGGACAGGGCACATCATTGATCCAGGTGTAAGCCCATGTAAAAACAGGATCATGTGCAAGAACACATGGAACAAGTTGTTATGAAAACCCCTCCACCTCCCTGCTGACAGTGATAAATATCCCTCAATTTTCCCCAGCGAGCCAGAGGAGCTCCAGCCTTCACTCCAGGGGAGGCAGAGCCAGGGAGACAAATGGGGCAGCGGAGCAGGAGTGATGGGAATGGGGGTTTATAAAGCAAAGGGATGTGGGGATGAAGTGGTTTGGCCAAGCTGAATCCCTTCCCAGGGCTGGAGTGTGATCCAGCAGCTCGGGATGGATGAGACACCCCCCTGCAGCACCACAATGAACAGAGACAGGAGCGACTTCACTCCTCACACCCAGGCAGGACCGAAACCACCTCCCCCACGCTTTCACAGCCAGCAGAAACCTTCACATTTGCTTAAAGAAAGACACCACACAAACAAACGGGAGGGTGAGCGATTCCCAGCAGTCTGAACACGGTTCTCTTGGATTCTCAGGGAGTTCAGAGGGTAAAATGGAGAAGTGGGGACGCTTGGCTGCACCTGAGCTGCTTTCTGAATAGCTCTGCTCTTGGGATGTGTGTGCATTTTTAATTATCTGCAATGAGAGGGTGTTTTGGTGACTAGAAGAAAGAGGGGAGGATAAATATAAATCCGTTTTCAGAATGAGTTCTTACAGAAACCAAGCCAGGCTTTGTGCACACCAGCACGTCTAGAGCCAGACTTGAAAGACTCCAGATCTAGCACAGGGACTCCACAATTGTCTCATCCTCACTAGTTTTATTTTTTGTCCAAAAATTAACACAGTCCAGTTCTTTATCCCACAAAAGAACTGGGCACCGATGTCAGGAGCAGCAGGGAAACCTTGGCATGAGGGGGTGAGGAATCCTTTCTTTCTTATAAACTTGGCAGGACTCCCTTTAGTAAAAAAAGCAAATAAAAAGTGCCTGAGTCATTAAAAAAATAAATGAATGGGTTAAAGAAATCTTTAACAGAGAGAGAGAGAGCAGAGGAGCCTTCAGAAAACACTTATCAGCATCTTTGTCAGAAACCTTATTTTACTCTTCCTTCACAAGCTACCAAAGATGGTGGGATGCAAAAATAAATGATGAATGAAAGAACTTAATTAAATACAAACCAAAAGGGACTTGGGGCACTGTAATTCGATTCAGTCTTCTGACAGGACTTCATAAGCCTGAGGACAACGTCTTACTCACATTTTGTAATGCAAATGAACTGCTGCACTAGCAACCTTTACCTCCCACCCCCCTAGAGGAAAGATGGGAGTTGAAAGCTTTGGAAAAAACACCTCTGAGGGGCCATTTTTGAGGAAAAACACTGCAGTGAGCAGTTTGCTTGGGCTCCCAAAGCTCTGTGAGCTGTGAATGTCCTCTGAGCCTGGTGAGGTGGGATTTTCATGGGAGCTGCCTGGAGCAGCACAGGGAAATTCAGCCATCCCAAGAGAAGGGGCTTCCATGGACCAAAACCAGAGGCTGTGGGAGGATCAGCAAATGGGGCTTTTTATCCTCATTTTTCCACCTCAGAAGAAAAGCCATTTCTGTTGAGTGAGTCTAATCAGAAACTGGGTCCATGTGGCTCTGAGCACATGTTGGTCTCAACCACCACAGTGCAGCCAGTGACTGATGTGCATCATCACTCTGGGCAAGATGCAGAAAAAAAAAATCTATAGTTGGTGACCCTCTCCTGCTTGGAGGCAACACTTAGGGTCAAAAAACCTCATTAAAGTGATTAAAAAAAAAAAATCTCTTTCCAAACAGTTTTAAATCCTTCTTATATTTTCCCCAAAACACCCTGCTGGAGTTGATGTGAAGAGCAGCTGTGACGGGACAGGCTACAAGAAAAGGATCAGCCACTGGTTGGATTATTCTGATTAAAACATTCTCACAGTGAAACTGCAAAGGTGCCTCCCCAAGCAGCATTTCATCATCTTCACTCCACATCACTGTACAGCACAGGAGGAGAGCTGAAAAAACATTCCCTGTGAGCTTTCCCTTCTTTTCTTTCTCCCCTAGTCCTTCCAGATCTAATAAACAAGGCTAATAGACAGCTACATCCAGAGATTTAGTGCATTTAAGGCTGACACGAGGGTGCAGAGCTGGAGCCCTTCAGCACTGATTTGTATTCCTCACAAGCCCCTGGCTCAGGGAGTGATGCCAAAAGAGGGGCTGAAATTCCTGGTTTCCCGGGGGAAGACGTAACAGGCGACAGGCACAATGTCATCAGAGGGGGTTTGAACTCATTCATGGGGTTTTTAATAAGACTCTCAAGCTCTTTGCTTGGGTTATGGGAGGATTTATGGGCTTAGAGAAGAGCAGATCTCAATACATCTCATCAGAAGTTGCAACAGGAGGAGAATAACTCTGGGAGACAAATGGCAGTGGCTGGGGACAGTGACAAGGGAGCTGCTCCTGCAGCTGGATGTGCTCCCATTCCCGAGTCCCCAGCACAGCCTGAACAAGTCTCCTCTCTCCCACACCAGCCTGGAAGCTGGAGAAAGGATGGAAAGGCAGGATGCTCATTCACAACCCATTTGGTGGTGTTCTCATTCACCCCCGGTATTTTTTAAACCTTTAGGTAATTCAAGACACCTCAAGACACCCAGAAGCTTTTTCTTCAGCTATACCAGCCTTTCTCCTGTAGAATCCCCAGAGCTCCCTGATTTTGGGAGGGTCTCACAGAGCAATCAATGTCAGAAGGCTTTTACAGGATCAGGGCTCCTTCAGGCTCACACAACACAGAGTCCAAGACCCCATCACAGGAAGGGCAGGTACCACCTGCATCCCAGCCTGAATCCATCTTGGCTGCCTCCTCAGAGACTGGAAAACTGGTGTCCCTGTGGCTGCTGGCAGAGCAGAGCTCCCGAGTGCTGGAGTCAGGCTGTGGCACACAAGGAGAGCTCAGTGCTCCATCATCAATATTAATCGACTCATTAACAGAGGTTTGAGAAACCAGTCCCAGGGACAGGGGGAGGGGAAGGAAAAAAGGGATGAAATCAGCAAACCAATCCATCTCTGAGATTTTTAAGCTTTTGACTATAGATTTCTTTCTTCCACCCCGAGTCAGCCAGAGCAGGGAGGGGGTGAGACTCGTGCAGTTAAACAAATCAATTGATGAATTTTCTCCATGACATTCAGGGGCTGAGTCCTGGGCTAATCGTAAAAAGGCACTGTCAGAGGATTTTAATAAATCCCTTTAATTAAGTGATATGTTTTAGAATTAAATTATGATGAAAACTATAAATCCTTCTCGAACAAATGGAGTTCAGTGAGCATAGAAGGAAAAGGGCATTCCTCTTTTATCGTGCTGTTTTTTCCACCCCTTAATACAACAGGATTCAAACAATTCATTATCAAACAATACAGGAAGCAGTGTCATCTATCACCCTGCAACCCAGTCTTTTAAATTAGTGGGATTTAACCTTGCACTAAACTAATCCTGTGCCAGCAGAATGGTTTCACTCATTTTTTTTTCTTTCCCTCTAGAGCTTTGCTCCAAGGTAGATCCCCAGAGCTGAGGCAGCACTTCAACCCCCTTGGAATGCAGGTGGCCCAGCCTGGGATCTTTCCCTGGGACACCTGAGCAGTGTCACCTCATTCAAAAAAAGCTCCTGCCCTCAGGTTGTCCTGTAAAAACCTCAGCCCTGTTCATCACCCCCAGCATGGTGCTCAACCCACCAGCCCCAAGGATATAGAAGCAAAGCATTTTTCATGCCACTAAACACAGTAAAATACCCTTAAACACTGGGGGTTTGAACTGGGAGGTGACAAGGTGGCACAAGGTAGATGGGTCACTCATCCCTGACCCCGAGAGACTTTGCCAGTGCTGTGCTCACTGCTAATCCCACTCATCAGGACCTGCTGAACCCTTTTTTTGGCAGGGACAGGTTGGGGTCCTGCTCCTGCCCTCACATCCATCCCTGGCTACCAAAGAGGGGGTGGGGAGCAGCTCCTGGGGCTTTGTGGGGAAAGGGGCTGATACTGAAATGAGAATTCCAGGAGGGGAAGGTGTGTCTGCTCACACCACCCTCCAGGATGGCCCTGCTGAGGTGGGTTCTCAGTTGCTGGTTTTTCTTGTAGATTAAACACAGAGCTCTTATGGTTCAATACAGGGTAACCTTGAACCAGGGCAGCTGAGAGCAGGAAAGAATGGAACTGCATGAAAACAGCTGGGGGAAAAAAACCCACCAAAGCACAAAACACACCTCCAGCCCTGTGCACAAAGCTTTCCCTGCTCGCTGGGTTCCTTTATCCATCACCATTTCCTTGTGTGAGGCAGGAGCTGTCTCAGTGCAGCACAGAAAGTCAATAATGACAGGAGAGAAACTTAACAACAGGAGAGATTGCTCCCCAAGACACAGCCTTGTCACGGCAGAGGCAAACAGAGGCTCTTTGTTCACATATTTACCTTGCTCCAGCATCATTAGAGTCGCTGCATAAATAGAAGGGTTCATTTTCCTCTCCCAGCCAACCCCCTCCTCCCCTGGGATCTCAGTGCAAACAGCTCAGGGTACCGGGATGGTGCAACATCCTCCTCCGACACGGCTGATGGTAATTTCAGGAAGAAAGGAAAAGAAAACAAAAAACCCCAACTGAAACAGCTGCTGAAGGTTGTGAACAAGGTGAAAGAAATACACAAATAAAGTAATACAGCGCTGAGAAAATAAAGAAGCTCATAAGGGCAAGTTTAACATTAACTGCTCTGCTGCTGTTTCTGGGATCCACAGGGGCTGCACCAGGACCATCCACATTCTCGGCATTCACTTTTAAAACGCTGCTCCATCACGAAGCAATTTACCCCCAAACCAAGCAGCTTTACAGCCAGTTAAATTTTTCTCATGAATCTCCTTTAGGCAGAAAGTACTTTGGTGTCTATAAATTCACAGAAATTGTTCATGTTCATTAAAAAATATCTATTAGTCTAATTAAATTTTTTAAAAGCCTAAATTTTGATAAGTTTTTTTTCCCCCCGCCAGTTTCCAAATGCTGTCAGCACTAAACTGCCTGTCTTACCTCCACTTGACTCCCAAGGAGCAGCATAAATGAGATGAGCTGCTTCTGAGCCCTTCTCAGGAACACAAACCCAGCAGCTGCTGGCTTTTTATGGGGCCAAAAGAATTCATGAGCCTCACCTGATGAAAGTCTGGTTTAGTACCATGTCTCTCTGAATTAACCCCCTCAAATCTTGGAGAACAATGCAATTTTAAAGACTTTACAAATGGAAAGCAGACACAGGTACCCCGAGATCTCCCACCACGGAAATGCTCTCCGGAGTTTTTCCTTTATTTTGCCACGGCATCACCTGTTATAGAACAAGGGCACTTTGCACAGGACACTCACCAATGTCACCTCAGGGTGGTATGTACAAATGTCACCCCTTTATTGCCAGCAGTCTGTTGATCCCATGCTTCTGTTTCTGGCAATATGCAAAAACCTTCAGGAATCACGAGAAATGAAAAGGTGAGAGAAAGAGCAGCAGAAACTTGCTGTTTACCCACCCCTTAGTGAAACCAAAGGTCATAAATTTCCCAGTTAAAATTCTCTTGAA
Source organism: Calyptomena viridis (assembly GCA_013390005.1). NCBI lineage: Eukaryota > Metazoa > Chordata > Aves > Passeriformes > Eurylaimidae > Calyptomena > Calyptomena viridis. The sequence goes on from WEIV01016752.1 coordinate 189,816, forward strand.
AGATGGCAATTGATAAAACATAACTTATTGCTGGTAAAACACACTTGTTTTTAATAATTAATATACAAGATACCTTTAAGAAAGGCACAGATCTTGCAGAGTGGAAGGTGCAATTATTGTTTCATTAAAGATTGATTACATGTGTGGCCAGTCATTTGAATAATGGCTCTGCTGACACCTTAAATGGAATGATAAATGAGTCTGGGGCCACTGCTGTGACTTGATGCACAAGTTGACTCATGAAATCTGGTGAGAAACAGCAGCATCTTTCCAGCCCAAAAGGTCAACTGAAATATTAAAGAGCTGAAGATCAAGTAACTATGAATAAGGTCAAACAGAGTGTTATGGTGACAGGACTGGAATTAATTGAGTGATAATTGTCCTACATTTAGGCATTCATTTGTACTTCGTTTTTGTTGTGAAAGGAATCCAAAGGGATGGCCTCGCTCTGAAGTGGAATTCAGGGTGTTTTTAACCAGCCACAGCAGAGCAGTTTCTCTGCCCACTATAAGTGACAGGAGCCATCTGGAAAAGGGAGTTGCCACCATAGGGGTGTCACCTGCTTTTGGGAAAAGTGCCATGAAATATCAAGGAGGGAGAAGAGCCACCTGAGCCCGTGCTGTGCCACCTCCTCTCCTGCTCCAGGCCCAGCTGTGGGACAGGGCAGAACCGAGGTGGCTTTTCTGAGGCTGCAGAAATGGTGAATCCTGGCAGAGGCTGGGACAGCAGCCCCTGCCTGCAGTGCTCCATAGATCCCCCCGGGCAGGTCTTCCCACCCTGCAGTGATGAGCCTGCTGGGATGCTCATTGTTCCCACTCACCCACGGTGCTGAGCAGGGCAAATCCAGCCCCTCCAGGCTGGGACTGGCAGCCTGGGGCTTTGCAGGAGGAGATGGAGTCCTTGATTTTCTTCCAGTAGCCCTTGGCAGCCACTGCCCACCCCCATAACTCCAGCTCCCCTCCAAGGACACATGAAAGGAAAACATCCAGCACGAGTCTCAGGGAGCAGAGAGGGAGGGGGGACACGTTTGTTACTGCAAGAACAGCTCATGGTTCAGCTCAGGTGAATTCAGCTGGGCAGGTGAGGGATGCTCTGTGTGCTGAGGGCTCGCTGTGGCACCCAGGGGAGGGTGACAGACATGTGGAACCCCTGGTGAGCCTTCCCCCCACCCTCAGTGCTGCTCACAAGCCCTCACACCATCGGTGCTGATTGTGCTCAGGGTAAAAGCACCAAGCCCAAAAGCACCAAGCCCAAAAGCACCAAGCCTAAAAGCACCGAGCCCTCACCACTTTGGCTATAACATCCTCGGGGTGTTGTGGGGGAACAAGCAGGGGAGGGGTGAAGTGTTCCCAACACTGAGGTCGTTCTGCTGCCAGCAAAGTTTGCAAGGCAGGAGTTACAGTAAGAAAGAACAAATATCTGCTGGAAGTAAATGCCTTCATTATGTTAATGATTGGTTTTGCCCTGGACTACAGTGCTAAGGAGACCCTCTTCTATCAAAGTCAATTAAAGGGTTGCTACTCTCCTAAAACCCAGCAATAAAACAAGAGCTGTACATATCCATTAAACTGCAGTGCACATCCATTAAACTGGCTTTTGCTGCTGTGGTTCATTTCCTGCCAGGTTTGTACTTGATTCTGATCTCATTTATGTGGGTTTTACCTCGGTGTAACAGCAGAGACTTGGCAAAGTCAGTGTGGCTGATTTACTCCAGCCTGGTACAGATACAGACACAGTTACAAAGGGGAGGAGACAGATACTTTCACTGCAAAGGACCTGCAAATAATCTCTGTGCATCAATAAACCCCAGGCATTAAGGTCTTGCTAAACAGCCAGGTTATTCTTCACACACACACACAGATCTATTTGCAACTCTTGGAACAAATTCCTCCTAGAGAGAGGAAAGCTTTCTCCCTCAGAAAGTTTGTGAGGAAGAGGAGCATGGTCTACATGCTCTTCCTGTCCCCCTGGATCCTGGGAAATGGAGTTGGAGATGGAAATGAGAGTCCAATGCTGGGCCAGCTGCACTAAGTTGATCTCAGGCTGAAAAACAAGCTCCATTCCCAAGTCAGCAGAGCAATCCTGAGCTGGGAAGCTCCAGGCTCTCAGCTACACTCAGTTGTTGAAATAAATCACTTAAAAAAAGAAAAGTTTTTTTCCCCTCTTGCATGAAACTTGGCTGGGAGTTTCCCTGTGTCCAGGGGAGCGATGCCCTTAACTTTGGGATTTTCTCTTCTGTGTTTTATCAAGAACCTCTGTGGATTTCACTCTGCTGTCAGCTATGCCAAGCCTTTTAAAATAAACCTTCACAAAAGCATCTTGAGTTTCCCCACTGTACTAAGACTGAAATCCCTGTCTCACTCCATCCCCAAAGGGCTCTGGCAGTGCCCTGGGCACAGCAAACGTGTGTTCCCTCCTGTGTGTTCTGGTTTCATCCCACAGGCAGATGCTGTGATGGCAGATGCAGCTCAGCCACCAGCCATGGACCACAGCACATGCAGAGAGTTTTAACTTTTCATGACTGCTGTTGGTATTTCAAAGAGCTCACAGGGAATCTGCTTGAGCAGGACAAGACGAGGTGTTGAAATCATCAGCACTTTAAAAGCGCCTTTGCTTTCTTAAGATTTCCTTAAGAAGCCTCACAGTGGTTTTCTTAAAAGGAGCTGGAGACAACAGGGAAATGGCAGGAAGGTAGAAAAGGGAATGGAGAAATCAATGTTTGCCTGTAGGCAGAGCACAGGGGAAGGCAGGGAAGCAGGGGGACCCTTCCACCAGCACATGGTGGTGTCCCAGTGGTTTCCACACCAGGCTGAGCAGGTGCCTTTGGAAAGAAGATTATAGACCCCAGCAGACACCAGGACATCCAAGCCTTTGCCTCTGTGGCACCACCACCCCTCACTCCCCTGTTTCTTCTCTCTCCACTGCTCCAAGGAGGAATGTGAAAGCACCACCTGAGGACGTCTCAATTTGGGATGATGTGTCTGATGTGCCTTCAGGGTGACCCACAGTTATGGCTTTAATTTGCCTTTAAACAGCTGCAAGCACAGCTCCAGTGAAAGGAGGCAACAAGCAGAGCTGTGGAAAAGGTCAGTGTGTCCTTGTCTCTTAACGTGGCCCTGCACAAAGACCCAGTGACTAATTAAAACCATGGGCTTCACAGCCAGGATTACTAATCCTCACATCTGTACTGCCCTTCATTATCTGCCTCGGAGTGCCTCTTCAGGAAGGGGAAAAACAACCCATATTCAACCTAATTGGCTTAATTTTTATAACTGCGTCCCCTCTGAGATCTATTTCTAAAACAATTTGGACTGTTCTTTCAAGATCTTTTTCTTATCTCCTTGTGATCTTCTCATTCATTCTAATTTGGAAAGAGGCCCCATTAAAGAACAAAAGAACTCCCTGAGTTTCTTTTGTTTTATGTAGTGCATGATGTGAATTTCCTCACAGCAAGACTTTGGGGTCTCCTCCTAATCAATCTTTATTTTTTTGTTATTCCTGACTAGGAATAAGAATGATATTTTTAAGGTAGAAGATGAACAACAACAGCAGAAGTGCTCCAGTGTTTATGGTGGAGTCTTCTTGATTTTAAAATTGAGATAGGCTATTTTTGTAAATGAAAAGTTCAGCTTCAAAGAGGAATAAATTCATTCAAGCACAGGAGGTCTGACCCACCTCTTCCATCTGTCTCCTGTTGTCCGAGCACTCCAAACCCTCCTGAAATACCTCCCAAAACCATGGAGTTTACAAAGGGTTTTAGTCGTTTTCCTTCTCAGTTTGGACTTTAATTATTAAAGAGAAGCCAAAAAAAAAAAAAAGGTGAGAGCTTTGAGATTTATTGCCCCCAATAAAGGCTCTGTACACAGTGATTTACACAGCCACAGCAGTGCTCTGACTCCACAAGAAAAATGTGTGGGACTGTTTGATTTATGAACACCCACCTGGCATTTTGAAAATTCTGAGAGCAGCAAACTCTGGGGTCAATAACTCTGTCAGTGATTACCACTGGGCACGAGGTCAGCACAGACCTATAAAAGACACTTTTTGCATGTTCATTTCCTTTTTAAAATCACATTATCATTGATAATGGCAAGGACAACTGGGGCCACAGACACAGGGATATGTACTGCAGGTTCCTGGTCATGGCTTTGGGATGGTTCTCATGGCCAGGGGCATGAAAACCATCAAAGCCAAGTCTTTATTTTGGCTATTTCAGCCTCCCAGGGCTGAAGATGTTGACCCCAGTCCTGAGACCCACCAGCAAACAGAGAGCTGGTGGATGATCCCCAGGGCAGGTGCTACAGGTGCCTAAATCCCTTTTAAAACTCCACTCTGAAAGCATGATTCAATTTTTGTCTCTTCATGTATTTAAAGATAAATCAACATGTGCCAGGTATGCTCTTAAATTAAAGACCCTCAGTTCAGCAGGGGTGGGAAGCAGCTTCTGAAAGCATTTGGTCTCACCCATCTGAGGAGGCTTTAAACAACCCCCAGTATGTGAAGCCTGTGCCAAAAAGGATGTATTCCCTTTTTTAATCCATTCCACAATGTTTCTGTAGCCTTGCTGTACAGGAGGACACATCTGGGAATGTCACACTGGTAAATAATAGCAGAGAGAAAGAATAATCGAGTGTTCAAGGCATAGGAGCTGGGAAATATTTCCAGTGAAGAATTGCAAAGCAATGGGGAGTTGATGGAGATGAAGAGGGAGGAAGAACAGGCTACAAAAGAGATGGAGAGAGACTTTTGGTAAGGGCAGGTAGTGATAGCACAAGGGGGAATGGTTTTCAGGATATGAGGAAGAAATTCTTCCCTGTGAGGGTGGGGAGCCCCTGGCACAGGTTGCCCAGAGAAGCTGTGGCTGCTCCATCCCTGGAAGTGTTCCAGGTCAGGCTGGATGGGGCTTGGAGCAACCTGGGATAGTGGAAGGTGTCCCTGCCCATGGCAGGGGTTAGGAACAAGGTGAATTTTGGGATCCCTTCCAACCCAACCCATTCTGGGACTCTCTGAAGGCTGACACAAGGTGTGAAGGTGAGGAGGAGACATGGGGGATGTTGAAGGAAGGGGGTGGCAAAGAGCCCCTAATTTCTCTTCCCCTCTGTGTTGAGGGACAGGACACACATTCCCTGGAAACACACACTTCTACAAGTGCCTCATTTCCCTGGAGCAACGACAAGTTATGGTGTGTGAGAAACCTTTAAAACACATTGATCTTTCCGGGACATCATTTCATTTACAAGCCATTACAGCAAACCTCAGGCTGGGCATGAGGCTGAGCACTGTAATGCTCTCTCCTCCAGCTTCTCTTCCCTTTCCCCCTTGCTCCTGAAATCCAAAGCCTGCCTTAGTGCTGGAATAGATACAGCCAGCCTAACAGGGATGGAATAAATGAGTCAGCAGCATCCGAGCTCAGCAAGGAGAGAACTCCTTCGAGCAAAAGCCGCTCCCGCTCTGAAATACCAGCCCCGTGCCAACGGTCCCTCTCCAAAGGAACATTTCCTCTTGTTTTCTTGGAGGGAGGAGAGTGCTGCTGGTCCTGCTGGAAGCTCGGCAGTGGGGACAGATGGACCCGGCCGTGAGTCACGGCGTGGAGGCTCCTGGTGGCAGAAGGAGAGGGAGAAAAACAACTCCACGCCGTGGCAACCCGCCTGTGTGCCCATCCGTGCCAGGAAAACGGGCAAAGCAGGGCAGGAGCAGCCCCTCCTCGCTGGCTGCCCCCTCATTCAGGATGCTCAGGAAAGCCAGGTTTGATCCTGGTATGATCCTTGGAAGGAAACTTCTCCGTGTGGCTGGAGGATGGGCTGCTCTCAGCTCTTGTTTGCGGCGCTGGATCCGTCCCTGGAGCTTCAGCCTCCTGCTGAAAGCAGGAGGAGAGGATAAAAACGGATAAAAATGTGTGGATGCCCCATCTCTGGAAATGCTCAAGGCCAGGTTGGATGGGGCTTTGAGGAATTTGGTTTAGTGGAAGGTGTTCTGCCCATGGCAGGGGGGATGACATGATCTTTAAAGCCATTTCCTACCTGTTCTCTGATCCTAGGAAAAGTCATTTAGCACCGTCCTGGGGGAAGGTGCAGGGGAAGAGGTAACTGGTTAGAAATGATTTTTAGCAGAAGTTTCTTTACCATTAGCATATTAATGAAGTTTTAATAATATGTTAACCTTTCCTTGTTCCTCCACCCTGGAAAAATCCCAGCACTTCTCTGGTTCAGTGGAAAGGGCTGCCCTGGGGGAATGGAGTTCTTCCAGCCAATATAGTCATTATCTTTAGCAGAAGGAATAGGTTCCTTTGAAAAACACTTTGGGTGGCTGAAGGGCCCCCTGAATCTCTGGAATCTTCTCTGCAGGGCAATCCAGCTCTCTGTAGCTCCAGGCCCTTCTCAGAAGAATTTCCTTTTTTATTTAGTTTATTGCCAACATTTATTTATTCCTTGGTGGGTTTTATTTTTCCATAAGCAAACATGACTGGGTTAAAACTCAGCAGGGATAATAGATGCTTTATAGGTGCCAAAAATAAAATATCAGCAGATGCTACACAGGAACTCAAGGTGTTGAAGAGCTTTCACAGCTCTCGTGCTCCTTGGGAAGTGCCATTCCTTCCCTCTCTCTGAAACTCTGGTGAATGAAAATGTTTTTCTCTTACAGTATTTCATACTGAAGACTCCAGTTACTAACCAAGGATGTGGACTAGGGCAAAGAAGATCTATCCCTCAGTCTCAAAGAAAAATAGCTTTGGATAAAATTGATTCCTTTGCTCCTTAAAGCCTTTTATTTCACACAGGTGGCTCCTCCAGCCTTTCCTGAAGGAAATTCAGTCCAGGCAGACACTGTGGATGATTATGTGTTATTTCTTCTCGCTACTGTCATCGCCACAGGCTCAGAAATATCTCTTTCATGCAACACCAGTTGTAAAGGGCTAAGCTGAAACCTGTGCTCTGGCCATGCCACAGGATTGATTAATTCAGCATCTTCCCTGGCTTAGTGGGTCTTGTAAGCTCCTATAATTTCATTTTTCGTGCTGTGATTTATGACAGAAGGTGGAAGGCCTTGCTTGGGTTGTTCTTGAGGAAGGTGATGTGTTTTGCAAAGAGCTTTGCACTTTGGGATCAAGTGGACAGGGAAAAAGAAAACTTCCCTGACATCATCAGCAGCAGATTGTGAGACACCACACAGCTCTGCAGGGAAAAGGACATGGAAACTTCTCCAAAGTATCTTGGAGTTGTTGATGACAAGGAAAATACTAATCTTTTCTTGATTGCCTGTCAACCAAAATTATTCCTCCGGGGTGAGCAGATATTTGCAAGGCTGCATTTCTCTGGTATTTAACCATATGGGCAGTGGATCCATCACAGTGATAAATGAAGCACGACAGATTTAGAAAATCAGCTACACCCCAAATCTGGACAGGAATGGGAATTTCTTCCCATCTTTGGAGGAGCTCTGTGCATCACATCACACGAGAAACCTGCCCTGCAGCAGGTGAAAGTGAGGCAGAGCCTGTCACAGACAGGGGAGGGGGTTTGGGGTCTCCTCTGTCACAGCCAAGGGGGTTGGGGACCACCAGGTCCTGGTGATCTGGACAACAGAGAATAAATTAATACGTGAAGCCACTAAAAATGGAAGGAGCTGTTTATCCCACCCAAGCTCTGTCATGGTCAGACATCCTGAGCATCCTCCTGTTTGATTAAATCAACCTGGGAGGTGATTTCCCCCTGGTTCTGGAATTCTGCCTCTGAAAAACAAGGAAGCAGTGACAGCCCTGTCACAGCCTTGGGGCTGGGGGGTGTCTGGGTGGCTCTCCCTGCACCCCATCATCCCCAAAAGAGCCTGGTAAAAATGCAGCTCCTACCCATGGGAAGTAAATCCATGGATCTGATCCTCACCCAGAATGGGACACAGTGCCACTGGCATCCATGGAGCACCAGCTGGGGGGGAGTCTAAGCCTTGCTTCATTGGGTGAAGTCAAAAAACATCTTTATGCAATTCTCTATAAATCATCTACCCAGCGCCCATAAATCTCATCAGTCAAAGGGAGCAATAATCCATGATTTATTTTTACAGCCGCCTGAAAAATTTGCCTCAAAGCATCTCTTTTAGGAGCAAATGGCTTTTTAACAATATGGACATCTGGCAAAGTTTCTCATTTTGAAAAGTTTCTCAACCCGAAATGAGCTATTTCTGAAGCTTTCTGGAATTTTGAATGATGAGAGGAAAATGGAATATTTTTTCTTAGGTTTACTCCCTCTTCCCCACAAGAACAAGGATAAATGTACTTTAGGCCCATTTAGGTTTTCATTATGATGTTTAGGCTTAGGGATGTGTTACAGGGCATTTCCAGCATTACTTAGGGCAGAGATTTTTCTGTCTCAAGAAGTGCATAGTCAGGCTTGAAATATAATGAATTAATTATGAGAAAACAGGTAGAAAAAGCTGCAGACTTGGAGAGGGCGACAGGTTGGGACCCAGCCACGCATTTAGTCCCTTTATCCACCTTAAACTCCTTGTGCCCTTGGCTGGGTCACTCAAACCATCCTCTCCCCAGCTGTTCCTCACATCTGCTCCAGGCTCCTTCCTGCTCCCAGAGCTTCTGTCTCCGTTTCCTTGTCCACACATTGGCCCCTGTTTTCAGCTCAAGCCTTTCAGGGCTGCAGCAATAAATGATAATAGTCACCACATAATGAGATTCCCACTTCCCCTCGCCTTCATTTGATTTTTCAGGCTTGATTACCGAACTCATATTTCCTCCAGATAATTTACACTATCTTGGCTGCAAACAAATGGGCAGTTTATTATCTGCAATTGGCCTGTGCAAGAGGACTGGGGCTCTTCTTGGTGGTTTTTTTATCTCTGAATGATATTTCTAAGCCTTTCCCCGGGTGAGGAGAGAGAGTGCATTTGTTATTGATAGAATTTCCATTTAAATTGGGGATGTTGCTCAGTGCAACACGTGTACCAGTTAAAGAGACTCTTCCAGCAAAAGCCAGCAAATTATATGAAGAAAAAAAAAATATCAGGAAGGGGAGGAGGGAAAGGGAGAAATCACAAAACTTAATATGAAATCCAGCTGGATATATGCCTGTAATAAAACATCTAGATCTTAATAAGGCTGTGGGTAAAGCTTGGATTACACACCCAGCTTTATACACTCGCTGCTATTCAGCAGCTGCCTCCCTTGCAAACTCCTTTCTGTGCTTGCCAATCCGATTAGCTCCCTAGGAAATTGGAAACAAAACAACATGGAATCTTGTGCTTTTAAAAAATAAAGAGAAATTCAGCCATGAGAAAGGGCCTGGATCAGCCCCAGAAAAGCCTTTTCAAGTGGATAATGACTCCATGGGACAGACATTTTCAGGTGGATTTCCTTTTAGTCACAAATTGTTATTTGTACTGGGAATTAAAGGGAGGGATCCACTGAAAAGTAGGAAAACATCCTGGTGGGATCTGTGAGTCCTTTCCAGCCCATTCCCTGGGCAGCAGAAGGAAAGCTCCAGAGCAGAGAGGAGGATGAGTTGAGTCTCCACGACCACAGCCCACCAGCTCTGGAGCTCTGTTGGGGCTGGGCAGTCTCCTGCAGGCAGATTAAGGGGGTCCTGACCCCCCCCACTGAGCTGGAGCCACCCAGGCTCTGCTCCCAAATCCAAATCACCAACACAAAGCAGCCCCTGCAGCTCTTGGAACCTCCAGTGTCCCATTGAGCCAAACACTGCAGGCCCCAGAATGGGATGGGGCTGATCCAGAGTTGGGGGCATCGAATCGTGGAATCATTAAGGGCTGGAAAACCCTCTGAGATCATTGATCCAACCTTTGCCAAGGCCACCACTAAACATGTCACCAACAAACTAAACACACCAATAAACCATGTCACTGAAATCCTTCCAGGGATGGTGACTCCACCACTTCCCTGGGCAGCCTTTTCAGTGCTGAACACCCTCCCAGTGAAGGAATGTTTCCTAATATCCAGTCTAAACTTCTCCTGGCACAATTTGAGGCCATTTCCTTTCACTGAGCCCACTTATTTCAGCAAACTGAGGTCAGGCAGGTGTAAGTGGTGACCTGAAGAGGCTCTTGCCTCTGTTGATCACGAGCCCTGGATTATCCAAGTGATTATCCAAGTCTGCCAAAGGTGGTTTGCAGCCACAAGGACCCTGTGCTACTTCATGGGATGGTTCATCTCCATCTACTCTCAGGTGCTTTTCTATTTCTTATCAGACAAAAAAAGATATAATAACTGCTTTGAATGATCACACCTTCTCTGCTCCTGGGTAGGTGGGGCAGGATCCAGAGGCCATGTCCATGCCAGCCCAAATCCCATCATCCCACCAAGTAAGAATATCCATGCAAACCACCTCGATCCCTGCAAAAAAAGCAGGAAACAGCTTCATCTGCTCCAGAAATGCCCTCAGGCATGAACTCAGCTGGCCAGGCTGTCCCTGCTCTGTGTGCTGGGGACAACAGAGGGACACTGGGACCATAAACTGCTTTCTAGAACTAATGTGCTGAGCCGTGTTTCTGTGCTGGGCTGGTTTGTTCCTCCCAGGCAGCACAGGATCCATGAAACAGGCTCTGTTTTGCCATTTGCAGGGTCACCTCTGTGCCTCAATCACAGGTGTGAAGGAATCAGCTCCATATTGTACGTTGGCGGTTGCTGTGGGGGAAGAAATGATTAATTTATCACCCATTCCAAGATCTGAAGAAAGAAACATAGAAAGGGAAAGAGAGAAGGAAAAGAAATAAAAAAGGAAAAAAAAACCCCCAACCCTCTCAGAGTCATTCTGCATGAGCTGCACAGGAGTTTTATTTATGGTCCAAAACTTCCAGCACCATCTGAATGTAAAGCAGAGTCACATCATGGATAACGTTGTGCCCTGATCAGAGGGAAGAGACATCTGAGAAGGAAAGGGAGGGAAATGGTACATTTTCAGCCAGCTGGAGAGATTGCAAAGGGATTTTAATTCCGAAGATGCTGAACAAAATTGCAGATGAGATTCTATAAGAATAAATAGTGTCTGGTCATAGATCAGCACAACTTGATTTTCTCCCCTTTAAGTGCAACAGTATCAATCTTCAGAGGGGAGGGAGTGAAAAAATCAAGGTGGCAAATGAATTATTCCTCATACCTTCGTCCTTACCCAGGAGAAAAAACAAACCCTTGCACTGTCACAGCATGAACCAGGTTTGCTGCCTTGCTGGGCAAAGAGGCTTTGGTGGAAGGAGCCACTGAAATGCAAATCAGGCAAGAAAGTGGGAGAGGTGGGGAAGAAGGTATTTATACACAATAAATATTTAATACTGCTTAGTGTTTCCTGCTGAAGAAACTCATAGCAGGGATTAATTTTTACATTTCTGCCCACTCAGCTGACACCCTTCAGGAAGGTTAATCTCCTCCTGTGCAAGTTGGAAAATTAAATCCACGGTGGTGTACAAACTTCCTGTGTAGTTTGATTCAATTTCTCTCCTTTCCCACCACAATGATAGATGCCTGTCAAATCCACAGACACTGCCTTGTGGAACAGATAATTCATGAATAGACTCTCCCCTCCTTCCTTCTCCCCCTCTCTCCCTGTTGTGTATCTTAATTAACGTTTCAAGTCTGGCAGCTTTTTGATTTCCGTTTCAACAGGGTCTCTGATCAACCTGCTGGAAAAGAAAACCTCAAAGAGGGACAATTATATTTTTTTCTGGTGGCTCCTGCTTTCTCCTGAAATTCAGCATCATACTGGTACCAGTGAGGAGCAGCTCTGGGCTGGGGTGTTACCTGTGACAGAGATGCTTCAGCTCCGGGTGGTGGAAGGGAGGCACTTTTCCAGTCCAGGCTCTTTGGAAGCCTCCAGAAAACATTTGGATGAATGAATTTTTGCTACAATTCCAAAGAGACCGAAGTTTTGGACACATTTGTGAATGTGCAGAGCACTCATGGCAGAGGGACCCCCCCAGCAGCTCGTGGGCCCTGCTCAGGGGAAGGTTTTGCACTTAAAAGGGCACAGTCAGGGCATCTTTTCCCTCTGGGTCTCCAGGCAGTGGCACAACCACAGCAATTCCCATCCCTGGGGCTGCATCCCCCTTCAGCAGGGCTGGGATCATGGCTTGGCCATGGGATGTCCCCAAGGTCAGGCTGGCACTCAGCACCAGCCCAATGCCCCCCTGACTTGGTCACTTCTTGGCACCCCAGGGTGCTCAGGGGATCCCAGAGTGGTTTGGGTTGGAAAGGACCTTAAAGCCCATCTCATTCCACCCCCTGCCACGGGCAGGGACACCTCCCACTATCCCAGGTTTCTCCAAGCCCCATCCAACGTGGCCTTGAACACTTCCAGGAATGAGGTAAAATTGTCCCCCAGGCACTTTCCCTGGATGTGCCCTCCCTGAGCCAAGAAAACACAGAAAAAGAAAAATTTGCTGATCTGAGGAGCAGCTGAAAAAAAAAAAATCATCCAAGCACAGCACAGCAAATTTGCTGCAAAGAACAACATCTCATTGTCAAATTAACATATTAATAATTAGGCAGAATGAGAACATGAAGTCCCAAGGCAGGGCCCCATGGTGGCACATTTGCTCTCGTGTTCAGCTGTGTGGAGCAGCAGTTCCAGGGGTGCCTCTGAGTGTGACAGCCTGTGCCTTACAAGATGTAATTTTACTGCTTCAGAGCTCCCTTCGTTATGCAGCTCTTAAAAAACAAGCATGTTGGCTTCTCTCTGAAAGAGGAAAAACAGCATCTTCTTCAGGGTTTTCATGTGTTTGATTTCTTTGGGGTGTTTGTTTTTGCTCTGGGCTATTTGAGAAAACCCATTAAATACAAGCAGAAATTGCTAAGTTTTGTTTGCTGTGGAGGTAGGAACATGCAGGGTCTGTCTGAACTATTGAGTTTGTGCCTCTGGAGAAAATCACTTTGCTGCCGTGATGCCCCAGGATGGAAAAACTCTGCAACCAGAGAAGTTACAAGGAATAAATGAAGAGGCAATAGATGCCATAAATAAAACTACAGCACATTAACACTCTTCAAAAGCAAAACAGGTTTTCAGTGCTGTGAGTTGGGGAAAACTCAGTGAAAGCCCCAAATCCAGCAGGTCCAGAGAAGATGCTGGTAGTGAAGCTCTCCTTGATGTGAGAGGGGGTTGGATTCCCCACAGCTGGAAGCACTGAAGGAGGGATGAGTTAAAGAGTGAATTATTTCCAGTGATGAAATGGTTTGGGGCCATTGTTTAATGGTAGAAGAGCAGCCCTGGTTAAACAGCCACTGACAGATGTTGAGAACATCAGTCCAGGTTGGTTCTTGCCTTAAAGGAAAAGTACATGGAAACAAAATACAAAGCCAGGAAAAACCCAGTTATACAGTGATACAATAATTTATGGCTAATTATGATGAACTTTTGCTTCCCACCTTCTCATGGCTCGTGGTGCCAAGTGGCACAAGGATCAAGCTGTTGCTGCTCACTGGTGCAGCAGAGGTCTGTCCTGCCAGATCACCCCTGCTAAAAAAAATTAAAAAAGCCATGGAAATTGTCTGTCTGGGCTGCAGGAAAGCCAGAGCAATGAATTTGCAGAGGCACAGCTCCTGTGCAAGATGTTAAGAGAGGAGACACATTTGAATTGCACTGTATTAGCTTTTTCTGGGGACTCTGCAGCTTAATTTATAGGTGGTGGTGAACAGCCAGAGGCACCTCCAGCTCATTTGCTCTTTCTCATAGGAAATAATGGAGAGGTTTTTTGTTTGTTGTGGGGGTTTTGTGTGATTTTGGTTTTGTTTTTTTCCCTCCAGAGCTGTGGGTCAGATAATTCCAGTCTTTTGATTGAGATGTTAATAAAAATAAACCCAAGTCAAATCAAGCCCGGCTGGGGAGGAGATGCAGGACAAAAAGCAGCTGAACAAGAGTAGCTCCAGCTCCCTTGTATACTGTGAAAGCCTCACTCTACCCAACAATTTGCATATTCTCTTCATGCTAATTCATGCACAATCCTCTCCCCTTCTCATTACAGCCTCCCACTTGGTCTTGCTGTTTCTGTCTTTCCAGGAGAGCTTTAGTCTCACTAAGGATACTCAGTACTTTGGATAAAACACCCATTCACAGTTTTGCTTCTGCCCAAACTCACCTAGACCACAGGGAAGTGATGCCCAGGATCTGGTCTCTAAATTTAATCCTTGCCAACGCTTCTTTTTTGGCCATTTATATTTTTACCAGTCTCTTGTAAACACATTATTTAAGGAGCTGGGAGGAACATCACTTTGAGAGGTAACAACAGCACGTGCAACTCAACCAGAGCTGTTGTGTCTTGTGTAAATGCAATGATCACAGTGTGTCCCTGCATGCCCCAGGTTGGCCTGGGAGTGCTCCAGGGCTGCTGATCCTGGTTCCCATCCCCACCAGCTCCCAGGAGGAGCAGGAATGTGCTGGTCACTGGTGGTGCAGCCCCAGGGTTGAAGCGCAACTGGAAGGAGCAGATTTTCCAAACAGCCACTTTGCTCTTTTCTCCAAAGGTTTTTTTTCTGCCTCACTGCCTACTCTTGCAAACCATGTAGGATTGTGCTTTTTTTAGGGACAGCAGTGCCCCATTAGTTGAATTATAGAATTGTTAAGATCAAGAAAGACCTTTAAGATCGTTGAGTCCAACTGTTAAGTGAAGTCAAGGGACTCCAAGATAAAAGATGGAATCAACAGTCACACAGCCAGCACAAGGACCTGGGCCTCTTCCTCCAGAGCAGGGCTGAAAAATAAACCAAAGAACAATTCCCATTTTACAGGCAGAAAACAAGTCCCACAGCAAATCCTGTTTTACCTTTGGAAGCAGCCAGGAAGCACAGGCACATCCTCATGGCCAGGGCAGCTCAGGGAACCCGATGGGAAAAACTCTTCAGGCTTTACCTGCTTTTTTAACACCCAGAAATGCATAAATCCCAGCCCAGTAAATCCTCTGCCTGTTAGAAAAAAACACCACATGCAGAGCAAAGCAGACCAGTAGCACCACAGCCCTGCAGCCCAGGCTGGCTCAGCTGCTTGTTGGAAATCCCCTTGGGATGAGCTGCCCTTGGATAAGTCCTAATCCCTGAGCTGTGCTGGGGGTGGGAGCTGCTCTGCTCCCCCCAGGGCTGCCCTGGCTGCTGAGCTTGGTCCTCTTGCTCCCTTTGCTGCATCCTGAGGTTCACACTCTGTCTCAATAATCTGCAGCTCCTTTTGTGGATCTTCTAAAAATTCCCCTCCATATTTCACCTGGTGGAGTTACAGCTTTGTAGCTCCAGCACTAAATCATGGACTTTGTTCTATGAAAAGAGGTGGAAAAGCTGCCATGGCTTCTGTGTCTGAAACAGTCAGATCCTTTCTCAGATCTCTGTTTTTTCCTAATAGCAGATCAAAGCTTCTATCAGCAGCGAGACTCTGAGACATTTGCTGCAT
Organism: Calyptomena viridis; assembly: GCA_013390005.1. Lineage (NCBI taxonomy): Eukaryota > Metazoa > Chordata > Aves > Passeriformes > Eurylaimidae > Calyptomena > Calyptomena viridis. The sequence goes on from WEIV01016752.1 coordinate 205,196, forward strand.
CCAGCAGTTATTGAGTGCAAATCACAACTGGCAAGTCAGCACAGACAGGGTTAGTGTCACCTTGAAGCATGATCAACATCTAAGTCAAACATTTCTAGCCAGGTTTAAGTAATTAAAGTTATTTCCCCCTAATTTCTTCCTGCAGCTCTGGTACACCTGCATTTTTGGGGTCCATTTGGGTGAAGATTTAGCCATGATACCCCAAATTACTCCCATAATTTAATGATATATTTAGACTAAGGGACTGTGGAAACCACACTGGACGGGGCTCTGAACAATCTGGTCTAGTGGAAGGTGTCCCTGCCCATGGCAGGGGATTGGAACAAGATCCTTCCAACCCAAACCATTTTGAGATTCTCTAACTTTGACTCCTTATCTGCAAACCTTCATGCACAGAACTGGGCTTGTGCCCATGGCCCTGTTTGCACCTTACTCACCTGCAGCACTGGAAATGTCATTTCTGGAAGGTACAAACATCCTCCTGAACCTGCAAACCAGCAGCACCAACCAGATGTTCTGTGCAAGAAGCCCCTGAGAACCAGCAGGATGCGAGTCCGGCGGCCGTCGCTGCTGTTGGCTGGCAGACACCTGCAATTCCTACTGTGCTTTCCAGAGGATCCATCATCATCTGGCACATCCCTGGAGTGAAACCCATGGAGGAGAGGATGAACAAAGTGTCCCCCAGTTTGCTTCCCTCAGCACCTCCACACAGCAGAGCCCTGAGGATGAGTTGGGGGGTTGAGGAGCTCACTGAGAAGCTGGAAAAATGTTCCCGAATTCATCTCGAGGTGAGAAGATCAGCAAGAGCAAAGGCTGTGGTGTCAAGCAAAGTCTCTTCTGGTGACATTTCTGCTGGTGTGAAGGTGGAGAGCTGGTGGCCAGCTGGTCTTCTCATCCAGATCCCAGCCACCAAAATCCCCAGGTTGGATTTTTGCACTGTTGGGTCAACGGGAGATCCTCACTAAGGGGAAAAAAAGACAAAATTCCAGGCCTGGAAGTTCTCTCCCTGCTGGGTTTGGATTATATTTTACAGCATATATTACCTTTAAGCACTTTCACAGCTCCTCTGATGAACTCTTTGGGCTCTTCAGAGCAGAGAGGTCGTGGGGAAATCCTGCTGCAATCAACTTCAAGAAGACATTCACATCATGTTGGTTTAGGTGGAAACAGTAAACTTGATTTATTGAAAAAAAATCTATTACATTTATTCCTTTATTACACAGGTTTAAAATATTTAAAAATAGCTCTTATGGGCATTACACTTAAATTTTATGACATGTTTATTGGACTTTGAAGAAATGTACAATATGTCATTTGACACTATATTTTAAAAAGGGCCTTATGTACTAAAATTTTTTTTTCCATAGGTTTTATTTTTCTTATCAACATTTGTTCAAGTCATATATATTAAGGGAGGAGGGAAATAAAATTACACAAAAAGAAGGTCTGCAAATACAAGTAGTAATTTTATTGCAATATACCGTAGCTAAGTGGTCTGGGGAAATTGGAACAGTTTGGAGCTCAGTACAATTACAACACTGTGGAATTCAACAGAGGAAATTTTTTTTTTCTTAAAGCAAAGAAATAAAAGGAAAAAAAATAAAAGAAATAAGCTCCCTTGATGAAAATTTATAACAGAATCACATGACCTGGACAGACGCACACGTGTGGACATACATCAATATATGGCTTTGCTGTTGCAGAGAGGAATGTGCAACCTTTCCTGACCTTCCCACTGTTCCTCAACAAGGCTGTTGCCAAGGTGACTGAGAAGCTGAATTCCTTATATATTATTATATATTCCTTTTCACTGCTTTGCTGCCGGAGTCTGCAGTTTTTAGGGTAGCACCTTTTTTTTTGTTTTTTTTTTGTCATTTATTCCCCTAAATGGGAAAAGAAATCTGAGAGAACACACCAGAAAGAAGGGAGATGGATGGACACGGCTCTCCCAGGCCAAAAAAGCACCACGTGGCATCACCGCTCCCTCCAGCACGGCTTTGCCTCCCTTCCTTGGCTGCTGCTGCTCTCTGCTTGGGAAGGAGGGGGGAAAAGACATCATATATAGGCTTTTCTTCACAGTAAATGTGATGTCTTTTCCTTTGTGGTGAAAGATCCCCCTTGGTTCAAGCGTTGCTGTAAAACCCCAAGGCCAAACAATGATAAAAATCCCCCCCCAACCTGTAACATCTATTTTCCAGCTGAGAGATCTAAACAAGGAAAACGGCCAAGGAGAGAAATAAATGGGAAGAGAAGATGGTGTCAGCACGTTGTGAGCCGTGGAAAAAAAAAGTGTGGGAAGAGCAAGAGAATTGCAGAGTCCAAGGAATACTCGGTGGGCAGCACCCACACGGCTCCAGCACCGAGGCAGGACACCCAACATCTACATAAATTAGCACCACAAACGTTCAGAGACTGAGTACAATCTGCTCTGGTTACCACCGGGGAAAACACATGGATGGTCTTGAGGAAAAAAAAACCAAAAAGAAAAGAAAAAGATGTAAGAAAAGATGTTACACACATTTAATACTTTTTCTACATGGACCCTATAAGCTGCTGCAGTACAAGGAGAGGAGCAGGGCTTCTAAATAACAGATATGAAGGTGACATGCATTTCTAAATCTGTCAAAGTCTGTCTGAAAGTGGCTAAAAAGCAGAGACTGGTGGGAGATTGGCCAGTGGCAGGGTATCACCAGTGTTGTATTAAAGTATCAAATAGATAGCACCACAGAGACATGTAAAAATAAAAAAGCACCTTTTTTTTTCTTTCCTTTTTTTTTTTTTACACTTGATATTCAGAGAGGACGAATGAATTTCCCCTGCCACTGCAATCTGCCACTGGGAATGGATTTGGGCTTAATTATTATTATAATTTTAAAAGAATGCTGAAGGAAAAAAAGAAGAATTAATTTAAAACACGTATGTTAAGCAAGTGCATAAAAAGGCAGAGACTCAAAGCAGATCCTGCTTTTAGATCAGGGTTTTGTAGAAAATTTTTAAAAAGTGACTTTAATTTCCTAATTTTGAAGTGAATAGTTCCAAAAGGCATCTGTGGCTCAGGGGGCTGGTTTGCACCTTATCCTGCCAAGACTCATCCTGGGTGTAACTCCAAGGCCCTCCTGGCTCAGGGCTGGGAAGAGGCAGGAGCAGCAGGGACAGGAGTTTTTATTCCCAGGTGGATGCTGGGATGGTGGTGGGAAAGGTGGTGGCTTTAATACAGACAAAGGTCACATTCACGTTTTGAAGCCAGAAACATTCAAACATTTAAAATAATATAAAATACAAATATTTACTTACAAACATACAAAAATATAAGCACCTTTAGTACATTGGAGAGAGATGCCCAGTGTGACCTTTAGTTAAATTTTGTAAAACACAGAATTAGGCAACTCAACGGAGACCTCAAAATTTGTGGAATTGGCCATGACATCATTTGGATCAGCAACTTGTTACAACTGATCCAAATCTCATGAAAGACAACGAAATGCCTTTGATGAGCTTTGGCAGGGTTTGGATTGGAGCCAGGACTGCCAGGACTTCAACAACAACCTGAATGCAGGAGTTTCAAGTTTTTTTCCACGTTTTTTTCCTTAGAAACAAACAAACAAACAATAACCTACAGCCAAGTGTCCACTATTGCTCGCAAGGAGAAGAAGAAGAAGCAGCAGAAGTCTTTGATGCTGGTGGGATCTGTGGCCATGGAGCAGCAGGGACAGGTCTCCAGGCCACGTGTGCGGCGGTCGGTCATGGAATTCTGCATCCATGGTGGGAAGGATCCTCTTGGTCAGTGACTGGGGGTGTGGGGGCACAGAGGAACTCGGGAAAAACGAGGGACGAAACGCAACGGAAAAAAAAAAAAAATAACCCATCGCTGTCCAGTTTCACAACGTGCATGTGACAAGGAATTCTTTTTTTCTTTTTTTTTTTTCTTTTTCTTAATTAAATGGCGCAATGAGGTTACGAGGTTGCTCATTTGGAGACTAGTTTTCAGGTGGCTCTTAGCCCATGAAGCAAGCTGGTCCCACCTCGAATCCAAATTTCTGTGATGCTTCTCCAAAGTCATTGAACATGATGTCGACTATAGGTACTTGCTCTACTTTGGGTGTGTTGATTTCCAGGATAGTCTTCTGATAGCCCTTCCTTGCCTGGTGGGGAAAACAGGGAGAGAAAGGAGATGTGGTGATGCCTCCAACCCACCATCAGCAAGATATGAAGGGTTGGTGTTGGGTTATGGGTTGGACTAGATGATCTCAAAGGTCTTTTCCAATCTTGAGAATTCTATGAATCTATGATATCATGACTCAGCATCCACCACTCAGCTGGGAGATCTCACCCTCTTATTTTCTGACCCAAATTAGAGTCACTCAACACCCAAACACACATTTATTTGCCCTGCAGGTTTATCAAACATGCTCCCAGGTGGGATGGTGACCCCTGAGCAAACCCCTGGGAGATGTCCTGAGCCCAGACTTTGCTGCCATGCACATCATGACACACTAACTCTGCTGTCAGCACATCTCCAAGCTGGAACAGGAGCTTGGTAAAATCGTTGTGGCTGTGCAATAGTTGTTTTACCTCCCTGAGGACACGCATGGGTTGTTGAGCAAATGGGAGCGATTTAATTTGAATATATTAGTTTGACTATTATCCGAGCGCTGCCGAAAAGATCACATTTAAAGTTTGATGGAATTCACAAGGTGATGTTGTCTTTTTATCGTGCCTGGTAGCCATGCAGTTATTTCCAAAATATAAATAATTATTAGAGGAGCAGAAGTGCACCCGAGGGCATACAAGGCTGCACAAACAAGTGAATTTATGGAGCAGCTTTTGGCTCTACCTTTCCCTCTGATTTGTGTGTCTCAGAAGAATTGGCTGTATCACAGCTGCTGAGAAAGGGCTGTAAGATCAGGAAAAACATATTCAAATAATGGTTTGAACATAAGCCCTGGAGATCCACCAGCTGCAGCACAGAGTGTGGGTCCTGCCAGGACCTCTGTGGCAACACCGTGCCAGGCAGCCCAACCTCATGTTCCACACATAGGATTCAATCATAGAATCATTTAGGTTGGAAAAGACCTTCAAGATCATCAAGTCCAACCATCAACCCATCATGGCCAAATCCACCATGTGAAATGTGTAGTTGTAGTAGTCGCTCCCACAAATAAATTAAATGCATCTCTAAATTTGTGGCAGAGTTCTAGCAGCCTTTTTATTGGTCTGAGATTCAGAATGAAAGCATCTTCAATGTAGAGAACCAATCCAGTTCAATAATAAACTCCCTTAAATAAGTAAATCTGAAATATCCTGCCTGTGGTTGGAAGAGACTTTAAAGATCATCCAGTTCCAGCCCTGCCATGGGCAGGGACACCTTCTACTATCCCAAGTTGCTCCAACCTGGCTTTGAACACTTCCAAGGCTGGAGCAGCCACAGCTTCTCTGGGCAACCTGTGCCAGGGCCTCCCCACCCTCACAGGGAAGAATTTCTTCCTTATTTCCAATCTAAATCTACCCTCCTTCTTCTTAAAACCATTCTCCCTTGTCCTGCTATTCCTCCTTGTGAAGAGGAATTATGACACCTGAGCTAAATCACTTCAACCAAAACGGTTTTCAGCAGGAACATCCACCTGGAAAAGTGCAATGTGTGATCCTACAGCATCCCTGAGACTTCAGAAGGGAAAGGGATGGGAAGGCACTTTTTACCAAGGACAGGTGGCACTAGCAGGAGATATGAAGTACTTGAGGATAAACTTCCGAGTATTTCCAGAAGCAGACTGGATGCCCTTTCCCTCTCCACAAACGTGTTAAAAGAAGAAGTGATTCTAATCTGATTTTCCTCATTGCTCCTACAGTAAAAAACATATTTGTGCCAGAACAGAACCATTTTAATCTCAAATTATGTGGGGAGCTTTTTCTGTCAAACATCTCAATCTTTCTGTCCCGTGGGCTTCCAGCACTGTAGTTCCAGAGGGTGGGAATTATTCATGTTTTTGCACCAGCAAGCTGGGTCTTAAAATAAATGCAAGCAGCACCTGCTTTGCCAAATCTTTATCTCCTCGGGGCAGATTTTTAAGAGTTTAAACCTGAATCAGGCATCCAATAGAAGGAGGCAGAAGCAAAGGGAGGATGCTGGACCCCTCTGGAAACTGTGGCTGTTGCTCGTGGCCAAAGGTGAGGGAAGGTGAGGAGCAGGGTGGGCTGGAAGGCAGGGCTAGGAGGAAGATGCTAAAAGTCCCATTTGAAAAGCTAGCAGGGGTGTGAACCTGTCACCTGCATCCTGTAACACCATCTCATCTATACAGAGTCAGGTTTTGCTTTAGTTTCCCCTCTCCCAGGGACACTGGTGGCTCTGGCAAATCCCTGCTCTGGGCTGGGCTCCTCTGGCTTCATCTGGGTGCACCCCCATGACCAGTACAGCCCAGGGCCTAAATGGGGCTGCGAACAGAAAAACCCCATCCAACCCACTGCCAAAGCCTTAGTGCTTTGCCTCCAAGATTTCCTAAAGCAGTTAAAAAGCTCATTATCAAAGCCTGCAAAACTCATACGCAACTCACTGTCATCGCTGAGGAAATGGGAGAGCCAAGGCAGGGGGGACATTTAAAAGCAGCTTAAAAGGAAGTTTTAGGCAGGTTAATTTGATTATCAGATCAACTGCATTCCTAGAGATGCTGCAGCTTCTCCAGACCTCAAGCGCAATCACGTATTCCCAGCGTACAGACATCCCCCACACTGGGGACAACCCTCGAGACAAAACCATCCACGGGTTTTTGGGAGGAAATTTGGAGGTGATTTTCTCCAAATGGCGCTGGGCCACCGGGGGAAGGGGACAGCCACCCATGAGGTGTCCCTGTTAGCAGGGCCTGGCCGAGGCCTGCGCTGCCCACGTACCGCGCAGCCGTCCAGGGCGGCTCGGATGTAGGGGTTGTTGTCGTAGGACATCTCCTCGTCGTTGGAGCCCAGGAAGCGGATGGCCTTGTCGTAGCTGTTGGTGGTGGCATCGTGCCAGGCCACGGACTGGTAGCAGTTGTAGGTGATGTTCTGGTGGGCCGAGGCGCTCAGGAGCCGGAGGAAGGTCATCTGCACCACCCCGATGGGGTTCCCGTCCGAATCCACGTAGGAGAGCTGTGGGGAGGGAGAAGGGACACGCTGGGCAGTGAGGGACAAAGCAACACGTGTGGGGGGCTGTGAGGACCTCCAGTGTCACCATCACTGGAGTGCAGACACTGCTCCTGCCACCCCACAGCCGTGGGCTGCTCTGGTCCTCCTGTGGCCAGGGCACGGCTGCCAAAGGGCAATTTATTCACTTGTTGCGTATGAGCTACAAAAATGCAACTAATGCAGGGCAGGAGATTAAAGGAAGGGGAATTTCAATCCAAAAGGGTGCAAATTTGGGGATACACGTCTCAAGTTTAGGCCAATATATTTCTATTTTTCTATTTTTGAAGAGGAGAGAAAGCAGATTCCTGTAAGGGTTTGGGGCTTTATTTTTCTGTCCTGTTTGACAAGATTTTCTGGCTGCTGTGGGTCTTTTGTTCTGCACACCCTGGGATATTTCTCATTCAGTTTTCCAGGGCACTAAGCACTGGGGTTTTAAGCAATCTTTGCACTCGATCTGCAGCAATCCTGTTCCTGCTGATAAGGACTGGGGCTGCCCTGCTTGGCAAGGCTACACTCAGGTAAAGGAAGAATGGATTTGCTGCCCTTAGGGCTTGCTGTGAACACAGAGCTGCTCTTGCAGCCTGGGATTTGCTCCATTCTGCCCACCAGGCTCCTTTTCTCCCATGCAGGGGAACTGCATCTAGAACATATTTCTGCAAAATAGAATTTACTGAAACCCAATTCCAGCACCCAGGATTTTCTGGGACTTTTGTGCCCCATGAAGGAAGCAAACACAAAATGAGTTTGCACATATGAACTGACTGTGCCTGAGCTACTGCCCTCCATGGCCAATGGATTTCTTTGGAAACAACCAGGATTAAAATACAGGCACACAAACAGCACAGTTTTCTTCGAGGTACCATGAGACATCAGGTTGTGGTGCCAGCTGCAAACAGTAGAAGAGATTCATAACCAGACAATAAAATAATGAACACAAGGATAATAAAAATAAATAAATATACCAACCGGTTGTCAGGATACTGTTGCACTGTCCTCCTGAGAGTTAAATATGACTGACCATGAGAGAGCCACGCATGCCAGAAGAGCCACCAGAAAGCCACCAGGACGTGGAAGGAAGAGGACACACAATGCCAAGCACTTGGCACACACTCAGTGACATGTAGCACTGCGGATCTGCAGGACCCACTTCTCTTACTTGGTTTTATTTCAAATCAGTGCTTGGTTTGGAGCCTGGCTGCTTGTTAAGGGGTCTGTGCTGCTGTTCAGCCTCTGCAGATTGTAAAGCCCTGTCCCAGCTTTGCAACTGGAGCCACTGGGAACTGGTTGCGTGCACGAGGTTTGGGCATGGGAAGAGTTTTGCAAAAAAGCAGTTGTTTCCTCTTTTCTCTGTGCTGGTGTTTCCCTTTGTGCGATGCCATATGGCTGTGAAGGATAATGGGATGGGATGGGTGGCAGGCCTTGTTAGAGCTGCTGGGAATTGTGTGGAACACACACAGAAGGAAAGCAGAAGGAAACATCTGCAACCCTCTTATCCCTCTAAACACAGCTTGGCTGCATCGTGAGAAAAGGTAAGAAATTGGCTCCAAGTATTCTGTGTCACTGATTAATGGTGGTGTGGAAGCATCAAACCAAGATGGGTTCTTTTTATTTCATATTTACCACATCCTTCTTACTTTAGATGCTCCCAGCTGCACACCTTGTGCAATCCCAGGATTCACATGGAGCTCTGTGTCAGCAGTGCTGAGCATCCAGGTGGAAATCTGCTTAGCTTTGAGGTTCCCTCAGAGCTTAGACCCAAAAAAACCATGCTCAGGCTGCATGGAAAGACACCAGGAACCTTCTCCATGGAGTGACAGGAGCAGAGTTGCACCCAGAGAGGAGCTCAAACCCATTCATTCCATCTACACAGAGATTTTCACTGATCTTGGATCCACCAGGGAAATGGTAAATTGAGAAAACAATCTCATGGCTCTAAGTACTGACTGGGGCAAAATGAGAGGTACTTTCAAAATAAATAAATAAAACTTTAGTTCTGAGGCTTCTGTGTTTAACAGTTTTATGGATTGCTTAGGTAGGTCTTCTACGTGCTGGTGGCTTTGTTTTTTTTCCCCCCAAATAAAAAAGCAGGACAGGTAAAAAAGCAAGAAAATGACAACACAAAAAGATGGAACAAATAGCTCCAAGTAGCACCAGAAATTCCTACTTAAAAAAAGAAATAAAATAAGCCCTAAGCTCTAGATTGGCAATTGAGCCTCTAATGTAGCTGATGGACTGGGAAAAAAGCAGAGAAGATGGAGAAGTGGAGGTACTTGTAATAGTAACTGATGAAGTGCTCTGTAATTAAGCTATGAGTAGTTGCCCTCCAAGGAGCTACAAGGCTGAAGCCTTGGCTTTGCAGCCTTATTTGATAATGCAGAAAAGCTACAGAAGCCATGTCCTTCTTGTGGGCAGAATCAGAGCAGAACGTGTTTAGTGGCCTGGAATGCGGTGCAGGGAAACAACGCCGTGATTTCCTGGGTTGTTTGCCTTTTAAGGTGGAAATTGGGGCACTGCAGGACCCCCTGCCCTGGGGACAGGACAACTGCACAGGGCAGCTCAGTGTGACACAGCAGAGCATCTGCCTTCAGGGGCAGGTCGGTTGTAGCTGCTGAATATTTCCTTCTTCCCCAATTATCCTGATTTGACCAAGATCATTATTTGCATCCCGCTAATCCTACAAGAACTGAGGCACATGGGGGAGATTTCTGTTAAGGAGAGCTGGCTGACACTAATCAGTTGGTGCTCTGACATCCCTGACCAGGACTTGGTCTCTGTGGGATTTCCAGGATGTGGCTGTCCTGTTACAGGACAATATACCAGAGTTTTTTCTCTATTTCAAGTGTTGCTGTCTTGCTGACATCAAACATTGTTTGACCTTACAGCAGCTCTTCTCACTTGAAAGAAATCCTTGCTTGTGACTAAGTCAAAATCCTGCCCACCAGATCTGGCAAATGCAGGTGGGCTTGAAATCTTCCTTTAAATGACTGACTTCATGTCTCCCACATTCTGGGGGAAGCATTGTCTCCCTGTATGGGAGACAAAATCCATCCTTTGGGGAAAACCTGCCCCAGACCAGAGATGTGCAGGTCCATCCCCTCAGCCTGGATACCAGTGAGCACAGGCTGTGACATCACCATTCCCAGCTCTGGTCTGGAGCAGCACTTTTGGGGTCTCTCAGCTCTTGGGATAAAGCTCCACTGGTGAGGGACAGCAACATGGGGACACCCAGTTTGCCCCTGCCATAAAGGAAACTGATGAGGAGACAGCAACAGCCCTCCTTGTGGGATGCAGACACCCTTGTGGGATGCAGACACCTTTCTGGGATGCAGACATCCATGTGGGATGCAGACATCCATGTGGGATGCAGACATCCATGTGGGATGCAGACATTCTTGTAGGATGCAGACATCCATGTGGGATGCAGACATCCTGCAGGGCTCTGTGAAGACAACCCTACAACAGCTCCAGCTCTGCAGGGTCCCTTTCTAACACAGGGGAAATCTCATCGCCTCTCTTAGGTTGGAAAAGCAAAAAAAGGCTGGAAAAACGTGCCTCCCTTGGGTTTTGCTCCTTTCTCAGCATTCCACCTTAAATGTTTTGGTGTGCCTGGGGATGGGGGTTAGTCCAGCATGCAGAGTGCAGCAGGTCTGGCCATACCAAAGCAGATGAAGTGCTCTGATTCAGGCTCGAGGGCCAAGGTGAGCCACTTACCAAAGACCCCCGCTTGTATTGACTATACCATGTGGAAGGCTGTTCTTTGGGCCAACGAGCCATTTTACTCTGTAAAATATGACAGGGGTTAAAGAAAACAGAAAGCACCAAGATGCATCTTACCAGTTTACCGCGCTTGAATTCACTGAACCAGGAGCCTGGGTTTTCCTTTGGCCAAGAAGTAATTCTAGCCTAGTTTGTGGACAGCAAGGAGGGAAGAGAGAAAGAAAAAAAAAAAGAAATTAAAAAAGTTACATTCAGTTCCACATGCAGAGTCTTCATGTCTTATTGAAACTGTCCAAATCCCTTTAAAATAATTACTTCATCTTATACAGCAGTAACAAGCAGTGGGCAGAGCCCTAAGGTGCCTCTAGAGCAAAGGGGGTGATGTGGTGCTGCCTCAGGTGCTCAGTGCTGCCCTGGCACCAGCCTCCTTTCCTAAGGGATAAAGAGCTCTGTCCTCTAGAAACTTTGGATGCAAATCCAGCAGTGCAGTGTAATGACAGGAAGGATAAAAGGAAAGATAGAGAGGGAAAAAGGGATGGTGAAAGGTGCATTGCTCTTCACGGGAGGGCTGGGGTGGAGAAAGCTGCTGCCACTCTCACCAAATCCAGATGCTGTGGGAAAGGCAAAGGGGGTGATTAAGGAAAAGCCTCTGCCTGCCTCCTGGCAGGTGCAGCACAGACAGGGCATCCTCCACAGATGGGGCTGGACCACATGTGCTGGAGCTCCAACAACCTGGAGCGATGCTGGGGGTGACTGTGGCAGAAATCAGCTGTCAGAGCATCCTTTGTATCAGCCCCAGCTGAGCAGCTGAAGCACATTTTTTGTGTCAGAGCACAAGGAAGGAGTGTGGCTGTGTCTGCTCCCTCACCCTCCCTCAATCCCCTTATTTCTGCTGTAAATCTCTCCCAAAACTACTGCCAGGCTACATGCAGATGTCCTGGGATTGTCCTTTTCTTTCCAGTATGGGAACTGTAAAACAAGTCAGTGTGTTTCTGCTGGGTTAGGGATGAACTGAGAGGGGATATGGCTTAAATTCTGCTGTGGCTTTATAATAAAACCACTCAGCCAGTACTCAGTGCTGGTGTGGTTTCTGCATTCCTCTAGATGGAAAAAGAGCAGGTTGAAGGGGTTTTTTATGGATAAAATATTGCAGAACTCTAGCAGAATTTGCATTTGAGGAGCATCACAGCTCTACAGCAGATGAGATGGGGCCACAGAACCAGCATGGCAGGACACCCAGGTCCTGTAAGATCATGGCCAGAGTCCACTTTTTTAGCTGTCAACATCTTGAGGAGAGACATGGCAAGTTAATGCAAAAAAGAAGAAATCCATCTCCTTTTTAAACAGCCCTAAGAAAAACTCCTGGAATATTTATGTTGTGTGTTATTTGTGCTGTGCTGACACATATTTCTGGTGGGTGAAATTCAGCAAGTGAACGGCTCAGCTTTGTCACAGCTGGAGCACAACTGGGATATTGGGATTGCTCCCCCAGGCCGAGTTTCTGCTTGGCCAGTGCAACAGCTGGTCCCCAGGCAGCTCTGGAAATCAGAGTGCATGGATACAGGACAAAAATGATGAGTATGGCTGAGCTAATCGCATCATTACACAAATATCTTCATCAACCTTGTGCATCAGGGCCAGGGAGAGCACTGAGGCTGCTTGCAATCATTTAGGATCATTTACCCACAAGAAACAGCAGGAAAAATGACAGGAGATAAACATTTGTCTGCCTGGAGACACAGTAAGGGTAGAGGAATCAGTGGTGCTTAGACATGCAGGCAGTGGAGTGAGAGCCCAGCTGTGGGAGGGAACACAAGGAATGAGTTAAACAAAGCTCACAGGGAGCCCCAATTCCTGTCCCAACACACACATCTGCCTTTGTACAGCAAAGTTAAAAAAATTAATGTTTTAGCATTTTATATGCCTGAGAAATCATCAAAGCCTTGTCTCAAATCACAGTTTAAACCTGACTTACTCAAAGAAATTCTCTTTGTCAACATATTCCTTATTGTTTTAGAAGCCAATGTTGTGTAACGAAGGAATGTTCTGGATCTTTGATCCTTACTTGCTATTGTTCAATTCTCGTGAAAGTGACTGTCTATGAATATTCATATTAGGAAACAATCTATCACCATGATACAGGGGGAAATCAAAGGTTGTGTGGACTTACTCCTTCAGATTTCTTATCAGGGAAGATGCAAGTCTCTCCACCAGCTGTGAAATTACAGTAAACTTTGAAAGAGTCCCTGGAACATCCTTGGTTTGGATCAACCCAGTATTCACCTGGATGCATGACAAGGAAGAGAAGGGAAAAAAGAATCAGCACTGGGAAGGAAGGATGATGGGCACTTCACTCACCAGGAATGTTTCTTCTCTGCCACATATTTATATGTAGTTTTTTGGTTATGTTCTGGTTCCATGTAACACTGTGGCACCTCCAGAAGAGCTATTTCCATCCTATAGCCCCATCCTTACAAGAGAAAATTTCAGTTGGAAGGGATCTATAATTATCTAGTCCAACTCTACGTATTCCTTCTCTGTCAGCCACATTCCTCTTGGAGCACCAGGACCAGGCACTCCTCAAATCATTCCTTTTCCTGCCCTCACTTCTATTCACTGTGTGGAGCTGGGAAATCCACAATGTTTCCCCCTCTCTCCCTCTTTCCCGGGACTCACCGTCTGGGAAGTCGGGGTGACAGAGCTGCAGGTCCTTGCAGGTACGTGCTGGGTTATGTTGAGTGCCCAATGGATGTTTCATTTGCTCAATTTCCAGTTTCAAGGAATTCAGAGAGCCAAAAATCTCCTCCATGCCATCAGCATAGTCCATGTAGTTGTCGGCATTCCCGTCGTCCACCAGCTGACTGGCATCGATGTTTCTCCTGGTCCTCTTGGAAGCCTGGATGGGCAGTGGCTGGATGACTTCTCCAGGAGGACCCTGATTTGTGGGGAAAGAAGATATGACTTCTTACTGCACTGGAAAATGGGGAAGAGGCAGAAGAGAGGGCCAAAGCAGCCCCCAGTGCTGAGAAACATCACCACAAAATACTCATTAGACATGGAAAACACTCATGGTGGTGCTGATAAAACCACTGGCCACCAGCCCTGAACACTGGGCCCATCTTCCTTTGTCAGTAACTTCTCCCCTCCCATCCTGCTTTCTTCCCCAGCATCTCTAAGAGATCCTGCTAGGATTGGCAATGGATCTTTGTCCAGAAATCTTCTACTTCCCAACATTACAACACCCATTCAATCTGAACCTCATTTCATGCTTTGTGGTATGGGTTCTACTTACAGGAGGACCTGGAGGCCCAGGAAGACCTGATTCACCCTTTGGACCTGTTGGACCCTGGGTGGAAACAAGAAGAGAAAAACATGAGTCACTCAGGGAAAAAGCACTTGTTACTTATATCACATCCCCAACATTATTACTTTTAACCATCTTTCGTGGAAAAACCTTTATTCTTCAGGCACACAACTGGAGTCTCCTTGTACCCATCTCCCAAGAAAATGCTCATTTTAGTGGCTTTTGATGTTTAGGTAAAAGCAAAGATCAAACACTTGGGGTTAAACAGTCAAATGTTGCTTAGGCTCCCTACGGAATAGGAAGGAACTTCCAATGCGTGAAACCTGAACTCTCCAAATCAATCCAGCAGTTTTACAAGTCAAATAAAATCTTAAAATTAATAAAACATTGAATTCTGAATGGGAAAAAGACACTAGGAAGTTGCCCAAGAGGAATTTTTAGCTGCCTGCAAAGGAGATCTGTACCACGAAGTTTCACTGTTGTATTTCTCACCGAGTTCTTCGCCTTTCAGATTCCCACCTCCTGCTTCCACAGGCTATTTTTAATACTTTCCACTCTACAGCAGCAGGTTTTCACCTAAGGACTATGCACTGGGTTCCTCCTTATGATCTGATGTTCACTGAAGTACAGTTGTGGCACAGAAACCTCTCCCAATTACCATTCCTGGGCTCAGACAGCCTGAAAAAGCTGCATTTGCTACACTCAGCTCTGGCTAATTGCTTTAATGCCACTGATGTGGAGGAGTCACAGCAGGTTCTACACTTCATAAGAGCTCATCAGCCTCTTCATTTAACAGTGTCTATACTCACTGATGATCCTTTAGCACCTTTGGGACCAGGTGGACCCTGTGTAGAGAAAAATACAGAGAGGAGTCAATGCACTTCCAAGCAGAGAAGTCAGTCTCTCCTTAGACAGAGAAAGTAGTGCTGTATAAAGTGGTTTTTTAAAATTCACTCCATTTCTATTTGCACTTTCCACATCCACTTGGAGTCGGGTGTTGCTTTTATTTGCCAAGCACTTGTGTCAGAGCAATCTGTGTCAGTGCTCCACATTCCTGCCCCAATGGGGACTGGAAAAGCTGCTGGGGGATCATTGTAGGGTGGGGCTGATCCTGGCTCTGTGCTTAGGACACCCAGCTGATCACCCCAGGGTGCAGGAGGAGGCCTTAGGCATCCAGTGGGGAAAGCAAAAAGCAAAATGTGCAAGAAATCACCATGTGACTGTAGATAATCCAAAAGAAAGGGGGAGAGAAGCAGGGTGGGATAATTTCCCTGCCTCCATCCCACTGTGCCCATCTCACACATCACCTCCCAGCACCCCTGTAACTCATTCAAGTGTTTTTAATGGGCTCAGCTGAGCCAACCCGTGCTGACCTCACACAAGGTAAAGTCAGGCCAGGACTGGGCTGGGTATTTCTGGGAGCACCAAAGTGGCTCCTGAAGGACTGTGCAGCTCCCAAGGAATTCCAAGATAATTATCTGTCACATACCGGTAATCCTGGTGGCCCTGGAGGTCCAATGGGTCCAGAAGGACCTGTGATACCCTGGAAAATAGCAGCAGAATGTTGATTTGCAGGCAGAAATGCTGGCATAAATACACAGCTAACACCTGCTCACAGATCAGCACCCAGCTCTGGAGGACTCCATTCCAATCTGGAGTTTTAACTGGTTTTTAAGCATGTACATGATCCAGACAAGAGAATGAACAGGGAATTTCACCTCTCATTTAGGCACAGAGTTTTAAAATCACTCCTCTAGATGAATATTTAATGCTACCATCCCTCCAAGTCTATTCGACTCTTTTATATGACCCTTGAGAATGTGCTTTTCACTAAAATGGGTCATTTTGGAGCACATCCACATTTCACATGTAGAATAAACCACATTAATATGGAAAATATTCCTCAAAAATTACCAAGAGTCTCCTGCTAAGGCTGACCATCTCTGCTATGATGTGCCTTCTCAAGGGCAGCAAACCCACAGCTCAAAAGCACATTCCATGGAGGACTTCTGGGATATTTACCTGTTCTCCTTTGGGTCCTGCTGATCCCTGGGGGCCTGGGAGACCTCTGTCACCCTTTTCTCCCTGCTCTCCTGGTGGTCCAATAAGACCAATTAAACCTGGATGACCCTTGGGGAAAACAGCAGATGTTAATTACGAATTTTCACTGAGGAAACTCAACACCAAAACTGCAGAGCAAAGACATTTCTGGATACAACTCCAAATATACCCTGTGTGCTGTTCTTACCTTCTCCCCTTTAGGACCAGAGTCTCCTTTCAGACCAGGCAAACCCGGGGGGCCCTTTGGGAGACAGGGGGAAAACAAAAAAGAGAATGAATCCATGTTACACATACTCACCCATTTCAAGAACTCACGGAATTTGATGCTCTGGACATACCATTGGGCCTGGAGGACCATCTGGGCCAGGGGATCCTGGGAGACCTTGTTCACCCTGTAAAACAGTGCAATTCCCTCAAACCCATCATCCATAACAGCAGTGCTCCCAGCTGGGAATATCCTGATTATTCACCTGTGCCAGGGAATGTTTGCCCTGGCTTTTCCCAGTTAGCAAAGGCAAAAGGATTTATGTCTCTTTTGTGCTCAAATCTCTACTGAAAAAAAGCAATTTGGAGATCATGGAAACTCTCACCTACAGAGAGTGGCTGAAAAGGCCCAAGACTCAAATAAAACATGCTGGGAGATGATATCATTCTATTATTTCCACTGAAAATATTTTATCTGCTGGCAGATATTTAAGTACAGACTAACATTACCCTGGGAGAAAGGCATCTTCCAAGCAGGTGGGATTTGGTAAAGCACCAGGAAGAACCCTGCTCAGAAGCTTTCTTAGACTGGGAATACTCACAACTGGGCCAGGAATCCCTCGAAGGCCATCGGGGCCCGGCTTCCCTGGAGCACCTTGGGGACCAATTGGGCCAGTCTTCCCAGGAGGTCCTTCCAAACCTGCTTCACCCTGGATGCAAGAGGCAGGAGGGTTGAATTTGCTGCCAGGATGTCACAGAGTGGATGCAGGTCCATGAAAAGCACATGAAACTTTCTGTTTCTTGATTTTTCCTACTGCTCCCTCGACCTTAAGCACTCCTTCACTTGTCAGCCTTGACTGGTTCTGCTGATTTCCAGTCAGAATTACCCTTTGGCTCTGAGCTCTGCAGAGCAGGAAGCTTTCCTGGGTTCAGGCCTGAGAGATGAACTAGCAGAGGACATCCTCTAACATCAGTGTTCCTGCAACAACTGCATCTATAATTTGCAATCCCACTCTCCATTTCCCCACCACTCCACCAAAACAATCATGGCCCAATAATGCTGTGTTTGCCCTGGGAAAGGATGTAGGGCTGTGCCTGCCCTATTGTTTACAACACATTAAATTGCCAAATATAGCACTTTGTCATTTCAAAACACAAAAAACATTCCCATGACCTTACCAAGCCTTAATTATCTCCACAGAGTTTATTAAAAGACAAAACATAAGCTTCGATTTGAGGCCAATGGCCTTAAGTTCAGGCTAATTTGTTGTAAAACAGAGAAAAATCAAATCCCTGCCTTTCAAATGCCAGCATTTCAGAGGATGATCCTTCTGGCATATCAAGAACAGAAAAGAAGTGAAATCCCATTCAGCTCTTACCTTGGCTCCTTTCTCTCCTTGCCTTCCTTCGGGACCAGCAGGACCAGGAGGGCCCTAAAGAAAGCACAAAATAGATGCAAAACCCAATTAGATCACAATGATCTGAAACGGTCCATTGGAATTAGCAAAATGATGCTACAGCCCCAGGGAAGAAAGGAAAATGGAGACAAATATCTCTGAAAAGGTTTTTAAATTAGCTTCTTGCTAAATGAATCCCTGGGCTCTGCCAGCAAAGCAGGGAGAGCAGGAGCACCTCATACTTGTGTTTTCTTTTGGCTGTTAACATCTTAAAAAAGTCCCTGGGATTCGACTGACAGCTTCCCATCAATTTCCAGTGCATAATTTCTTTTTTTTAATTATTACACATTTTACGCTGTATTTATACAGCATTTATTGTAAGCCTGGTAATAACATGAGTTTTAAAAACCAATACAAATACATTTGGTAAAATACTCCCAACCAACCAGCTTACCCTTTTTCCTGGAGGTCCAGAGGGGCCTGGCTCTCCTGTGGGACCAGGGGAACCCTAAATGGAGAGGGGAGGAGAACAAGCCATAAATGCACCACGAGATGTGTGAAAGAGCAGCAAATGTGTAAAACTTGAGTCAAGATCTCAAGTTTATGCTAAGCTGAGGTGTGGGCGGCCAGTACAACTCCCAACACCTCCTCGGGGTGCAGGTGGTATCTTGTTTTATTCCTTCCCACTATGAAATACCATACGGCAAGGAAAAGCTAAAATCAAACACTTGGATGTTGTTTTTCCATCAGATAATTTATGCTTTTGGGATATATTGCTGAGATGGATGGATGGACGGAGGGAGGGATAGATGGAGGGAGGGAGAGATGGACGGAGGGAGGGAGAGATGGACAGAGGGAGGGAGGGAAGGACGGAGGGAGGGAGGGAGGGCAGCAGCCAGGCTGACACAAACAAGAGGGAGAGGCATGAGGGGAGAAGTGCTGGTGGGAATTTGGTGCTCAGTGTCCTTGGACTGTAGGGAACAGTTCCCATCTATCCAGTTACTCACAGTCTGTCCAGGTTCACCATCATCACCTTTATCACCAGGGGGACCATCTTGACCCTGAAAAGGAATTAAAAAAAGAAACGAGGAGGTATTTGGGGTGTGAATAGAGTTGAGCAGAGTGTTGGCAGCAGCAGGTGGTTGAGCTGCTCTTCATGGCACTGTCCCTTCCCATCTCTCCTTGGGAACATTGGCCATAGCAAAGGTTCCATGTCAAATATTTGGATAGCAGCCCTCACAGAGCTACTGCCCCAAAGTGGGGCATGGTCAGACAGACTTCTGGTGGGACTTCCTATTCTTTCCCAAGTAAGGAAAGAGTAGAAAGGAGGTTCTGGGGGATGAGCAGCACAGTTGTATTTCACCAAACCAAGAGGAGGAACCGATCTGCCTTTCTGTGAGGCCAACACTTACAGCTGGACCAGGTTCTCCAGGAGGACCAGGGTCACCAGGGAAACCAACTGGACCCTGCAAAGAGAGAATAAGGATATTCCCAAGTCAGAGATGTTGCACCTGGAGAACTGCAGAGCACTAGTGCCTGCAATCCCAGTCAGATCCCAGGGAGCAATACCCCAGTTCCCTCAAACACAATCCCAGATCACATCCCATCTTGCAGCTTCAGTATTTTCATCCTGCCACAGCCAGTCCAGGTCTGTATCCAGACTATGCAAAGCTCCAAAGGCACCACAGGGAGTTTCATCTAGTTTTTCTTAAATACATCAGACAGGTGACAGTGAAATCCTCACAGCTTTGGGGAATGGGCAGATTTTGCTTTTGCTTACTATGTGATGTGCAACATTTTTCCCAGGAAGATCCTCTCAAAGCATTCAATTTCTACAACACTTCACCCTTCTTCTCCACACAATGTCTATCAGATACTTCAAATGATTCCAGGACCAGCACTTGAACAACAAGTTTCACCCAATCACGAGATATCCCAAACCCCATCTGTCGAGAGAGATGACTAACTCCCCTCCTCTGCTGTTTTATGCCATCTTTGCTTATCTCAGAATAAATTTCTCCAAGCCAGCAAGCATCAAAGGAGCGGGCAAGACAAATATTGTACCATTGGCATCTGGTATAAATCAGGAGAGCTCTCCTGGCTTCACCAGAGCTACAGCAATTAGCAGCAGCAGGGATCTGGCTGTAGAGGTACAGCTCCCAAATCCACATAAATCTCCTCTATGCTATTTTGGAAGCTTTGCTCTGGTGCAGAAGACCTTGGCAATCCATAAGCTCAAGCACAAAGTAAACATACTGCAGGCCCTCTCCATAGGGGAGAGTTTCCTGATGGCCTGCAAAAAGCACTAATAATTCCAGTATTGCTGGAAAATATGGTACAGCTGGGTCTTTCCCTCATCAGCACCCTAAAGAAGGGGGCTAATATCATGTATCATTAGAGGTGCAATTCTATGGCTGGTAAAGTATTTCAAATTTCCACAGATATCTCTGGAAAATATTTTCATGCAGAAATCTCTCCTGGGCAAGCCAAGGAAATGCTGAAGGGCTACGTACAGGGCTGCCTTTGGGACCATCATCTCCTGGTGGGCCTTTGGGGCCAGGGGGACCAGCAGCACCAGAGGGACCTGCTTCACCCTTTTCACCTCTTTCACCTTTAGGACCCTGTAAAGGAAAAAAGGTGTTTCTATTATCCATGAAAACAACTTCCCAATCTCTATTTATCCTTCAATCAATTCTGAGAAAGAAGCTCTATTTGTGTCTCCAAACACAAGGACATGATTTAGCAGTCCCTTCCCACAAAGATTAAATGGTGTTCATGGTGTTCAGTCGTGGGTAGCCCATATTTGGTGACTAAACCAGATATAAATATCCAGGAACATGGTGATGTGTCATCTGATACCCATACCAAGGATGGGGCTGGTTCAATCCCTGCTGCCCATCCACATCCCTGCCTTTCCCAGAGTGCACTTACCGGCAGCCCAACCTCACCAGGAAGCCCAGGCTCACCAGATTCACCAGGTTCACCCTGTACAGGGAAAAAGAGGATGAAAATACTTATCTTTCTGTAGAGTGGTGAGTTTTCTGCTGACGCAGCAAAGCCATGGCAGGAGTGTTGTAGAAAACTCCCGTGAGCTTCAACCAGGTTTGTCTGGGTGCTTTACCTTCTCTCCTACTGCACCAGGATTTCCTATTCCCCCAGGAGGACCTTGTGGACCATCTGCTCCTGGTGGCCCAGATGGACCTCTGGGTCCTGGTGGGCCTGGTGGACCCTGAGAGAAAGGGGAGACAAATTTAAGACTTGTTTCTCACAGCAACGTCAGTGTCAGTGATGAAAAAAAGAAGAATGGAGCATCTTACCATTTGCCCAACGTCACCTGTTTCTCCTTTCTCCCCAGGTGGTCCAGGCAAGCCCTGAGGAAGTGGAGAGGATGAGTTTTATCTGTGAACATCTCAGGTGAGCCCAAGCTCCCTCGATGCTGCAAATTACCTGCAAGCCCACGGGGCCGGGGGGCCCAGGGAAACCTCGGGGTCCTTCATCACCTTTCTGTCCAAAGAGGCCTTGCTGTCCTCTGGGCCCTGGCTCTCCATCAGCTCCCTGTGAGGAAAGGGCTGACAAAGCTCAGCAAAGACAAGGTAGACACAAAGTCCATCCCCACCACCTCCAGCTGCAGCTCACAGCGATGCCCAGCTTGTGGTGGGCACCAGCAGTGCCAGCAGCTGCCCATCCTTGCAGGAGGTTTTTTTGGTAAATAAGGGGATTTCTTCTAACAATACTCACAGCTGGGCCAGGCTGACCAATTGGACCCTGAGGGCCTGTAGGACCTGGTGGACCCTGTCACAAAACACAAGTGCAGTGTCAGAGTTAGGAGCAGAGTGACAAACTCACCTGGGAAAGGTGATGCCCTTCAACACAGCCCCCATTAAACCTGCAGTAATTGCCAAAACAGAGAGGGAGAACAGGGTCAGGTCTCCCTGGACACACCAGCATTCCTCAGCCCTGGTGCCAGTGGCACAGCAGATGTGCAAACATATTTTTGCTCCAGCAAAGCAATATCACACCACTCAATTCTTTCTAAATACTCATGTATAACTTAAGTTGCTCAGGCTCTGGGCAGAACACAAAGGGTGCTTCAGTGTGCTGCAAGAAACTAGAGTTATCATAGAATTACAGACTGCTTTGGGTTGGAAAGGATCTTTAAAGGTCACTTGGTCCAACCCCTGTGTCATTAGCAGGGACATCTTCAACTAGATCAGAAAGGAAACTTCAGCCAAAGACCCAACATTAATGGGAAGGGCTACCAATGTTTAAAAGATATTTATATGGTACATGGGTGACATGGAAACATCTCAGTGTGTTCCTGGAAGCTGGAGGCTCCCACTTCAGGCACTCACTGTTTTTTACATCATGTGGGTATTTGATGAAGCAGAGAAGAAAAAGAAATGATAGAAAGAAATTAAAGTGATAACGCTTTCTATTTCCAGCAAGTCACACAATATAACAACATTCCTCAAGAGAAGCAGCTACAACAATGTCCACTCCACTCACTTGTTCCCCTTTGTCACCTTTGCTGCCTTTCTGGCCAGGCTCTCCAATCTCACCCTGCCAGGAACAACGAGGCACAGTTAGTTCACTTGGGGACCACTTCCACACCTCAACATTCAAGCAATAATCCTGTGTGTCTGCATCCTCATCCCAAAGATGCCAATTCCCACAGAAACACCCCACAGTGTGCTGAATAATGCCAGAGATTTGACCACTCCAGGTGTAACCAAACCCCTTTACATCCTGTGATTTCCCTCAGCTGCCATGTGATGCAAGAAGCATCACTTTGCAGATCCTTTTAGCAGCGATGAGGGATTTGTCCCAGTTAATGTTCTCTAAGAATCCTCCTCTCCAGAGGAGCTTAATGAATGAGTGGGTAAAGGTAATTAATTTGGAAAGGCCAGGCACCCATGGGCAGGCACCTGCTAGAGGTTTGGGGAGAGGCAAATTGCCTAATAAAATATCCTCTGGCAACACATGCCACCCGATGTGGTGGAAGCACCATGGTGGCAATGGGACACACTGCCCAGTTCCTTCCCAGAGTGACCCTGCACAGCAGGGAGCTGTTCCCACCTTGTCTCCATCCTCTCCAGGGGGACCAACAGGACCTGCTGGACCCGGCAGTCCCACGGGGCCCTGGATGCCATCCCGACCAGCTGGTCCTTGGGGACCCTTCTCACCCTGGAAGCAGAAGAACAGCAGGTCACACAGGGCTCTCCCTCCTCCAGCCTCCAACCAGCCCATTACATCTCATTAATGTTTTATTCAGCTGCTAATGACCTCTGGCTATATGGGCATGAATAGCAAAACCTGTTTCAGCTGATATTTCATCAGGCTCTGTGCTCCCTGTCTGAAACCAGACAACATTTCTGTCTTGAGAGATAACAAAGAAACAAATAAACCTAAACAGTGAATACCCAGATCCCAGCTGCAATTTCACTGCTATAGAAATATAATCAGATTTAATCTGAACCCTCTGCCATTTCTGTCTGGATGACAAACAAGACCCCAACTAACTTTTACTCCCACAAGCCAGTTTTTGCTGATTGTGGTCCTGGCTGCCCCAGCACTCACTGCCAGCTCCCTTTCCTGGCTGATCCCCAACTAAAGGGGGTTCTCAGGAGGCCCCAAGCTCCCTCCTGAGCTTCTGGACAAAGAAAAACACCTGAAGTGAATAAAGTAATCCCTGCTGGCCTCCTGCTTAAACAACTGCTTGTACTCCTCTGAGCTGAAGCCTTCAATCAAATTTGTTTGTTTACAGGAACTGAACAGTGAATATTTTTCAGTTTCCTCGTACATAATTAAATTGCATCTGAATCCTGGGTGCTCTCTTCTGAATAATTACATGCCACATAAATTGCCTATTCATCTATCCACTGACTGATACATCATGTAGGTACTCAGCAGGACAGATGTTCCTAAAGCTGATTCACCAGGAAATTCTCGCCTCTGGATTAGCTGCTGGAGTTTCTAATAAGCCAGAAAACGTGGAATACAGTGGCTGCTAAACACTTTTGATACCAACAATCCATCAGCAGAAGTATCCTAACAGAGTCTGACATCACCGATGCCACCACTTGCTCATTTTGCTGGGTCTGAAGCTGAGCTCAGCTTTGAGGCAGGCAGCCCAAACATCCCTGCAAACCCATTTGGGTGGGAATTAGAGGCACAGGGACTGTCACTGCTGTGCTCCTGAGGGACAGAAATAGTCCCAGCCCAGCCCACTCGCTCCTGGCCGCACGTGACGATTCCCGCGCGTGCCGGGGGAGCGAAAGACACACGGGTTTGTGTGGGCTGGCTGAGAACGTTCTGGAGAGGGAGCAGATGGCAGCACTCAGCCCTGCTCCGCTCAGGATCCTGCTGGGAGCAGCTCTGTCACGGGCACCAGTGGGATGTCTGTGAACGTTAATGCTGCACCAGCCCAGAGCATCCCAAATCCTCCGCAGCACCTTCCCCTGATGTCTGGGGCCAAGGGAGGGTCAGGATTCACTTGGGCTCAGTGGAAATTGCTGCATCCTTGGGAGCAGGGATAAGGCTGGCTCACTTCCCTGCCCAGAGGCCTGGCCTTTGGCTGTTTGTCACTAGGAGGTCACACAGGCTCTTCAGCCCTCAGCCCTTCTCGTTGCCTGAGGACAGGTTGGTCCCTGGGATCACATCCATTTTTGACAGCACGGGTGTCCCAAATGGGGCAGTTGAGCAGTCAATATTCAGTGGTTTGATGTGCTCAAGATGAGAAAATTACTTTCTAATTGAATTCCTTTTTTAAAAATGTATTTAAATCTTTCATACGCATCCCCAGGGACTGGTTCCACACTCAGCTTCCCGCTGTGCACATTTCTAGTTGACCCACAACTGTTAATCTTTATGCTGGTACTTACTGGAGCTCCCTTTTCACCTGCTGGTCCTGGAGGTCCCTGGGGGCCAGGTCGGCCTGGCAAACCTATTGGGCCAGCGGATCCTGCTGGACCACGCTCCCCAGGAGAGCCCTGTTGGGAGAAGGAGGAAAGAAGCATTAAGTGCAGCATTGAGCTTTATCTACATACAGACAGAAAGAAATCCAGCAGTTGGATACTGCAAACACATTGTCAGTGTGTGAGCACGTTTGATGGGGCAACTGCCATGTGATGACTTGGTACCACCAGCCTAAGGGGTCCTGCAGATGGGTTTTTTAATTAAAATCCTTGGAAGGGCTGGATTCTCCTCTGGATGGTGCAGGGAGCTCAGTTCCTGGGAATACATTAACAGCTTGGAACAAGAGCATGAGCCACTTCACAGCCAACGCAGCAGGGAGGGTTGGATGATGAATATTTTCTTCCAGGAGGGCGGCACTGAACATGGATCTCAAGTGGGGACAACTTCCAGAGGGAAAACAGGTGGCTTAGAAGCAAAATTCTGGATGTCCTGAAGCCCTGCAGTTCTCTCGGCCTGTCACGTATGTTCACAGCTGACACAAAACAACGGAGTCGTTACACGCGTGTCTCATAAAACCAAGTAACATCCAGGGAGTCGCTCGTTAGTGCAAAGGAAATAAGGGATAAAGCCTGGAGCTGTGACTAACCCTCTCTTTGGCTTGCCAAGCTTGTAAATGGTTAGGTGGTGCCTGTAAGGGCAAGGATACTCACTGCTGGGCCTGGAGGGCCTGGGGGACCTTCGTTGCCTTTCAGCCCTGGAGAACCCTGGAGAGAGGAAAACAAAGTCATTTTGGGAGGTGGGTACTGCAGCACCTGGACATCCTTCCTGTTTGGAAGGACCAAGCAGCCTCTACTCACAATGGGCCCAGGGAGTCCTCTCTCTCCAGGGAAGCCTCGCAAGCCAGGGGGACCATCCTTTCCTGGGAGGCCGGCGGGACCGGGATCCCCCTGCAATGACAGGGATAAATAGCTGAGGCTCTGCAGACTCCATGGAGACCCAGCTCATCTCTCCAGGCTCAGGTCGTGATGAGACAGAAGGTTCGTTTAGTTTCTAATTCACCCTCTCCATCTCTGGGGCAAAGCTGGCAAGGAGGGTGAATTGCGGTCCCTACCTTGGTCCCTTCTTTTCCAGTGAGGCCAGGAAGACCTTGTTCACCCGGAGGACCTGGAGGGCCTGGATGTCCCCGCTCACCCATTGGCCCAGTCTCACCAGTTGGACCCTGAAAAGAGAGAAGGTGATGGGTATTGGCAGAACAACCCAGCAAGGAAGAGGTGCAGGATACCAGTTTAGTCCTTTGGGTTGCAGTGGGATGGAAGATGCTTATTCCCTTAGGTGTTCTCTGCAGTGCCACCAGCAATCCCTGGAGAGATGCCTCCTTTTGCATCTAAAGGGACCTTGTTTTGGAAGTGGGGAGCATTGCACTTGGCAGATTAGAGGCACTGGGAACCTCTGGAGTGAGAGCGTTCACATAAATGAGATGTTATTACTGCAACTATTATGCTTAGGTTTTTCTTTTTAATTGAAAACTTCCTAAGCACTCTCCAATCCTGCTGATTCTCCTTTATATGGGGCATAAATAATGGATGAGGCTTGTACTACACAGCAATTACCAGCTGCCTCCATGCCCTCCACGGGCACTAACAGTGACAGAGGTAACATAAGGTCCAGCACAGAGACTTCCCCAGTGGCCCATTTTGGAGGAGGACAAGAGCCATGTGCACAGGACTGTAACATCCCTGTCCCTTGGAGTCTGCTGGGACAGGGGCTGTAATTCATGTCCTGCTGCAGGGTGCCACTTAGTGCCAGCAGAACTCTACCACTGCCTCACTCAGCAGCCACAGATCACACTAAATACGTGCAGCAGAGCCCAATAAAATTGCCACTGAACCTAATTTGCACTTGAGAAGACAGACGCAGCCGTCGGGGAATTGCCCCTAATCGGGGGATTTACAAATCAGGGACTTTACACTATCATTAAAGAGGACAAATTAATTACTTTATAATTAAAGAGCAAGCTCCCCAGCAGTTCAGGGAAGAAGGCTCGACCCAAAGCCAGACCTACTCAGTTCAGGACTCTGCCTGCAGAACTGACCCATGAGCCCTGCACGTCTCTACTTAAAGAATCTGAATTCTGCTTGTGCAGTGACAATTTCCAGATTGCACAGGGCTTTCTGTGACTGAAAAAAACCCTCAGCCCGATTCTGGCAGAATCTGGCAGCACTTTAGATTAAAGAGGGATGACTTTCTTCATAGTGACAGGTAAGAGCACTCCTGCATCACTCTTGCAGTGCCCTGAACACCAGCAGCTGAACAGCCCCTGGAGATCTCATTTAACTCATTGTCTGCTTAAGGTTTTTTCTTTGAATTGTGTGTAACTGGTCTTTCTCTCACCCTACACCAATTTTACACCAGTGTTAAGTTCACAGGAACCACCTTATTTACGCCAGGCACTTCTTATTTACTGCAGGCACTTCTGTTTAAACACCATCCAAATGCCAGTGCAAGGTGGGCTGGGACCACTGGGGTATTTCACACCTGGGTCAGGAATTTCAAAGCCATCTGACATGGCTCTGCCTTCCCTGGAAGAGGTCCCAGCACCTCCAGCTGAACCATCAGAGCTCTGAGAGCCCTCAGTGCCCAACCCAAAATGAGTTGCAGAGGGCTGATGCAAATGTGAATATTTGCTTCTTACCTGAGGACCTACGACACCAGGGGGTCCTGGAGGGCCAGTCTTGCCTTGGAAACCCTTTCAGAGAAACACAAAAGAAAAAGAGGTGACACTTCTGCCAAGGACTACCCTGAGAGGGTCAGGCTGCCACCCGACTGCTTCTCCTCTGGTGAAACCACTGATCAGGAGCAGATGGACACCCAAAGAAAAGAGAAGTAAGAAATCAAACAGGAGGTGGAAAATACGTATTTTAATTTATACAGGGGTGAAACAGAGGAAGAAGAAGGGATTCTCAATGCTCAGCTCTGCTGTTTTGATGGGGCTGCTGTGGTTTGGCTGAAGGACTGGCCATATATATTAAAAAATTTGCTACGCTCATAAAACCTGTAGAGGAAATGGTTGTTAAATGGCTGTTAAAAGGTCAGTGTAAGTTTCTTCATACTGAGCAACTCTTAAAAGCTATTTCCCTTCTCCTGCTCCCCATTCTGCTGCTGGTTTAGGCTCAGCTCTCTTTTAGCTCAGCTCCCAGGAGCTCAGGGGTTGGGTGACCCTCTTCCACTGTCAGCACGAGCAGCACCAGCCTCCAGCCCTGCTGAAGCCCCAAACCCTCCAGCCATGGGGGCTGAATGAAGCTTTATTTTCTTCACCAAAATCTGTTGAAAGAAATCAGAGCCATGTTTCTCTCCAAATGCTGATGAGCAGTGAAGGCTCCATGACAGCTCCTTATAATGTCATTTTGAAGAGTGACAATAACCAACTATCACCACTGCAATTGTTTAGCTCTCCTAAGCCACTCTTTAAAAGCACATTAATTATCATCCTTACTATAGCATGCTGACAAGCTTGAGAAATGGCATTTAGGGCATACAGGCTATTTTCTCATTGCCACAAAGGAGGATCAGATAAATCCCATGCCAGCACTAATGTGTCATGCTAAAATAACTGTTCCATGCTATTCTAGCTGCCTGCAGATCACAGAAAATATCCTGTCATTGATGGGGAAATGGCAAAATATCATTGTGAAATGAATGTACAGTTTAAACTCTCATTGCAGAAAAATATTTAGACCATTCCTTTGCAGGACTTTTCTTATCGACCTGAAGAAAGAGGTTTCCTTTTCTTCTGTTTGAGTCTTGGGTGCAGGGGTTTTAGAATTTTTTATGGGTTTTTAGGTTCAATCTTTGTAAATCTAATATGACCAAATATTTCAGCATCGCTATCTGCTACTGAATGAGAAGTAAAATAAAGGGAAGTGTTTGACACAGAGATTTCAAGCCTAGATTTTCTTGCATGAAGATACATTGCACTGGCCATGGAAAAATAGTATTTAATTTTTATGTTTCTCTTCTTACTTTCTGGCACTGTGTAGAGAAAGGAGGACAAAAAGGGTCTTCTTCTACCCCAAGGGGATGCAGGGAAAAGTGATCTTTGTAAACTTGATGGCACAGATTAATAGAGAGACTATATTTTCTGCCAGGATTTGCCTGTGAGAGGCAAAGCACTGCTGCAATGACTGAGGAAAGCTATTAGGGAGAACTTTCAGACCCAAAATAACTGAAAGTTCATTCTTTATAGTCTTTATTCCAGTCTCAAAGGTTGATAATAGCAGACACAAGCAAAGTCTCCCTTGCTTCCTCCAACTTGAATCTGTGTCCTGGATGTTATGGATAAGCCAGTGAAGGAAGACTAAATGTCAGTCAGGCTCTGGCAGGTGAAAACTCCTCATTTTTAAGTTAATCCTGACCTGAGGACTCTGCTCAAAAATACCCCAACCATTCCCTTAAAGTCTGTCTTATGGAGTGTAAATAAATATCTGGTGTTGCTGAGCAGTGTTTGCATTGCCTTGCTTAGCAAATGCCAGGCAAGTTAATTAAATTGTGTGATAAGTTGAGGGGAAAAAGTGCATAATGTGCAAAGCCTTTTTTATGCTCATTTGCTAGGGAAGGCACTGGAGAAAAATGCAAAGTTGAGTAGAGGAAACTGGTCTTTTTTTCCCCTGTAAAACAGAGACAGAACAAAGAGTCTATCTGCTAACATGCAGCATGCAGTGCTGGGAGAGGGATGTACCAAAACCAGTGAATGAGCTGGATTGTAAAAACAACAAACAACCCAAAAATGCCAAACAGAAAGGTTCTCATTACTGCATGCAGAGGGACACATGGCAGAAGGGTCATTTTAGCTCAGGGCATCCTTCAAGCCAAAAAAGGTGCACGAAACAGCCCACCAGAGATGCCCAACAGCCAGGGGATCATACCTTCCACATGCCTCATCGTTCTCCCTTGGTGAGAAACAATGATTAATCTGTGCAACAAAACCTCTGCAAAGGGACAAAGCAGTTTGTGCACCACAGTGAGGAACCAGCCAGGAGCTGCTCCACCAGGGAATATTGCTGGAGGGAGCTTAAGCAAAACTGGGGGAGGCTCTTGTGTGTAGCTTTGGCTAAAAGGCAGCATCAGCAGAGATTTTAGGATGGTTGGGGTTGGAAGGGATCTAAAAGACCATCTTATTCCAACCCCCTGCCATGGGCAGGAACAGCTTTCACTATCCCAGGTTGCTCCAACCTGGCCTTGGACACTTTCAGGGATGGGGCAGCCACAGCTTCTCTGCTCATCTCTTCTTGCTCAGGTGCTGCAGTAACCAGTGTGGACACAAAAAATACAGCAAAATCATTGTATCCCTCATTTCACCTTCTTCTCCAAAGAAACATGTCCAAAACTGGGCTGTGAAACATGTTCAAAACTGTAACTCCTCTCTGCTGTGCAACAGTTCTCGGTGTTGGCCGTGTGGTGCATCAAGAAGTAAAATGTGTTTATTTCTCCATATTTCAAGTTCCAGAGGAAATAAAACTGCCCCTGGCCTAAAGCACAGGGGTCCTGTCTTGCCTGACAAACCTTTGCTATCGCAGCCCTAGAGTTAACTCTAAACCTGCACCTCTCCAAAGGACAGTGGGAAAGAAATCTCAGGGTTTACCCATAAATGTCCAAAGGGCACAGCCTTCCTTTGGGAGGGCAAAGGGATGAGAACTTGAGTGAGTCCTTGGGGTGCAGAGCCCAGGCTCAGGGGCTGCTCAGAAATCACCCCCAGCTTCTTCTACACCTCATGGAAGGAAAAGCCACACCAAGCACTGGCTCGTGCTGGTGCTGAGCAAGACTCAACTCCAGGGAACTTCCTCCCACCTCAGGAGGAGCTGCCTCTTGCAACACCCATCAGGGAAGAAACCCAGAGTGTCATTGGAGTCACCACATTTCCATCACACACACACTGACCTCACAACCCACTGCAGGGACACAGAGCCAGGAGCTGGTCACAGCCTCCACACAAACCATCATTAGACTGACCCGTCCTGCTCAGAAAAGAGCTGCTTCCCATAGACCATCCTGTGCAGCTGGAGAGACACAGACCTTCAGGGAATCCAGATGTGAGGCCACATCTCCCCAGCTGCACATAAAAGTTTAGAGGAACCAACCAGCAAGATGAGACTCAGGACTAATGATCTGTCCAAGATTTTTTGGCTACTTACAGTTTCTCCTCTCTGTCCGGGGTGACCAGGCAATCCATCCTTCCCAGGAGGACCCTGTGGCAGAAAACCAGGATGAGAAGGAACATCACCAAGTTCTCAGTAATAAACTGTGATATGGGCTGAATCAAACCTTCTTGCCTCAGTTCCCATCCATTTTACAGTGAAATGGGGGTGCTCAGAACCCTAAAAGCTACATCTCTTTCCCACACACATCCCAAAGGAAAGATTTATGTCACAGGTCCGGAGCAGGAGAGAGCTGTTCACCCCAAAACTCCAAAAATGTTTCTGAGGTCCCTCACCAGTGTATAATAATTGCAGAGACAGCAGTGTTAGTGTTGTGCTGTCCTCCCCATATACAGAGGGAAAATAAAGAACAGAGCAGCCATGAAAGATCCCAGCAATACTGAGTCATTAGGAAATGAACATTTATAATCAGCTGCAATTTACTTGGC
Organism: Calyptomena viridis; assembly: GCA_013390005.1. Lineage (NCBI taxonomy): Eukaryota > Metazoa > Chordata > Aves > Passeriformes > Eurylaimidae > Calyptomena > Calyptomena viridis. The sequence continues at coordinate 236,586 of WEIV01016752.1, forward strand.
TATTTAAAATCTTAAACTGTCGGGTTATTATCGTGATGTCTCAGTAATGCCTTTTATTGGGGATGTCACCACTTGTCAGGGAGACAGCTCAGGCTGAGCTGGGACAGTCAGTCACAGCTGGGTGGGAAAGGCTTTGTATTTCTTTATATGTTGTAGAAAGTGAGTTACTTACAGGGGGGCCTTTTGGTCCAGGAAATCCAGTCGGTCCTTGAGGCCCTGGTGGTCCCTGGGATGAAAAACAAGCCAGAAAACATGATTAAGGAACCTGTAACACTTTACTATGAAATACTATCTCTGTGTGAGCAGCAGATGAGCAAATGGATATGGAAAGCCAAATACTGGGTGATTTTGTAGAAAATTCATGAAACCCAATTAAAAAAAAAAAATTGAGGTTAAAATCATGAAACTCCCATTGTTTCAGTATTTTCCACCTAGTCTGCTGCAGTCTGGGGAAAGCAGCATGAGGTCCTAGAGGACAACATCCTACAAAAAACCAAGGCTTTGGCTGCCTGCACAAAACCCACGGATGACTTCTCCCTTTTCCCATGGAGTGATGCTTATAAGGTCCCATTTGAGCCTTTCCTGGAGAGCTCAGAAAGGACCAAAGGGCTGGAGGCACCTTGTGGGACTTCTCTCCACACAAGCACATTTCACCTTGGATTTCTAACCAGCCTTTTCCTTTTTGCTGACCCAGGTGTGCTGAGCTGCAGCCAGTGAGATGCCCACTCCTTTCTGCTTAACACAGTACCTGGGGGGATGCTCAGTGCCAAAACCCCTCAGCACCATCTCAGCCCTGCAAACCCTCCTCTGCCAGAGCAAACTAACAAGACTGAGTCCTGTTTTACCCCACCAGCTTGTCTTACCCTTTCTCCAGGAGGACCAGGGGGACCATCACCACCAGAGTTGCCCTTTTATAAATAAAGAAAACAAGAGACCATTAAAAATATATATATCACCATTGCAGCTTGTGTGTGCAAAGACTTCAAATGGCACCACACCCCACCAACTCCTCCACCCCCTCTAATAATATTTCTGTATCAAGAGCAGCATCCAGTGACAAATGAGCAGCTGCTCGTTCCCCCCACATTGCTTAATAAAAATACAGGAAAGAAAACGTCTGAGCTCAAGGTATTTCCACTACACAATGGTCTCCCTCTGAGAGATAAATGCCACCACAAAGACGAGGTATTTATCAAAAATTCATGCCAACACAAAGCTGAGACATTTATTTTTAAATCTGGCAGCATGGCAGTGACAATGTCTCGCTACAAAAGCTTTGCTTCCATCGTTCCCAGAGATTGATGGTCAGGTAATTGGTCTGTGCAGCAGGTTGTGGAGCTGAGTGTGCTTCCAGGTTGGCTGGGAGAAAAAATACCTAATTTTGCCTGGTGACCAGTCCTGGGCCAACAGTGGGCAGGCAAAGTGGCTTGGCAAGGTGCAGTGTTCTAGAGACCAGCAGCAACACATGTCCCTTCACCCATGGCACAGCCTAAGGGTTCTAGGGTGGTTCAAACACTACTTAAAGAGCAAAAAAAAGAGGGTTTAGGGGAGGTGCCAGTGGGTTGTAGGGTTGTGCTGATGTGGGGGTGTTCTCTCCCCTTCTGGCTGTGAGGACCCTTAATCTGGCCATGCACTTGATGTTGACTCGTGGGCCAATGTGTTTTTAGATGCTGTGCATGTATTTTACAGTTGGGTTTTGAGCTGGGAATAAAGCCCAGAAGGGCTCAGCTTTCCAAATCCAGTGGAGAAAGGAGAGGAGGGAAATGGAGGACAATGAGCCAGATGGTTTCTACACCAACACTTGTTCAGACACGACCCTGAGGGCTCCCCAAAACCTTACCTTTGGGCCAGGTTTGCCAGTGCTTCCCCTAGGGCCTCTTTCCCCACGTGGACCCTTAAAAAGACACAAAAGGTGACATTTTAGCCCTTTCTGCTGCTCACAGGTACACTGTGACGTGGCAAAGCACCCAAGCACCTCAGCTGCATCAGGTCAACCAGTCATCCCCCAGCAGCAAGGGATGCCAGGAGCTGTCACCGCTGTCACTGGAGACTGATGACTTCAAACCATGTTCACTGGTGAGACCCAGCCCCAAATCACTCTGTCCCCTCTGCTGAGCTGTAGCTGCTGAAGGGCAGATCCTACCCAGTGAAGACAAATCAGAGCCCAGTTTGCCTTGGCCATGACAAGCTTTGAAAGTGCACAAGAAGGGAGAAATGGCTCTTTACCGTAGGACCACGCTGCCCCCTTGGACCTGGTTTGCCAGGTGTTCCCTGGAATGAAAAAGAAAGGAAAAGGAATTAGGAACCAGCACCAGAGCAGATGAACCCACAGTGGAGCCTATTGCAAAGTGCCTCAAAACCTCTCTGGTTCTCATTTGCGATGAAAAAGGCAACTGCAGGTTTACTTTCATGTTCTGACTCTTGTATTTACTTTAATTAATTTTAATTTATAATGCTTGAGCAGGTGTGGACAGTAATCCCAATGCCCAGACAATATCTGTTATCTGAGGGAATGACTCATTTAAGGAACAGTATCCTGAGTCCTTTAAACCACCAAGGCTTTCAAAGATGAGGCCACCCACTCCGACCATACAGTATCCTAAATCCCAGCCTACACCAGAGCCAGCAAAAAGCTGTTCAACTCTGCCACCCCACCACCTATAATTCCTTTTTTTCCCACTGATCCCTGCTAATCCCTTCCCCCAGCTCCCGACGTGGGGAAGGGCTGGTCCTCTCCCCGATGCTCACACTTGTTGGATGTTTAAGGACTGACAGCAGCAGGGCAGGATTCCTGCTCCCAGCGGGTATTTTGTGCCACACAAGCCAATTAAGCTGCCCTACATATTTACAAATCTCTGTGAACTTTGTGCTAAACAAGTAATTCCAGGCATTGTTGTGCAGCAGCTCGAGGGCAGGAGGCTCATGAGCTCTGACAGATGCACTCAGCTCCTCGTGATGGGCGACTGTGATTAATCCTGACAGAGAAAAGACAGAGGCGCCCGGGCCCTAAATCTGGCACTGCATTAAGCTCCATTACCCGGTGCCTCAAAGAAAACTAATGGCCTCAAAACACTCTTTTGGCCAGAGTCAAATCACCAAAAAAATTGGGATAGCTTTAACTTTCCCCCTTTGGACCCGCAGCCCGTTAATGGTACCAATCACTTGTCCAAGGAAGGATGAGGAAGACTCGATTTGGATGTAAGGAACACTGAATGCTTAAAATATCACTTGCCATTTTCTGCCCCAAATCCATCATCTCTCTTATCCTGCCTTCTCGTGTCTGGCACTCATTAACCAGCTGAACATAAAACAGGAGCTGGGAAACTTTACAATCAACTTTCTTCAAGCTACTAAAATTAGTCCTGCTGAATCCTCCTTGTTCTGGGGCTCCATTTAATAAACCCTGCTGGCATACTTTTTTAAAATTAATTACAAAAATCGCTTTAAAGTACTCCAGCTGGTTCTCTTTTAGCTCTGGGAGGCTAAATTCAGAGCAGGTGGAAAGGAGTGTGTGCTGCTGCCTCCCCATAGGTAGCCCCCACACTCCTCTCCTTCTCCCTCAATCCTATTTTTAAGCAAAATTCCCCCCCTGCTCGTTGCTGTCATTAATCATGCATTCAGCCCCGTGGACTGTTGCAAGGAATTTATATAGCACTGTAAATGTACACAGACCTATATTTTTCAGACAAGGTTTCTGCCATAAAGGCATCTAAATTCAGATTATTTTCTAGGCACGCAAATAAATGGTTGGATTTTGGTCCCTCCACACCCTCGGGCTCTGTCAGACCAGGTGAACAGGGAGATCTATGACCCCCTGCTAATGGCAGAGGCCCATTAGCTCTAAAAATAAGATCACTTATTCACATCTAACTATTGATTTTATGATCAGGTTTTGGAAATATCCAAGCAAGCCCCCCTGAGCTCACCTTGAGCTGAGGGCAGGCACAGTGATGAGCAGCTGCTCACCAGCACTCCTGGGATATTTAATGGGTTATAATTCTCCAAAAACACCAAACACAGAATCGCAGAATGGTTTGAGCTGGAAGGGACCTTAAAGGAGGCTTGAAGCTCATCCCCCTGCCATGGGCAGCAACATCTTCCACTATCCCACGTTGCTCCAAGTTTATCCAACCTGGCCTTGGACACTCCAGGGATGGAGCAGCCACAGCTTCTCTGGGCACCCTGTGCCAGGGCCTCCCCACCCTCCCAGGGAAGAATTTATTCCTAATATCCAATCTAAACCCACTGTTTGTCAGTTTGAAGCCATTTCCCCTTGTCCTGTCACTCCAGACCCTTGGAAATAGTCCCTCTCCATCTTTTTTATTGTTCCTTCAAGTCCTGGAAGGCCACAATTAGGTCACCCCAAAGTCTTCTCCAGACTGAACAATCCCAATTCTCTCAGCCTTTCCTCATAGGAGAGGTGTTTATCTCACTAATCATCTTCATCCCTTTTTTTTCCCTCTCAATTTTTAACTTTTTCAGCCTTTTTTTCTGCAACTGAACAGCCAGAAGTTGAGCTTTCTTGTCTGGGGAGGTTCAGCACTGCAACACCAAAATTCAGCTGCCTGTGCTGGTGCAGGCAGGACCTGCTGGTTCTGCCCTTCTGCCTTGGATTTTCACCTTTTTTTCATTATTTAAGGGCTTGGGAAGACTGTTTGTGTTGCTGAAATAACAAGCTGCAAAGCTTATTTCAATTTTTGAAGAGAAACGTGTGATTCACATTATTTTGGACACATAAACCACATTGAACAACATAATTGTAACACCGTGTTAAAGAAAAGACAAATTATTTGAGATTGTTTCAGCAAGAAATTTGGTTATTTCACAATGCATTGGAGAAGCAAATGTTAGAAATTCTCTTTCTTGATAGAAATTCTCTTTCTTGACTCTATGTAAACACACAAACTCAGAAAATCTAGTGGTCTTAGGAGAAACAGGGGGGGATTTATCACATTTAACTCAATGAGGCTTAAATTAAGATGATGATCTGCATTTGGACTGGAGGAGTGTGATCCCAACTCAGCCTATAATTCTGTATATAACTGCTTTTCTCTTACTGCAAATGGGATATCTGGGAGCCAAAAAACTGTTACTGAAAATCAGTGGGTTTGCTGTTCTTATAAAAATTTTCAAGCTCTTTTTAGGAAAGGAGAGATTAGTCCATGAAAATCTTCTCTCTCCCCCCCTCTTGCATATACAAATACACTGATAAAACAAGTGTAGGCTGCTGGATTGGGTGTAAAATGGCAGAAAAAATCCAGTCACATATTGTAAATAAAACAAAATAAAAGAAAAAAAATTACCATCAAGTAAACCAACACTTGAAATTTAAAACCCCCTTTTTAATTCCTGAAGTGAAAAAACACATGGCCAAGGGGTGTAACTAAGTGTCCTCACTACCTCCATTAAGGACACAAAGCTCATTTACAATAAAAGTGAGCAAATTGCTGATTTTTTTGTCTTTTCTTCCTTTATCATGGTTTGGTTCCATATTTGGGCCCTTTCACATCACATCCAGCCTCTCAGGCTGGATAATGCCAAAATCCAACCTGCCCAACCCTTGGGGTTTGTTCCAATCTCATAAACCACCAGCTCCTGGTACCTGGAAGGTTTCCCATCCCAGCTCTGCTTCTCCATCCCAGCAGAATAAAATCAGCTGATGGATGTGGAGGGATGTGGATGCTCAGGGATCCAAAGCAACACATCTCCTCCCTGCTGTTCTACACCACCCAAAACCCCAGCCCAAGGATTTTATTGCTGAATGTTTGATAAGATTCAGGGTAATTACAGGGTTACACTGAATTCAAGGCTGTGGTGGCAGCTGCCTTATTCATGGCCTCCCTCCTCCTGCCCAGCCCAGGGAAGAGGATGTGCATTTGTAGCTCAGAATGAAATGAAATTACTCAGTGGAATGGAAAAAAAAAACCCCACGAGGGGTGGATATAAACCAAATTTCAGTGGCATGATATTAATGCAGTGCAAAGTGATTTATATTTTCTGGGCCCCTCTCAAACCCGTCTGTTAGAAGTCATTTGTATTTAAATGAGAGTAAAAAGGAAACTAATTCCACTTGCTATCCTCACTCCCCCTTCTTGTCACTGTGACCAGAGCTGGTACAGAAAATGACTTTGTTTGTACTCTGAATCCCTTAATTCAAGCATGTCTTTCACAAGATAAAAAATAAATCAGTATATTTAGACTATCCCTATTCAGACCAAAGTCTGTGGAGGTGGGGTGAGAAGTAGAGACAAGTCTGGAGGATGAAGCCCCCTTATTTTAAGGGTGTCTATGAATTTTGAGTAGCTTATTAAAAGGAGGAATTTGTATGAGTTTTCAGCTATGCATTTAGAATTTCAAGTTAGGTGAAAGATGGCTCTTGCTGCTTCTGAGCAGATTCACCCTTCTCTAATAATTAGTGTTAATTAAAAAGCTCTTCATGCCCTGAGCAAAGTCTGACAGTGGGGGAAGGATTCAGGTTCAGAGAAGTCTCTTAAAATATCTGGAGGGGGAAATTTCCAGGGTTTAATTGGAAAGCTGCAGAGCTGACTGTGCTATCACCAGCATCCTCCCCTCCCAACAACCAGCACTGGGAGCCTCTCACTGGTCCTGTGTTGGGAACTTCATCCTGGGATGAGCCTTTTTGGGCAAAACCCACTGGAGCAGCAGCCCAGCAGCTGGAGCAGAGCATTGCCCATGTCCTGAGGAACTTCAGAGAGAAAACCAGCAGCAAAGCAGCTCTTACCCGTGTGCCTTTCTCTCCATTGGCTCCTGGAAATCCTGGGAAGCCGATCGAGCCCTTGGGAAGAAGAAAAAAATGAGATTAAGAAGCTCTGGACACCCAAAGGGGCAGCTCAGCCTGGAATGACCCCAGTGGGCACCTGCCAACATCTACAGCTCCCAGCCCTGGTTTCTTCAACCTTTAATAACAACAAAAGCAAAGACAGACCCGAAATGACCTCAGAAATGAAATCTCATCCAGAAATAACAACTACAAAAAGAAGTCCAGGCCTCATTAGCAGTCACTGCAAGGACCAAGCCCAAGGTTGTGACGGGTGCCCAGGGAACGGGCAGGATTCTGAATTTTAGCTCCTAAGTCGCTACATTACACATGAAAATTTAACTCCTGGCTTGTTCCTTTCTGGTGTGAGTGCCTGGAGAATAGCTGCTTTTAAAATATGAATTAGTTGAGGAAATGCAAAAACCCCCACCTCCACCCCAGATATAAAATGCTAATTAAAAAATAAACCATCAACACCACAACCAGTAAACAATCTCTCGCAGATAATTATGTCTCCAAAATTACACAAGCCTGTTTTGGGGTTTTTTTTAAGCAATGAACATGAATAATAAAATATGATTCTTTAAAAAAAGTTAACAAAAATATAAGTTCCCAAAGCCTCCAGGGCATGTAAAAATGGGACTGTAGCCTTAATCTATGTGGTGGAATTCACAGTTTTAATTTAAAAAAATGACTTGAAAATGGCCCAAAAGAAGGTGGGCGTGTAGATAAGCTACAAAGGATGTTTGCAAATCTGCAAATGGCAGTTTTATTTTCATTTCAGAGAGACCCTGACTCATTAGACTCCTTAATTAATTAGACCACACTAGCACAGATCTTGGAAGATAAAAACATAATGCAAGGAAAAAGACTATTATGCCCATTACCAGCATGAAAGCTCACCAGGAGCCTGTTTGCACAGGCCCTGCACACCCCATCCCTCCCCATCCCTTCAGGAGACTGAAGCCATGCACAACCAGGCTCTGAATTCCAAGGGCTGGGAGCTATTTTTACCCATCTATATTTTTGTCCCGGGTGGGTGGGAAGGAGGGACCTCATCCCACGAGTTGGGGCTGAGCTTTCTGCACAGCTCCACTGCCAGAGCTTGGCTGTGTCTCTGGGCTCCCCAGCACATCCCACACCTCCCAAAGACCCCCCAGCCCAGTTACCTTTGGGCCCTGCCTTCCTGGGTACCCAGGCAGTCCTGGCACACCGAGTTTTCCCTGGAACACAAACAAAAGGGTGTTATCTTGGGCCAGAGACCCCGAGAGCAGCTTCAGATCTGCACCAGCAGAAAGGGGAGATGCCAAGTGCAGAGAAGAGCAAAGCAGATGAGATGTGGGTGGAATTAAAGCTCTTGGGACACTGAGATCATCCTCTGCCCTCCCTGAGGGACACCCAGGGGGTGGATGCAGAGTGAGCACTGTAAATGTGCTGAGGACTACTTGGGAATGGTTGGGGTTTTATACTTTTTTTTTCAGCTGGATGTACCTAGAAATTAGACTGGAATCCACGATACTTTAAATTTCTCCATTTTTATCTCTGGGTTTTTTTCCCAAGACATTGTGCCCACGCAGATAATCCCCAAAAAGGGCAATGTGTCAACACACTCAAGTCATGCTGCTGCACAAAGATCTCCTCTCTTGGGTCTCCTCTTCTCTTTTTGTTGAACGACTCAGGCCATCCCTCACAAAAAGCTCCCACAGCTCCTCTTCATCCCTCTGCCCCAAAACTGTCCCCCCCACACTGGGCACCTCCTGAACACCCAAGACAAGTAGGGTTTGCTGTAAAACACCCCTGGGTGATTCCAGCCTCAAGACTCACCTTCTCTCCAGCAGGACCAAGAGGACCTGGATCTCCATTGGGGCCAGAGCGACCTTTGGGACCCTCAGGACCATCCTCACCCCGGGGACCAGGAGGTCCAATTTCCCCCTGTTAATGACAAGACAAGCATTGGAGGCAGGTGGGTCCCACACCCTGTGTTTGCTGCCTCATGGCTGCCTTCAAATACTCCTTGGAGCTGCTAAAAAAACTCCTGGAGAAAGCTGGTCTTCACCAGGAGGCTCAGGCCAGACTGTAAATTGTAGTTTTATCAAAGCACCAAGCTTTTATTCCCACAGCTTGGCTGTCATCTCCCACAACATCCATCCTTTCCTGCAGTTCTTATCTCATCTACTCACAGAATCTCTCCACCAAAACAACCTTCATTAGCTCTGATTGCAACAACACCCTTCTACCCTCCTCCCACTTCCCAAATTGTGGCCTGGGAAGTGTTTAATTGAGGGCTGAACCAGGCAACTGGAGAACAGAGAGAGGGCTGGAGCTTTTGTGCTGAAAATCATTAGGAAATCTGAGAGCAGAGAGGATGGAGCTGTTAACAGGAATTGTGACACTGCCAGCTCCAGCACACTGAACAACAGTTGTCATTTTGTCACACAGGGTAACAGGAGATGCCTCCACTCTGGGAACACAGGCAGCCTTCTCCTCCCTCATCAGGAGCTGGTGGACACAGATTTATCCATGAGGCTCCTGAGTACCCTTTGTCCTTTCACTGCTCATTGTGGGGCACAAAGAGCTCGATGGTGGGGACTGGAGGCTGAGCTTTGTTTGAAGGAGTTTCTGCCTGTCTGGGTTTGGTTGGAACAGGAGTCACCTCCCTGAGATGGCACCTTCAGTCCTTGGCAAGTGAGGGCTGAGGAAGCTTTTGATTGTTTAAATATTCAATTACACACCAGCAGAAATGGAGGGTTTGATGTCTACTTTTATAAGCCTTCACACAAGACATTAATTTTTCCTTTAAACCTGGCAATGAATGATGGCAGAGCTCTCTGGATCTCTGGGAGGGTTTCAGAGCTCAGGGGACACTTGGTGAGGGGACAAGGACAGCCCTGTCCCCAGGGGCTGGGCATGGAGGATGGACAACAGTCCTATAAAGCCATGTGCTGCATCCAAGCAGGATTTGGAGATTCTGGAGATCTGTGTGCTCCACTGAGTTTCCTTCAAAGTGGGATTAGAAAATTTGGGGCTTCACAACTGCTGTGCTCGGGGTAAAGGTGAAATTCCTGACTCAAGATGAAATGTGCCACCTTGCTGCTCTCCCTGAACTGCATGTGAACAGGAACACAGGACTGCAAAGGCAAAGCACTACAGCATCACACTGACTCTTACCCGGTCTCCTTTGATGCCCATATCACCTTTGAAGCCAGGGAAACCATCTTCACCCTGAACAATGGAGAGGGAAAAACCAGACAAGGTGTGTGAAATGGAGGAAAAAAGATAAAAACCTTCTTTAGCCTCCAGAGGGCACAATGAGGTTGCCATCACTTTGGCTCCTCTAAGCCTGGTGTGCACAAATGGGCTCAGAAACCCAGCCAGGCTGTGACTGATCCCCAAGGGATCCCAACAAGTGTCCCCTCCATCCCATCCTGGCTGCCAAGATCACAAATCTGGCCCTAAGTGAGTAACAGCACCTTGGCAGTACTGGGAACCAATTATTTCTGAAGTACAACTGGTTTTATTTTCATGAAGGATGTTTTACACCAGCTCCGAGGCAACCTTTAGGACACTGGCAATATTTCTTTCAGCCAAGAAGATTTAATTGCAGAGCTCCAATCAATAATGTATCTCATCCTACAGCTAATCCCTGACAGGCAATGAAGACAGTTTCCAGAAAGACTTCTGAAGTTTGGAAGGTCCTTGTTAGGATTCCCTTGCTAAAACTGCTGGATTTGCTGCTGAATTGCTGCTGAATTGCTGGGGGGGGGCAGGACACAGAGTGTATGGATCTGTTTATAGGACCAAGGAAGATTTTTATCCACCTCCTGCTCTTACTCTGGGAGAAACCAACTGCAAGTCTGAGACATGCAGACACAGAGTGTGTTGACTCTCTTATTGACTTGGGTTCCAACAGCAGCACATCCCATGCACTGTCATCCACCTGTAACATTCTCAAGCCCTTCAGCTCCATTGAATCACTTCAGTCACAGATTTTGTCAGAGGAAATCATCCCAAAGCTGGATCCTGGGCTGTCAGTAACATCTGGCCCCTGCAAAGAGCTCTAAACCTGGCTAAGTTACTGCCAGGTCCATGCCAAGATGTGGCAGAACATCCCAGTAGGTACCTGCACTCACTCTAAAAATAAAGAGATTATGGGTCCTTTGAGTGCTCAGTTCTACTTCTTGTCCAAGAGAAACCCTTTGTGCAGGAGAAAATGTCCTGGGGATCATCCTGTGGGATCAACCTGCAAAAGTGCTCAGAGGCTCTAGAAACTCAACCCAAATGTTCAGTTTAACTCACCTTTTCACCTTTGGTGCCTTTCAATCCACGAACTCCATCTGCTCCCTTGCAGAGATAAAACAAGAGTTACAAGGGTATGTAAAGGTTTAGAATGAGACACTAAAAACTATCATTAATTATGGTGATTTTTGCTTTCTTTCATGTTGACAATGGGATCTCTGCAAACTGTGATGTTCCTAAACATATTGCTGTTTAAATATCAGCTACTGACCTCTGGCTTTTGGGTCACCCAATTCTCACAAGCCTATGCTGTCTTCATTTGGTAGGTGGGGTTGGTGGTCTCTACTCATGAGTTCTGTTTCCAGGAGTGAAGTTCCTCACTGAAAGTTTTTTCTATGTATATTTTCCATAAAAACATTTCCATAAGTGCCTTGCCAGCGTGCTGAGTTCACCTGATTATTCACAGAAAAAGCTGTGCCTGGGCTGTGCATGGACACTTGGGAAGTGGATTTATATTAAAATCTCCAAGCACAGAGACAGAGCCTAACATCCATGTCTAACACTCTCAAAGATAAACTCAGCTCATTTTTACCATGCTTCTCACCTCTGTGCATGCACTGTATTTTTTAAAGTACATTTAGGCACAAAAGGGGAGAAAAAAAAGCAACACAACTGTTGTGGGCATTTGTGACATGGAAGAGATGCTCTCCAAAGCTTCACCAAGGCAATCAGTCCATAGTTCAGCCTGGAGGTGCTGGATGTGGTCAGGATTTGGCCCCTGCTATGCACCAGCTCAAATCTGTTGGATTCCCACACTTCCCATCTCTCACAGAATGGTCTGGGTTGGAAGGGACCTTAAAGCTCATCCCATTCCACCCCCTGCCATGGGCAGGGACACCTCCCACTATCCCAGGTTGCTCCAACCTGGCCTTGGGCACTTCCAGGGATGGGGCAGCCACAGCTTCTCTGGGCACCCTGTGCCAGGGCCTCCCCACCCTCACACTATCCTGTCTCTTGGCATAAAACATCACCCTGGGGTATCCACACCATCTGTACTACACAGCACGAAAGAACCCCAGATTTTTTTGGGGGGGGGTGTTTGAGAAATAATATTTTGCTTGGGGTATTTTAATTTTTTTCTTCCCTTTAGAATGTCAAGAAAAGTATAATTAAAACCCCACCAAGATATGTGTAACAGAACAGGGTTCTGGTAAGCAAGACAACATTAAAAAGTAATTTATAGCTACAAACCCAAATGTTTTTTTCTGAGCTGAAGGCTCATGCAGTTAATAGAACTCTGCTTGTAGGAAGCAAAACCTTGTCTGCAGGGTTTGGTGCATGACACACTTTCTGTAGCTCACTCTAATGTGGAGCAGTTCCACTTCAGTGGTAAATACAACAGCAAACCATTCCCTAATGGACCTTTCCAGCTCCATCTGCAACCTTGCAAGAAATGAGATTTGGCTAAATACATCCCACTTCCACTTTGAAGGGTTTCTGCCACTGAAAAAATATACAAGGGAGGTTTAAGGGGGTTTAATTTCATCTCTGGTCAGTGCCCATCCCTGAAGATTCATTGGAGCTTTGGGATGCAGGATGCAGCTGCCCCTGAACTGACACATCTTGCTGGGTGTAACAGCCAGAGTGGGGAAAAAGCACCCACTGCCTTATCCTCAGCATGCAGGGCTGCAGGAGCCAGGGAGGAGCTGGAACCCAACCCAGGGACAAGCTCATTGCTGAGATGCACAAACTCTGTCTAACAAGGCTTTGGATGAGGAGCATGAAAAGCTCACTTTGTTTCACTAACAGGTTGGTGTGGTTTATTAACAAGCCTTGTTAAAGTCTTCACATTCTGGCTGAGATTTATTTTGCTTGTAAACTAGAAACCACAGGAATGGGAGCAAGCCATGCTCAGTAGGAATTACAAGAGAAATCTCTTCAAAGCACTGAACAATGCCAGGGGGGTTATTGGGGAGCAGGGAATCCCTAATCCTCATGGATGGCAGAAGATGCTGGACCAAGTTTTGCTCGAACAAGAAATGCAGTTGGTGACCAAGGTGGTCCCAGGTGCCCTGGCAGGACATCTGTGCCCAGCAGCACAAGCTGGAGAACTCCAGATGAACAAATAAAGCCATGGAACACTGTTCCTGCCTCCTTACCTTGACTCCTCGTGGTCCTGGGTAACCAATGGGGCCCTGAGGGCCTGGGGGACCCTGAGGGGAACAAAATGTAAAAGGAAAAGTGTGTCAAAACCAACACAAAGGTGTAGCAATAAACAGAGTGTGTGGAAAACAAATCTCCCACCCTGGCTGCCTCAGACCAGGTAGGGATGGCAGTGGCCATCTGAAAATAGCCCAAAATAGCCCTGAGAGCTGCAGTGGTATCACCTGGAGCAGGAGTGCTGGGCTGATGGCAAGGATCCATACAACAGGAAAAGGAGGATGAGGGGAGTCAGGATAGCCACAACTGGTTAGAAAGGGGATTTAGACACGAGGTTGATGATTTGTGGTTTGGATTGGAGAAAAGAACCAGTTCTCAGAGAGTAGGAGCACGTTCTGCCGTGTCCCCCACTTCCCAATCATCCTGGTTGTGTAGTGTGATGACAATGATCACAGAGAAGTTACTGCTTGAGGCACAAGCCTTGGGGTGATGGACTTTGGCCTCAGCCATGTGGGACAGGAGATGCTCCAAAGCTCCTTTCTGCCACTGAGAACTTCAAATCCCCAGGGACACCCTGAGCTGTGCTGGACACGGTGTCCAATAAAACCTCCCTCCCTGCAAATAATTCAGGTTCTTTACAGAACCCAGTTGGCTTTGACTTTACCCAATTTCCTCACTAAACACAAACTCTTCCACGTCTCCCAGCCTGAGACAGACCATGAGATGGTAAATCTCCTGGAGAGATGGATTCTTGTCCCTGGCAATAATCTCAAATATATTGTTAATGAGGGACTTTGAGGGGAAGGGGAAGAAAAAGGGAGACCAGGAAATAATAATTATAAAAAGGTATTTTCTGCACTCCCTGTGCCATGAAGGACATTTATTTGTGTCTGTCAAGAGAAGCCTTTCCTTCACAGGGTCAGTTGTTGTGTCCACTCTGTTAGGAGAGCTGGGAGGAGCTGAGAAAAATTCCAAAATACCAGCCCAAGAACCAGAAGAGGCAACCAAGGAGATGAAACCTGGGCTCAACGATCAAATTTCAATTGTATTTGCTTTTTCCCACTTTCCCTGCCTCCCCATCCTTAGATTTCCAGCCATCCCCAGAGATCTGTTTCCATCCAGGATGAGGGTCTTGTTGACACCTACCTGACTCCCCTTCTCTCCAGGAGGACCTTCTTTGCCAGGATGACCCTGTTAATAAAAAAGACAAAGAGAAGAGGAGTTTAAGTGCACATCTCATGCTTTGGAAGCCAGCAAGCTACTCTGGCAGCTCAGATTTATTTGTCAGAGAACAGTTGCTCCTCAGGAAGCTCCTACTGAGACAAGTGGCCCCCCTGAATCCACTCTGCAAGAATAAGCTTTTCCCAAAAGGAAGAAAGCAGCACTGGGGTCCTTGGTGGTTTTTTACCTGGTTATTTATACTTTTACCCTTCACCACCTTTCAGCAGAGAAGCACAAACCATTTCTTCAATATTCTTTGCATATTAGAACACCTCAGTGAGTTCAGCAGGAAGCAGCAGATGAATTTTGCAAATAGGAAAAGAGATAAAATCAAGTCTGGGTTTTAGCAAACCTGCGAAGGTCACGAGATGCCCACACTGGTCAGAGCCCCTCATTAAATTCCTAATTCCTGGAGTCCAGCACAAGATCTCATGACAAATGCTCAGCTAACCTGCATCCCAGCTAGACAGAGGCTGGCAGGGTGCTGGCCAGAATTCCTCTTGGGATTTGATGCTGAATAACTCAACATCCAGGAGTTTCCAACACATTCTTGTCTATAGCCTTTGGAATTCTTTTTACAGTAGAAAACAAAAGTGTGAATCGCCTCAGATACAGTTTGGAAGACTAGTGAGAAATCCATGAAAGCAGTTTTTAGTGGTTTCCCTACTGTTGGATCCAAAATGGAGCCAGGATGGAAAGTGACTCCTGGGTTGGCAATATCTGTACAACAGGAATGACCCCTGCAAGGCACTCACTGCACACCCAGGGACCTTCACTCTATAAAAGATGATGAAAACACATCCAGCAGCTCTAAAGCCACTAAGACCTTGTGAACTCACTGGATTATTAACTTAGGAAATCTCTCCTTTAAATACACAACTGAATTTCTACCAATATAACAAACAACATCCTAAGAGTGTCTTCCATCATCAGATTCAGCACAGGAATGTCAGACAAGCTGCATTCCATAAAATAAGCTGGTTTAATAAAGAAACAAAATGACACCTGTCATTTTTACATCACCAAAATGGGGGAGGAAATGCAATCTCAGTTTTTCCCGTGAGTTTAAGTGGCACCAGGAGCATCAGTGCACAAAGGGGCTTCTAGAACCGTGTCTGCCTTCAGCTCCAGGTACCTCCCTGCACCCAGGGGAGGCACAATGGATGTGCAGCAGGATTTCAAAAGGCTTGGTCCACTCTGCACTAAACCATCACCATTTTCACAGTGCCCATCTCCATTACTGCTGCTGAGATCAACAATTAATGAGCAACTGAGTTGCCTTTTGCAGCGAGACACGTCAGGTCCTCAGGGATTTTCAGGTATCTTCCAACACTGATTTCTATAAATAGAACAGGGGTAGGTTTTTTGTCCTTGAAAAGAGCAACCCACGTGCTTACAAACCCTCTGCACTCTACACCTCTGCCCGTGGGGAAGGATCTGTGTCCAGGCACAGCCACACAGCCTCCAGCCTGCACAGGAACAGACCCAGCAGCTTCTCCAGCAAAACCTCCCTGGAGGAATTCCCTGAAGGAATTTCACAGCAAAACCTACAGATTTACAGATGTTCTGGGCTTTGCTTTAGCTGCTCTGTTGACTCAGCTAACAATGGTACGATGTTCCAAGTGCCCTCCGTAGGAATGATAATCCCAGAGTGAGAAATGTAATTTTCTTTTTTTTTTTGCCATGCTCTACATTTGCATTAATAGAATGCAACTACTTCACATTTTTCATTCTTAAAAGCAGGTGCCTCTGAGATGGGCAGAAATGGGATCAGGCTGAAAGGCCAGAGATTTTTAAGACCGATTTCTAGAGCAAGGAGCAAATTATGTTTCAAGTAGGATTATAGGAGGAAGCTGCAAGAATAGAACATTGACATGTAATTTCAACCTGCTCTTATCACCACTGTGCAGCAGTGCCTGGCAGCCCTGAGTGGGGTGAGGACCACCCCAGGCACGTGCTGGAATGTGCATAAATACACACAGGAGCCTGTCCCTGCCTCAGGGAGCTGCCAAAGTTTGGAGAACTGAAAGGAGAAACAGGAGGAGGGGAAAGAGAGGCCCGAGTTGATGGTGAGAAGTACCCAGGGTGAGCAAAGCTGGGATGGGCTCCCCAAACCAGGGAAGGGTGAGCCTGACCTTGTGGGCTCTGCTGCTTTATTCCCTATTCACTTTATCTCAGCTCATGAATTTTCCAGCTTTTACTCTTCTGATTCTCTCCCTGATGCCACTGGTGTGGGAGTGAGGGAGTGGCTGTGTGGGCTCTGGCTGCTGGCTGGGGTTAAACCATGACACGGGCTCATGCACTTCCCAAACCCAAGGTCCATCCCAGGGTGGATGAGAGGCAGGATCAGCCCCAGTGCCAAGCAGGGAACCAGGAAAGGACGACTTACCGGAGGCCCATCAGCACCAGGCATGCCAGGGAGACCAGGTTTGCCCAGAGGGCCCTAAAAACAAACAGAAAATAACAACTCAGAGAATCCCGAGCATCTGTGAACGGGGCTTTTCAGCCACATTTCTTGCTTTTCCTTTCTCTGAAAAGCTGCACAGACAGGAGCCTGCTGGAAAAGCTGCCACGACCTGTAGGGAGTCTGTTTATTTCTGCAGGCAGAGCTGTTCCAGCATCCTGGGAAGCTGCAGTGTCTGTGCTGGCATCTCACACACACAGCCATGGTGCAGCAGTGAGAGCTCAGGGCACGAGGCACCACACTGTGTCCTGCCAAAAGGACACGATGCTGCTCAGGTGCACAAGGACAAGGTGGAGGGTGTCACACTCTGGGGTCATGGCACCAGAAATGCCCTTTCTTTGGTGACAAATCTCCAGGTGATTAAGTGGCAAAGGAGAACAGGATCTGCTCTAACTGACTGGACTTGCTGCTTTAATACTCCCCAACGAGTACCTTTTAATCAAGCAGCCCCTGATTTCTCACTCCACTGGGAAGTGCCACTTATCTGACAGAACTGTTAATGTGCTCCTTTGCAGGAGAACTGTCGATAATTTGAGTCCACTCCACACAAGCAAAGCTTCTCACAGTGCACAACTGGGACACACACTGTCCCTGCTTAATGGGAGCTGAGCAAACCCCTGGAGAATGATCAAACTGTAGGAAAACTTCCCCTTCCCTAAATCCTGGTGTTGGGGGCTGTTGGGGGGAGCAAGGCCAGAACCTGCCCCATATCAACAGCCACAGAAAATCAGAGAGGCAGAGGGAGCAGTGAGCCAAATCCATGGGCTCCTCCCATTCCCATCCCACTCAGACTTCCAAAGTGTTCAGCTCACAGAAAAAGACAATTTTCAATCCTCTCCTGATGTTTTACCATAGGCTGCCTTCAAAATGTTTCTCTTCAGAGGGGAAATGAATGCAAATATTATGAATTAGAGGTAAACCGAGCTGTCTTGATCTCTCCTCTGTCTGGAATGAGAGGCATTAGACTTTCATGGACACGGCTGCAAACAGATGTTGCATATGGGGCAAAGGAACAAATGCATATCAATGGCCACAGTTGTCTGAGGCCAGAGCTGCAATATTTAAACGTACTTTCTCTCCTGGGGGACCGATGGCGCCTTGTGGACCTGGGAGACCCTGTGAAAGTCAAAAAAAAAATAAAATAGGGTCATTAAGGAACAAGTTAATCTCTCTCAATGCATCTTGGCAGTGTCTCAGCTGAGCATTATTCTAGTGCCTGTGATGGCTGGGGATTTCCCCAGCTCCATTCATTCTCAAAATGTCTTGTGAGAGATAAAATTTTCTTTTAGCACAGCGTGGCTCCTCCAGAGAGCTGGGAGAGCTGCAGCACTCAGGTGTGAGCAGCCAGGCTCAGCCCAGGATGGAAACACAGAATAAAACTCTCTGAGAGCTGTGGAAAAGGCTGACAGCAAGGCTTGGACATCTGTATCATCCACCTGGCTCCGAAGGAATTGGACCGTGGGATGGTAAAAATCAGGCATGAGCCACAAGATGTGACTGGACCAAAGAGATGGCTCAGACTTGGGCTTGGCTTTGCAAAAGCCAGGTGAGAAGTGGGGGATCTGCAACTGGGAGCATTCTCAGGAAGATTCTGGACCAGCAATGTGTTACCAAGCCAATTCCCAGCAAATCTCCACATTGCTGGTCCCGTCTCTGGCAGGGGACTGAAGAGTGTGGTAAATTCTCATCCCTGTCTCCTACCTGTGGAAAAGGTGTTTGGCTCTTACCTGAGCACCTGGGTTCCCCTGCTGGCCTGGGGGACCTGGCTCACCCTGAGGACCCTGTGAGGAGACAAGGGCAGAGATGAAGGCAGGAAAGGTGGGAGAGGAGCCAGTGTGTCCTCAGGCACCACAATGCCCTGCACAGCCCCCTGGATCCCCCCAGCCCTGTCCCTGTATTCCCACTGACTGGGCAGAGCTGAGCTCCCACATCCACACCCTCTCACAGCACCTTGAACCCTCTCCAACCTTCTCCCAGTAACCAAGAACTCCTGGAAACACTTCTCTCCCAGTGGGGTGGAGAGGAGTGAAGTTACTTCAACACATACTTATTTCTCTGCAGGGATTTGCATCCCCAAGGAGCTGACCAAGGCTCTGGGATCTGCACCAGCTCTTCTCCAGGGAATCCTTCCCAACCAATCTGTATGAGGCTTATAAAGATCTTTTTCCTCTCAGTTAAATTACTAGATTTTGATATTCATTAGACCAACACATATCTCGATGAAAATGTTTCATCTTTCATGGGGAAATAATGTGTAATTCCATCAGAAATTAAAATAAATTACCATCCATTTGCTGGAGGAAGATATTCTCCGGGTTTTTCACAGGCTCTACTAGGAATTTAGACCAGGCTAAAAAGCAATTAGCAAATCTAATCTAATAGAGTATATTTTACGTTTTGCTCTATAAAATATCTGAGCTACCTGTTAAAATTTGCAGTGAGAACTTACCACATTCCCTTTGGGACCTGTTTGTCCATCCATACCAGCCACGCCCTGAGAAAGGATTTAAAATCAGCAGTAAGAAAATTTCTTGTTATTTTGCACCAAAAAAGTAGGGAAATTGCCATAAAACAACAAAACATCAGGAGGCCCTTTGGCCCATGTGGAAAGAGAACAATTTTCTCAAGGTGTTTGGTCAAGCAGTCAATTCCACGAATGCAGTTTACACTTGAAAAAGTCATTCCAGTGCCTTCCCTGGTGGTTTAACCTGCCTGGGAGGCAGAATCAGCACCAGGTCGAGCAAATCCTGGCTAAGTAACACAGCTGGATTGCCTCTGACAGTGAGCAGGCAGGGAGCAGCAGAGGGAAACAGGAAAAACCCTGGCTTGGGATGTAAGGCATCACTCAAGAAGGCAGCAGGTAAAGGCAACAGGGCTGAGCTGCCTTGAGCCAAAACAAAAAGGTCAAAAATTCCCTGAGCATCTCCACTGAGGGGGTAACATGGTCAACTGGAATGTTATTAAACATTATTAAACATTATTAAACCCTGTCACTGTTTAATAACCGTGGAATCGTTAAGGTTGGAAAAGATCTTTAAGATTATCAAGTCCAACCATCAACCCATCACCATGTTACCATTAAACCATGTACCACATCCATGAATTTTTAGAACACTTCCAGGGATTGTGACTCTGACACTTCCCTGGGCAGCCCATTCCAATGCTTGACAACCCCTTCCATGACAATTTTTTTCCTAACATCCAACCTAAACCTCTCCTGGTGCAACTTGAGGCCGTTTCCTCTCATTCTGTCAGTTGTTACCTGGGAGAAGAAACACACCCCTCTCATCACAACCTCTTTTCAAGTAGTTGTAGGGAGCAAGAAGGTTTCCCTGAACCCTCTTTCCTCCAGGATATTTTGCTGTGGGGCAGCACAAGGTGTCTGAGTGTAATATCATCTCTGTGGGAGATGAGACAGTTTTGGAGCAAACCCTGAATTAAATTTGCCCTCATTAAATTTCAGCAGGACTGAGAGCTCACAGCAAAGATATCTCCATGTCCCAGGAGAGGTTAAGGGCTTCACAATTCTCCCCATTAAATGATGACCCCTTCAGCTCTAGTAGCAGCCTGGGTTTGTGATTTTAAGTCCTGGGACTCCAGCAAGCAGCAGTGATTTAGGGAGAGAGCCCCTGCATCAGCACTTCCAGGGATGATGTGATTGTCTCCTGAATAAAAACCAACATGCTCCTTCCTCAGCTTTCACCCGAAATATGAACAAACTGCTTTAAAGCCTCACCAACCCTCAGGCAAAAGTTAATGGCAAAGCCACTGTGTTAATAACTCCCATTCTTCCCTCTCAGCCTGAGTGAGGCATTAATATTTACTCAGGTGGGCCAAATCTTCTGCTGCCTCAATGGACGTGACACCACTGAAAATGGGGGAGAATAGAGACTTGAAGCCATAATTTTTTTTTTGAATACCACTGGTTTTCATTGCACACATGCAGAAGATTATGCAGCTGGATTATCTGCTGGAATGGCTCAGGGGGATGGGGTGTTCTGTCTGGAAGGGCAGCAGCCCTGGGAACTCACCGGTGGCCCCGGGGGTCCTGGTGGCCCCTTTGGTCCCAGCAGTCCTCGAGGTCCCTGTGGGGGGAAACAAAGGGGGTTAAACATTTCTACTCCCCCTCCTGAGCATGGATTGGGATGAGCTGAGCACTGCACAGCCCAGGGATATGTTGGGGATGGCAATGACCTCGCTGGGTCTGCAGCAACAGCAGCTTTCTTGACTTACAAACTGATGGAGAAGAACTCCTGTGAGCACATATCCTTGAATTATAAACCATTTATTCTTTGGAATGGAAGAAAACCCACCTGAACAAACTTTGTTATTAATTTAATCATATTCCTGGGTTACCCTGTAATGTACACGAGGATGGAAAACACTTTGCAACCAAGTCACTCTAGACTGGGAGTATTATGTAGGATGACCTGTTAACACTAGTGGATCATTAGGGTCAGTATTTCAAAATTTCTCCAGATTTAGCTTTTATGATCAACAATCTATACAACTCAGCCTGCAGCATAAATGTACATTTTCAAAGCCATTTGGTTCTTCAACCTTAACCAGTCAGGACTTGTGTTATTCTGGTGTTTTCTCTCCAGCTTTCTCACATGTTTTAACCTCATCTTCAGGGAAATTGGTAGGACTGAAGCATCACATTGAATAAGCAGAAATATGGCAGGAGAATTGTATCCTGCTTTGGAAATCACCTCGTGTGCCTCGAGCCTTCAGGGAGGTTTGTAGGAGAAGGAAAGGGTCTGTGTGCACTCACTGCAGATCTGAGAGCTCAGCTTTTAAATACAGCCCCTTTCTGAAATGAGGGATCATAAGGGAATTCTGGGAATTTGTATGGATGGTGCTCATTCACTGCCATAGAGGAAAATCGTTCTTGATTGATGGGCAGTTTTACCTGTCTGCCCAATATTACACGTCCCTCTTTTTATGATGCAGAAAGGAATTAAAATGAAATGTTACAGGATAAAATAGGAGACATTAATAAAGTGTCTGATCCTGGAGGCTGTGGGGATTTTGATCCTGAAAAAAAAGCCATTTGCAGCAAAAACTGGATGCATCAACCAAGGGGTCTGTCCCAGCCACTGAAAACTTCACGGGATAAAGGAACTCTGCTGGTGTGAACTGGTGATGGGAACTGGAAGGAAATGCAGCAGGATGAAGGAAAACCCATTTTGAAATCCCACCATTTGTTTCAGCCACCATTACATTTGGAAAGACCACCCCCAAACTCAGGGCAAAGAAGCCAAACCCCCAGATTTAGGATTTTATATTTATGACAAACTTGCCCATGATGCAATTCAAACCTTTCCTTTGGCCATCACAGGTATTTTTATTCATGTTGCTGAAATAAAAATAAAATTCCCTGCATGTATTATCACCATTAGAGCTCCTCTTTTGTTGCTGTGTTACCTGAGCACATAAATGCTTTTAAGAAGTTAATAACCCATAAGTTATTGCTTAGACATGTGCTAAGGAGATAGCTGAGTTGATTAATCTTTCCAAGAAGTTAATCAGACATCTTGTCTATAATTTAGTTGCAGTGAGTCTGTAAATGCCAACCCTTCCCTTTCTCACATGAACTGTGTCCAACAATTCTCATCAATTACTCTCAGATCACCACACTGGGCCTTAGAACAACCAAATAAGACATTTTGAAAGCAAGGCCGATGGTAAATGATAGATAATGTTCTTTTCATAACAAAGGAAATGCATTTTGGATGAAATAAGCAGCCAACAACTGTGCTACACACAGGAATCTGCAGCCAGCTAGAAAGCAGGGTTTAGTGTTGCCAATAAAGTAAGAAATACTCAGTATTAGGGGAAAAAAAAAGTGCTTTTTCAGAGTATCTAATTGACAACTCAACTGGTTTTTTCAGTGGGATGCTCTGTGAAAGCATTTCTATGAGTTGGTCCAAAGATTTTTGTCCAACACCACTGACATCTCCTTTAACCTTATTGATGCCAGGAATTCCCACCTCCTGGTTCAGCTGTTGGCAGCACACAGGGGCCCAAACATGGGCAAACTGCAGATTTAGAAGTTTTGTGCACTGTGAGCAGAATATTGACCCCAGTGACATCAAGGCTAAAAGTGCCCTCGAGTTCAGTCCTGCCAGGATTTCATCCTGAGGTTTAGCAGGGATCACTGACAGCACACAGAGCAAAACGTGCACGAGATATTTGGTGAAGCTGCCACTGCCTTGGGAAAGCAGAGAAACCCTTTTCTCACTGAAATTTTCTGTAAGCACTCACAAAAATTGTATTTCACATATTTTTACACCATGTCTCATTCTACCCCAGCCTAATTACTTCAATCCTAAACCAAGAAGGAGGATACAGGCAGGAAAAGTATGAGACCAATCTAAGCAAAAATTCACATTTACAATTAAAATGTTTTCAATGACCAGACAGCGAGCAAACAAAATCAATGAGAATTTTGCTCATTAAAAAAACCCCCAAACATAAAAATCCAAACAAAGCAGAGCATCTCTTCTTGATGTCTTGGTGAAAAAAATAAGCAAACCAGAGGTGTAACAGCACAGATATTCTCTAAACTGTTCATGTGGAGCTTCAAGCAAGAGAAGCTCAGTCCTTGCAGGACCTCAGGGGTCTTAGTACCAAGGGAATCCTAAAAACACCATTATCATAGCAAGACTTGCCCAAAGCAGTGCTGAAGTACAAGAAGCCAATGAAAAGGAAATTCACAGGTTCTCCAGGAAGACCTCTGGGTCCAACTTCTCCATCATCTCCCTGTTCAGCAGCAGAGAAAAGGAAAGAAGCAGCAAGAGACAGAATAAACCAGTTATATTTCAGTCAAATCACAGGTGTTTCATTCCTGTTAAATAATATTCACACAGAAAAGCAGCTTCCCTGGAGGACTGGAAGGGTATCCGTGCATAAGGAAGCCCTTGTAAGCCTGGAGACTAATACTGCGTGTGCAGAATTTACCAGGGATTAGAAATGCTCTAAGGATACTTCATAATTCATTTTGATGTTTATAAAGATGGATTTTGCTACCAGACAAGACGTGGTAGAAACAATTCAGGGCATGTGAGACAATAACCACAAGATTTAATACCAAACTGAATGGCAAGGCAGGAAGGGAGCAGCACTCTGGGAATGTGATTTAGCCAAATCAGGGCTCCTCAGACAAACCAGAGGCAGCAAAGGGGTGATTCTTCATCTCTCCACTCCCATATTCTGCTGATGCCCCTCCAAACCCCAAAATTATTAGATGGTGCTTCTCCCGAGCTGTTTTAAATCACCCAAAACTTGATGTTCCCTCTTAGGAAATCAATCCCAGCAGCCAGGCCTTGTAAACCCTCCTCCTCTGCTGATAAAATTCATGCTCTTCTTCACAGTTATGCCCTCTGAGCTCCCTGCACACCTCGAATGTTTTCTTTTCCTCTTTTAGGATTAAAGTTCTCCAGACATTCGTTCTTCCCCCGCAAGACACGGGTTTGCTCTGTTCAACTTCAAAGCACTTTAGAGCCACAACTAATTAATCCTCCCAACCCTGTGGTGAGGAAGGTGTTATTATCTGAGCTTTACAGAGGAAACAAATAGCCAAAGGTGGAAAGAAAATATTGTGGAAGGGGATTAGAGCCTGGGAAATCCATAGTGGCTCCTCTGGTTGAACCACACACTCCTCACACCTACGGGTTCAGCGTTTTCAATCTCTGCCCTTAAACCAGGTGCTCTAGAGCTGTAATCACTTAGTCTGAGCTTTGCTGAAGGCCTTTGATTATTGACTGAACAGTGTGGAAGGAGAATTGAACAATTTAATCTTTGATTCCCATGTTTGTCTGGAATTTCTGTTCCCCAAGCCTTGCTACAATTCGCCGGATCTTAGAAAACCAGGAGTGATATTTTGCTCAGTGAGAGGATGAACAATTTTCTCACGTTATTTTTTTTTTCTTTTAACAAAACCTGAGTTTTCTGACCAGATCTTTAAAAATAAATTCCTCTTTCCACTTAAATTCCTATGTCCTTGCTCTGCTTCCCTCCCACCATGGCCACCAGCAGCATCCCCAGGGCACGAGGACTGAGCTCTCATGTGTTGGCTGCTCTTGCCACGTCTCTGGCTGATGGTGCATCTGCTTCTGGTTTACAGGGGTTCATTAGGAATTCAAAGGGCTTCTGAATCCCCAGACAGACTTACCCTCTCCCCATCCTCTCCAGGTGCCCCCGGGGGTCCGTGGGGGCCTGGCTCACCCTGTAAAGGAAAGGCAGAGAATGATTCAGAGGAGGCAGAAACACCCAAGGAACGGAAAACATCAGGGAATGGTGACAAACATGGACTTGACTTCTCTGTCTGCACTTGCTGAAAGTCCTTGTAACCTCAGAGCTGCTCTCTGAAGCAGCAGCAGCCCCTCTCCACCTTCCTCAAGGCCACGTGTGGGCTCCAGCACCCACAGGCTCATCCCCTGGGCTGGAGCTCATGGGATTTACTGGTGACACTTTGTCAGGGGACTGGGAACCAAGCAGCTCCTTCAGGAGCAAGACACACTTAACTGCTGTGCTCAGGCCATGCCACTCCACTTGTGGCTGATTAAACATCTCTCTCAAGCATCATCTCCCCTTCCCTGTGTAACTTGTAATCACGATTCAATCTCCAATGCTCAAACACTCCCTTGCTTTATAAAGCAGTGGCTGCACTCTCCAGGGAGAGGAGGGACACACAGCCTGCCAAAATAACCTCCTTCCTTGCATTTTTTCCCCCCATTGTTTAATTACAAAGCAAAGAGATTAATTATAAAGCAAAGAGATAACCCGTTGTAATTTCTGGCCATTTCCATCCCCAACTGCACTAACAGCAGGTTTTGCCTCTTGTTTTACTTTTCAGTTTGCATTTTATCAAGGCAGCTTTTTCCCCTCATTCCAAAGTGGTCCCAGAAGGATCCTGCAGCTTCCTGGGATGGGAATGCTGGAAGGGATGCTGTGACATCCTACATGCTCTTAGGGACACCCATCTTCTCCTAACTGCACCACTGTGGCTCGTCCCCAACAAGAGCTGCCTTCCTCCCAGACCCTCCCAACCACCTCCTCCTGCCAAGGAAAACTTAAGAAAACTTACTCTGTTTCCCTTCTCACCAGGCAAACCAGCCAAGCCATCAAACCCTCGGTCACCCTGAAAGAAAAACCAGTTTAGAGCACATTTTCCACCTGCAGCTGAATTTCCTTCCAATTTGTTTCTTTTCTGTGTCAAGAAGGGATCGATTTTCTCCCTCAGACATTCAGCCTTCACTTCCATCAGAGCAGTGACAATTTCAAAGTTACAGATTAAAACAAGAAATAACCCCCACCTCTAAGACATCTGGAGTTAAACTACTCCCAATGCCTACAGATTAAATGTTTTTCCATGTGGATTTCAGAGTTCCTCTGGGTGACTTCTCCATGATCTAAAGCATCTCCCTTCTAGACAGGCTCTTCTATTCCAATTATTTATTCAGTTTTAATTGCATGGAATTACAAACTGCAACCCACTGGTGAGCAAACTGGACTCTGGGATTCCCACACCTGCTGACAGGTTCCCAAACCCCACCCTGAGCTTTGCTGCAATCCATCCCATACATCCTTTTTAACCTTCCTGGACATGCCAAGGAAAGAAACATATCTAAATAAATTCTGGAAACTGTCTTAATGAAACTAGGACAGAAATGCACAGAGAAAACCTTTTCCCAAATGCCTCAAATCTTTGGAGAACAGAGAAGGCACAGAGGTGTTTGCAAATCATGGGTGACACTGAACAAGCCCCAATAGACAGAAAAGTCCCTTTTTCTCTCTGAAGGGGTGAAGCCACTTGCACTTTCACATACTCATGGTATGTGAATTACTGAAGCAGCACCAGCTCCTCCCTTCTACAAACGAAAGGAAAGCAAGGAAAGGAAATTCCATGACACCTGGGTGGATGGGAGGGCAGACTGGGGTGGCTGGGGTGCACTCCAGCTCCCTCCTTTTGGCAGGTCCTAGAGCATCTCTCTGCCTCTGCTCACAGCAAATTTCCTTCTCCTCTCCAGCCCTGCTCGTTATTCTGTTTCCCTCCTTCCCTGGCATCCCCTCCTTTGAGGGCAGTCGACGCTCATTAAAGCACTTTACTGGATAAATGATTTGCAGTCTCCTGTCTCTGTATCAAAACCCCCCATCTATTCCAGCCTTAAGTATCTACATAATAAAGTACTTAAACCTTCTAAGACATGATTCCCTGAGCAAACTTTCTCTGCATTTAATTTCAGCAGAGCAGCTTCTTTCTTGCTTGATAATACCAGTAGAATGAAGGGATTTTGTCTCAAATAAAAATACAGGGGATTAGAATTCCACACCACACCTCCTACATTTCCTTATCCACTCAATAGGTATGTTTTTGGTAGTTATATTCTAGGATGTTTCCAAACACTCATTCTTGTTTGCTTTTTTTAATTGGGATTCTGAAGTATTTGTTCTACAATTGCAGCATATTTCATTCTTAAGCAAGGGAGCATATTTCATCCTTAATCCAGCAATTAAAAAAAGTTGCATCAAACAGATAGGAAAAGAAAAGAAAAATTGCTGTTCTGCCTTCTAGGAGTGTGTTTAACCTCCCCCTCAACTTCCATAATTTCACAGGAGTCTCTGGACCAGCTGAACAACCTCCTCCAAGGAAGGTGGGCTCCTTCTCCACGGCTCCCTCAGTTCATTCCTGACAAAAAGCAGCTGCAGATTCCAAAACACATAAATGTGTGATGCTACCTTTGGTCCTGTCTGGCCTGGCATCCCCCGGGCACCGTCGCTGCCAGCTCGTCCCTGCAACAGAGACAAGCAAAGTCAAACACAAAGGGTAGGGCAGGACCACAGGGACATCTCTGAGGGTTTATTTAAGTCAGAACTCACAGTTTGAGGAGGGAAAAAACACTGCCCTGCGTTTGAAGCAACATCCAGGCTCAGCCTGGAGCTAATGAGGGGCTGGGAGACAAATGGCAGCAAAGCTACTTCACTACACGGGATGCTGGGACATGGGCATTGATTTTTATTTGAAATAATGATATTCCAGCGCACTTTAAGAGATGCTAATGATGATGTCTGCGAAGTGAAATGGGATAATTTCTCTTTTAAGGAGGCCAGAAATAGGTCACACAAAAGACTTGCTTGTTCCTGCCCCTGGAGAGTTGGATGACGACGAGGATGGTGTAAAATAAAAATCAGTGTTGGGGATGTCGACAGAAGGAGTGAGCACAGTTTATATGAGCTCCAGAAACCCTCTGGGGATGGGATCCTCCTCACACACTACCAGACTTGGGGGCCATCCAAGCCAGTTCGAGGCCTTTGTGCAGCTACAACCTCAATGCCACAGAGCCAAAAAACCCCCCCAAAACCAGGATAAAAGAATGGGACGTGCGGCCTTGCAGTTCTCCCCACACCACCCAGCCTTTAACTCTCCTCCTCATCCCAGATGTCCGGAGAGGTCGTGGACAGGCCCGGCCTGGCCGCCCGCCGGCTCTTGTGCAACACTCGGTGCTCGGAGGTTGTTTGGCAGCAGAACCAGTTTCTAGCACAAGTTGTAGTTACTGCATTGTCAGAGCAGCTGCCAGGACACTCACCCTGCGGCCTGGTTTTCCTGCCGGACCGGGAGGGCCCTGGATGCCTCGTGGACCCTGCAAGGCACCAAGGAGAGAGGATGAAATGCCGGCACCCAAAGGCTCGATGGACAGAGCTGGTGGTCAGTGCCCAGATCTGGCACTGCTGGGGCTGTCAGGGACACCAGGGCTACAAAAGGGGAGGTGAACCCCTGTAACAGAGCCTGTGGCTCCAAACACACAGGGAAGGCTCAGGACTGAGAGTCTCTGGACGGGAATTGTAGGCATTTATCCATGGTGAAGCTTTAGCTCTTCGAGCAGCTCCACGTAGTGGAGATAAATCATCTCCCCTGACATTAGAAAGTGGGAACTTTCCCTTAATGCAGGATTTACAGCTTGGAAGAACAATTTCCTGAGCATTAGTGAAGTCTCCCCACTCCAACCTATCTTGGATTTACAGGATTCCTCCCCAGTTGTCTTTGCAGGAAGGGACTATCACCTCCAGGGTTTTACACTCTCGGCTTAAAGTTCTGTCTAGAGCCTGTGCTCAGACACTTACAGGGACATTTACACACAAAACAGATGTTCCCACACCTTCCTCCTTTCCACTGGTGTTGGATTACTGAATCCCTCCTTCCCAACAGCCTCTAAAGCAGGACTGGCTGCTCCACACCTTCCTTTCTTTCCCCCCAGTTTCCCATTTACCCACACTCACCTGAGGTCCCATTTCTCCAGCCTCTCCCTTTAGTCCTCCACTGCCCGGGGGTCCCTTTGGGACAGAGAACACGATTAATTACATTTTTCCCCACCAGATTCACACCCTGTTAAGAAAGAGCCACTCGTGCAGGTATCCCAGATCCCACATGGAGCCAGCACCAGCCAGGTTGGCTCCATCCTCTCCTGCCCATCACTCACCATCGGGCCCGGCCGCCCCGTCAGCCCCATGGGACCCGCTGGTCCCCTCAGCGCCAGCTGCAACACAAAGGGAAACGTGTTCACTTGGTGCCTCTGCTTGGTTGCTCCAGTGTGACAAAGCCACCATTGTGCCACCAGCCCCATGTTCTCCTCACACTCCAAACCCTCACAAACCCTTGGAGCAGCATCCAATATCCTCAGGAAATTTAATGTGCTGCCCCACCAGCTCTTTTCTGCTTCCCCAAATGGGCAACTTTGTGAAGCTGTGGCTGCCACATCCCTGGAAATGTCCAAGCTGGATGGGGCTTGGAGCAAGGGGAAGGTGTCCTTGCCCATGGCAGGGGTGGAACTGGATAATCTTAAGGTTCCTTGCAACCCAAACCATTCTGTGAGTCTATGAAAGCCCCTGGATGGTGCACAAGTCTGCTGAGGGCACTTAGATGATTTATGATCCCACTTCAGTTTCGGAGAATTTTTTCTTTATGGTCCTCAAAGTTCAATTTTGGAGGAATTTTTTCCTTCTAGTTACTACTTAATATCCTTCAAACTGAACTACAATTCTATTTGCAACAGGGGGCTTTTAGCTCAATAATTAAGAAGTCATGTAACCATGTATCAAGTGAGTAATTTCCATGGTGGGTAATGGAGCTGGTCCATGCTTTAAAACATCACTCAGGCAATTTGTTCCCTCGTGACAATTCAACACTTTCAAAGAGTTGTAATTATCTGTGTACTCCAGTAATTAAAATCTACCCGTGATTGCACTTGGAATGGCATAAATATTGCACAAATGCTGGATTATGTGGCATCTTTTTACAACACCCCATTAAAAGGGAGATGCTCTGAACCACTGCTGGCTGGGATAACGTTTGGTGCCTAATGAAAGCCAAATTTTAAGGGAATAAATCAACCTAATAATGCAATTAACAGCAGTGATAACAAGAAAAACAAACCCCAAAAAGGATATAAGACCTCCTCCCCCCTGCAGGACTCCTTTTCCATTCCTGCCATATCCTGTAGCTTCACCACAAAAAAAAGTACATTTATTTCCCTTTCTGCTTTGGTATCTTGGTTTTCAGCCAAAAATATTGAAGTTAACCGAGAAATTAATTTTTTCCTTTATAAAAATATTCAACTTTTCATCCAGAGCCCAAGAGTTACCCAGGATTTATTTGGTTTTAAAATTTTTTTTCCCCAAACCTGAAAATTTACAAAAGAAATGGACTTTGAGCAAGGGGAGGGAACTGCTTTACTTTTTCATAAATCACAAATTTCAACAGGCAGAATTAAAAAAAGAACAAAACCAGAAGGTCTGAGAAAGCAGGTGCTTCTCCTAAAACGTTCATCAGTTCAAAGCCTCTATTTCTCAGCAAAATAAAATGCTGATGGAAAAACCATGGGCAGGCTCGAAATTAAGACTGACAAGGTAACATCAGAAACACAATCCACTGATATTATTCCCAGAACGAGGTTAATGGACAGGAAAATGCACTTGCTGGTGGGATCAGTGTCCTCTACTCTACTTGAATATGTATAAAATCAAACTCCTTTGTAAAAGGGGAGTTGGATGGAAACCAGAATAGCCCCAGCTAAGCCAGACTCCTTGTTATAAACCTAAAAGGGGTGTCACCCAGCTGGGTGGAGATCCCAATGCATTTTATTCCTTTCAAGGGTGAACTAAATGGCTTTTTAGCTTATTTCAGCAGACCAGCCCCAAAATGTCTGTGCTGAAGTGACTGCAAACAGCTCTGAGCAACAGACAACACATTCCAGCTGCAGACAGATGTGGGCTTCAGACCTGAGGAGCAACCTCAGCTCTAGCCCCAAATGCAACATCCCCAAATCTGTGTCCTTTTGGGAACTGCTTCCCTAAAGAGCCAGAATTTGGGCAGGATCTGGGCAAAAACAGCAGGAGGGGAATTGTGGGGTTTCCCCAGGTGTTCCCTTCTGCTGGAATTGTGCCTCTTGCACCTCTGCTTTTAACATGTCCATGTTGCCTCACACAAGCACTCATGGAAGAAAAATTTCAAAGCTGTACTGGCTAAAAATTAAGTTTTATTTTGAACAGATGAGGACAAAGACTTCCACACTAAATCACGCATCCAAGCACGGAACTGGAGATGTACTGGGACTGTGACTGGCCAACCTTGTTTCACCAGCAAGCCAGGGATGATTTGATCATCAATCAATAAGGTCATCCATGGAAAAAAATGTTGCACGGATAGTGATCACGTATTTCCAAATAAATACACTAAAGGAAATTACAAATCTGCCTGTTGAGATTCGTGGAGCTGGAAACAATTTCCATCTGTGACATACATTTAATTACTGTGATTTATTGGGAAAAAAACCCCACACAAAAGGAAGGAAATCCCTAGAGCACATCCACAACTGTTCATATGGACTCTCAGAACTGTCAGAACAAACTCCACTGAAGCCAACAGGTCTGTGTGTCTACTGGAACCAGTCTGATCCAAGGACTGTAGGACATGTAAAACCATCTTTGTGGGACCTGGACCCTCGCTGGCCATTAATAAAGATCCAAATCACCCAAGTGCCACCACCTCAAACCACACAAGCAACTCCACATCAGGTGAGAGGTTGGTTGTGAGTACACGGTGTGAATAGAAAGCATCTCTGACACATTTATTCTGGTCCTCACCTGCTTTTGCAGGCACCTGCTGCAAGACACACCCCAGACATGCCCCCCACTCTCCACTTACCCTGGCCTGCTGCAGGATGGCTTGGGCTTGGGCCTCCTGGGCTGAAACAAGAGGTCCTTTGGATCCAGCATCTCCTCCTCCACTAAAGCGGAACTGATGGCGACAAGATGGAAAAGCAGGTCACCAGGCTGCTGTCCCCCCACCCTCACTGCCTCCTAAACAGCTCTGTTCAGCATGACTGACCCCAATCCATCACTGTCCTTCCACACCATCCCATTAACCCCCACACTCAGGTCACCCAGCTCAGAGCCACCGCTTCCCAGTCTGGCAAACTCTGCCAGCTCGGGGTGACACACAAAGAGGGGGATTGTAGGCTCTGCACTGGGAGGGCCTCACACACCACTGTTCAAAACCCAGTGCAGAGTTCTCACAGGGCTGATATTCCCAGTGTGGATGCTGTTGGTCAGGAGGCCCCTGGGAGATGGAGTTGGATCGGGTTCTCTGGGTGTAGCTGCACTTTTACCCCTGACAAAGGCTGCTTTTGCTCCAAAAACCAGAGTTTGGCCTATTGTTCAAGCCAGGATCCTTCAGCACTCAAAGGTATATAATGTTTTATTCCCCCAAGCTTGAAAGAAAAGGAGTTTAACGTTTCCTTCTGCCTCTTCCATCCCCAAAAGTCCCACTTTCCCGGGCACACACCCTTGGTTGTGTGTTTGGGGTTTTGCAAGAAGGATACTCCTGGTTGCAAAACCCACTTGGATGGCTCTGTTTCACCTCAGCATTTCCCTTGGTTGGTGTCAGGTGTGTGACCACACAAACCTGGCAAGGAAATTTAAAGAGATGTAATTTATAGGCCTATGGTTGGGTCTGGAGGGGCCAACAAATGTATTGCACTGGCCAGCTAAGGCTCCACGTTGAGCTCTTGGCCCAGCCTGTCCCAGGCACCCTGCCAGGAACCTACACAAGCCTCTCCCTGCACTTTGGAGCCTGTACAAGTGTGCTGAGGTTTGTCACTAAAAACTCCTTCCCTTCAATACCCAACTACTTATTTTCAGCAGCTGGTTTCCATGGGGTTTTCTCACATCAAAGCAGACACAAAATATAACCATTCCTTCAGCCTCCCAGGACCAACAACGCTGATTTGGTACTTGTTGGCTTTGTGTAGGAGATAAAAAACAATATAAATTATCCCCTGGTCATCATAAAGGACTGGTTTGTTCAGGTGTTTAACATTTTGGCACCTGCTTTGAAGAGCTGTGAGAGGTTCCTCACCATAAGAGGGAGGGCTCTGCATGGAAATGTGGCCCTTGGAAGTGTCTTCAGTGGCTTCTTCATGGCTTTTTCTGTCCACCACCATGCTCAGTCAGAAACACTTCAGCTTATTCAGAGTTCAAGAAGTGTTTGGACAGCACTCTCAGGCACACGGTGGGATTTTTGGGGTGTCCTGTGCAGTGCCAGGAGCTGGACTCAATGATCCTTGTGGGTTCCTTCCAACTCAGGATATTCTACAAATTCTATTATTTCTATGATTATTCACCACTTCTTGAATTTTTCACCTGGTGCTTCTGACCAGTGAAGAAATTACAGTGCTTTGCAAAAAGTAAATGTACAAGAGGAACCATTCGAATCCATCTTTTAAACCAAGGAAAATGTGTCCTTGGTGTGAAAGAGATGGGAGACTTCTGCAAGAACAGGCACTAAACAGTAACAAAGCCAAGAAACCTGACTCATTTAAACACTTTTTTTAGTTATGTTTGTACTTACAGGCAACATAAGCATTGTCCCTGGTGGTCCTGGTAAACCATCTGCTCCTGGAAGACCTGGGCGACCAGGTGGTCCCTGCAAGAAGAAAAAATAAAAATCAACTTCTGTAGCATCATTTTACTCATGTCCATGTAGAAGCAGCTGTGGCTATAAAGGGATATATCATGATAGTATCTTGGCAGACAGGGATTGAGCTTGTAGGCATCCCAGTGCCATGGCAGATTTTGTGAAAGCACATCTGTAAGCACACATGATTTCTCCAAGTAATTCCCTCATCTTTATCCTGGCCTTTGTATTTAGGGTCTGCCATGTGCAATGAAAATCTCTGCAATGCTCCAAGTTAATGGAATCAGTGTTTCGTCAGATTTGTAAAAACCTATTAAAAAAATATATGAAACTTCATAACTCAGGGTCAGTGAGCTAGAAATGGGGAAAGATAAATTCATTTCTGTAGTGTTCAGTCATCTGGGTCATTCCATTTTTTTCTCATCTGTCTTTTTTTCAGTCCTATGAGGCCACTTCCATCTACAATGGAGTGATCCTGTCAGCAGCTGTAAATCAGCCAAACTCAGGGGATCTCAATGGAGCTGTGCTGATTAACATCAGCAGAGTATCTTTAACTCCTACTAAAGAAACCAGTGTGCACTAAAAGATCTATTGATGAAGCTATAAATAATCAAATATGGCCAATTTTCCTAAGACAGCCCATGGATTATCTGTATTCCCAACTGTGGACTTGACAAAAAGTTTAGCCCGAATTCACACATCCATCCACTGATCCTACATGCAAATGAGGATGACGACCAACTACTCAATGTGTGTGTCTAATTGCAATTTTCACTCCAGTTTAAGGCAAGAGTGGCTTGACCACATCCCAGTTGAGGCAGAGAGAAGTCCCGGAGCTTTTTTTGTGGCCAGATGGGGCTGCCTGGCCAACAGCACAAGCTTGAGGACTTGGGTGCTCCTTTATTTAGTAAATGCCAATAATAAACCCATCTATAGAGCAAGCAAGAGACATCTATGTTAGTTCTCACTCTCATCAACCTGCCTGGAGCCTGTTCAGACACCCAAAAAAAGTGAATATGAAAACCTGCCACAAATCTCAGACACAGATGGCCAAGCCACAAGGTCACAGAAGAGCCAGAAAGTTGTGTGTTCACCCCACAGTGCAAAGGGAGGTGGATGAAGGTGAGAAAGGGAGGAGGCAAAGACAAATAGGTAACAAAGTTCCTAAAAATCAGAATATTAAAACAACCCAGCCCACCAAACCAAAACATCCCATGCGTTATCCCTGCCCTGCTGCCTTCCAGCAAGATCCCCTTGCATCTCACACCTCTTTGCTCCCCCTTCTCCCATTCCCTCTATGTCCTGTCCAACTCAATTCCCTTATTGTCTCCTGCTTAAAAAGGAACCCAAACCACTCAAGCCCGAGTTCCAAAGGCTAAATTAGAGCCCAGCAGCAGGGTGGGGGTGAGGAGCTGTGGCTGCTCCACCCTGTGCTGGGACCTGCACCACAATGACAGGGCAGAGCTGCACACCCAGAGCCCGGCTCTGCACCACAACCAGCCTGGAATAACAACGCTGCTCCCAGTGCTGCAGCAGCCAGTGCTGCAGCCAGTGATTTATCAGCAAAAAAACACCGGAAAAAAAAACCCTCAGTGCCGAGGGGAGGCTGCAGAACACACCAGCACATCCATTTTTCAAGACGAGCTCCTGATGTTACGTTCCCACTGTTTGCTCAGTCTGGCCAACACCAGTCCCTGACCCTGCTGATGAGGGGCAGAGCCCAGTCCCATCTGCTGGAGCAGAAGCACCGTAAATAATTTAGGCCAGACTTGTTTTCTATAATAAACTTTCTTTTCTCTCCCTCTAACTCCAGTCCTGCACATGATGGATCAGGAACGAGCTTGTTTATCTCTCCATGTGTACTCTGCCTGACAAATGTTGATGCAGTGCTTTTATCCATAAATGCCCCCTTTTGTTTCAGGTTGGGTGTGGGAGGTCTTTTCCTTGTGGGACGGACCAGCGGGGGGCAATGGAAGGGAGGAAAATCAAACTCATAAAGCACTTTGTAAATTTAAATTCATGAATGCCTCGAAGAAATGCAGCCTGCCAGGCTCTGGGTGTAAATCTGTGTCGCTCTCATTATGTAAATAGGGATTTGCTGATATATGGCAGCCGAGGACGGGGACTTCAACTTTCATTTGGTGCAGTGCTCTAAAATGCCACGCTGAGTGCAAACACTGGTGCAATATTTCAAGGGAATGGTTAAACTGAAACCTCAGTGTGACAGGGCTGGGGATCCTTGAGTTTGCAGCAGAGAGTGGTACCAGCAGTCCCCAGTACTGAGCCTCAAAATTCACTAATTGTCTCCCTCGCTCTGATTATTTTTGAGCTGTTTGCAGCCCTAAAAATTAAATTATGTCATACAAGGTCTTTATTGT
Source organism: Calyptomena viridis (assembly GCA_013390005.1). Classification (NCBI taxonomy): domain Eukaryota; kingdom Metazoa; phylum Chordata; class Aves; order Passeriformes; family Eurylaimidae; genus Calyptomena; species Calyptomena viridis. The sequence goes on from WEIV01016752.1 coordinate 272,798, forward strand.
AGTTTTTGGGAGTCTCCTAGATAAAACAGCACTTGTCATCTGATGGGAAAAACAGCAGCCTGAAAATATCAAGCCCTTCAAAAGCCCAATAAGGATTTTAGGGATCCTACTGCACTTCGGAGTGCAATTCTGTCCTCAGGGGGAGTAAGTCCTTTGGGACTCAATGACTGTATGGTCTTGGAAGATACAACTATTGCTTTGTGACCAGCCTTCCCCCAAGGTGTGCTGAGCAACCCAGAGCACCCAGACACCCCAAAATTCCAAGCACACAGTGGGGTGGGTGAGGGAGCTGCAATTTGCTCTAATGCTGCAGCTCATCCTGTTCTAAACAACACATTTTCCCACTTCCTTCCTTCCAGTCTGGAGTACCCATGAAATAGCTCTCTGGTCTCCTAAGTGCCATATTTCCTTCTTCCCACTGCTCAAAGAAACCTGCCTAAGTCATCCCAAACCGCCCTCCCCTCATCTGAGCCCTCTGAAACCTCCCACAAACAGGCTGCTCCAAAGCTCTGCCAGTGACACAAGTTCCTCTGCCTGTTGTAAAATAACTGGGATAAATATGAACGAGCTGACATGATGAATAAACCAGAGCTAAATGAGTGTTGGCCAATATTAACATAGTTGAATATTGTTGGTGTATTAAGTCAGTGCACCTGCCTGATTACAAATAAAAAGCCTTTCTGTCAGATGCAGGCAGAGGGAATGTTCCTCACTGTACACAGAGAAGTCATGTAAATTCATGAGCCACACGCAGGGTTAATAATAAACAAATTAAAAGAGGAGCTGCTGTAATTGAAAAGGAATATTTTAATACATTTGCGGTTCCTGGCTCTGGAAGTTCATCACTCTCCATGCACAGTATGTTGTATTACATTCTGTTCTGGACACTGGAAAAGCGGGATGTGCCTTCTGTTCTAGAATGCAAATTATTCCTTTCATTTTAGGGTGTGGAGCAACATCATCACGGACAGTGTGTCTGCTGCTGGTTGGCTTTGCAGGGCTGTTCAAGAGGATCTTGGCCAGCAAATGTCTGCATGTGCCTGGACAAATGACAGAAATAGCCTCCCTTGTCACCAGGGGCAGCATCCAGCCTGCCAGGAATGCAAGAGTAGATGCAGCACATCAAGGGGAGGAGAAGAAAAAGCTGGGCATCACAAAGGACCCGAGCAGGAGGAAAAGCTACCAAGAACCTGATGAAGCCACACAGCTTTTGAGTAATCCTGGGCCACTGCAAGATGCAAAACACAGCAGTGGCCCTGCCCAGCTCACCCATCCTCTGAGAAGGCCAACACCAAGGATGCAGAGCCTGCCCCTGGTCCTGCAGGAGGAGCCAGGGCTGCAGTGGCACAAGGGTTAAGCCCAGCTCTATGAGCAGTGGCCCTGGCTCCCATCCTGGGCTGAGCCTGCAGCCTGTATTGACTTTCTGAGCTCACAGGCAGCGATCGATGGAGCACAGTCAGGGCCTCTCGTTCTCAGTCGTGTCACAACCACAAGAAATGTTATTACTGTTCCATCAAAAACCACCATAAATACACCAGGAGTGTAAATGAGGTGAGGGTCTTCACAGCAGTGCTCTGGGGGAAGGTGGGAGCACGGCTGCTGACACTCCAGCCAAGTTCCCAGGGACCAGGAAGGCAACCAAAAACTTTCACTAAAAAAACATCCAGGGCCCAGGTTAGAGGGGAATTGCCACAGGAATGTCCCAACACCTGAGGAATCTCCTCAAGTGCACCTGAAAACCGCAGCAGACATGTCCCAGTGCAGGCCAGTAACAATTTTATTTCTCTCAGTGGTTGTATTTTGCAACGTGGGTACATCAGAAAGAAAAGGGAACACAGACATGGCCCCTGCAGAGGAAGCCATGGCAAACCTCTGGCATCACTGCAGCATTTAAAACAAGGCTAAGAGGAGATCCTTGGGAGCACAGAGATCTTGTTCTGATCTTCTCTAATTAAGCAAATTCCCCCTCCTATTCTTTCTGGGTCTTAGGTTACTCATTAAGACCAAAAAAAAAAAAAGAGTGTTGAAGAAAAAAAAGATAATCAAGGCCACAACAGAAACACTTAACAGCAGCAATTAGATGTGTAAGACACATCAGAACAGCACAATTCCCTTGTCAAGCCAGACCTTCCCATTTGAACCTGGGCATGGCCTTTTCCCACCTTATCCAAGCCAAAAAATCTGTCAGAAGAGTAGGAAACCCTACAAATGCAGAGAGTCTGTGTCTGGTCACCCCTCATCCTTCCTGGGCACCCAGAAGGCAAAGAGCTGTGATTCCCCATCTGGAAATGAGCTGCTGGATCAGTGGAGGATGTACAGTGCACACCAGCCTGCCGTGGGCACAGGGCTGCCTCATCTGCCAGCAAAAGTGCTCAGGACCTCAGGGATGAGATTAGGGAAATGTTTGCTGATAAGTGCTCCCTTCCCCGGAGAGGTGTTTTGCATTTGCTGGGTGACAGCAGTGACAGCAGTGGGATGTGTGTTCCAGAGCATCTCCTGTGATCCGTGTCACTGCCGCTCCCTCCCTCCTGTGCTTTCCAGGGAAAACACATCTCTAGCCAAGCCTGTCTTCAGAAACCCACCTGCAGGCACAGTTTTTTCCCCTTTTGGGATGCCTCAGGCCACAAGCCACGGGTGGAGCCTGGGGTTGGGGCTGCTGGAAGCCACATTTCCAGAAGAAACAGCAGCACAGCAGCATCTATTCCAAAAGCACTCAATATCAAGATGCACCCAAGCACTGAAACAGTGTCAGGCTCCAAACTCCCTTAGTTTTGCTCACACAACCAGGCTGAAATGGATGGATTTACTCAGCAGAGATGGTTGCTGCTGGTTTATGACCCCTGCACTGCTTCTGCACCCACCCACAGCCCCACACCCCACTCTGCTGAGCTGCAGCCAGGCAGGAACTGCTCTGATCCTGCCAGAAGAGCCCGATTTTGGAGCTCCATCACCCAAACCAGCATTGCTCCAGGGCACTGTTCAAGCTTCTCTAGTCTCAGCACCAAACTGAGCTGCTCTGGCAGCCAAGGTTGATCCCACCTCAACCTCTGTGCAAAGCCTGTCTGTGTTATGGTGGATTTTCCACTAAATGTCAGGCCAAAATTCCTGCTGGGAGCAGGACTGGGAGCAGTGGGCAGCCTGCTCCTCATCTGCCCAGGTGTGTTCACCTGGCTGCCTCTGCCAGGGAGGAGGAATAGGCTTGAACTGTGGGTGAACAAAAGCAAGTGAGGAAAGTATCAGTACTGGGGTCACTTCAGAGACTCAGCTCGGGGAGCGACGACAGTGGGTTTGAATTTTTGGGATTGCTGCTGGAATGGTGCTCGTGCACCACTTACTGACCCAAGGCTGGAGTTCAGCAGCTCCCAAAACAGGTGACTCCTGATCCCAGGTGGGGATTCAGCAATAACAAATAAATATAACAAATAAATATAACAAATAAATATATAATTTACGGTGTTAAATTATGGGATTTGGGGTCGCAATCCACAAAAGCACTTGGGAGCAGCTGCCTTTTATGAGCCAGAGGTTTCTGCAGCAGCACAAGTGGCTGCCAGGGACAAAACTGATTTACAGTAACATCAAAACCTAAGTTATTGCATTGCTAAAGCACTTAAATCAGTCTCTAGTGCTCACTGGTACAGACCAATAATCCACCTACAGAAAAGGTGAAGTGCTGCACAAGAGCCCCTTTCCCACTGGGAGCAGCCTGGAACACAAAATGAATAAAAGGAAAGCCCCATAGGACCATCCTGGACCCAACCAAACCCAAACCCTCTGCCAGGACTCACAACAGCAGCTGGAATGAGGATGCAGAATCATGGCTGAACTTCATTTTACTGTGTTAGTGGCTATTTTGGTGTTTGTTCATCCTGTTTTCCCAGTGCCACAGCCCAGCTCCTGCACTGGAAGGAGCAGCCAAAGGGCACAGACAGAGAGTAGAGGGCTTTCAGCCTTATAATTGGTTTTAACTTGGAAAGTGGCTTAATCCATTTGACTAATGTGGCTGTTTCCCAACCCATTGCCTCTAGGTGGAAAATCTGCCCTATATCCCACCAGCAGCTCCTTTGGGACTGACTATAAATTGCTGTTATAGGATGAGCAGGATTTTAGGGCTCCAGGGATACACCCCAGTCCCACTTTACACACACAAACCCACCCAAAACTTCAGCAAAGAGGACAAAAACATCAACACTCACCCTCTCCCCTGGGTCACCCATTAAGCCCACGGGTCCAGTTGGTCCTGGAGGTCCTGGAAGGCCCTAGGATGGAAAAGACAGGAAAAAGAAGAGCCGCTAAAATGGGTTATTATTTGTAGCAGATTTATACAATGAGCAGGAAAAGATTTAGAGCTTTCTGTTTATTTTTGCACCAGAAAATCCACCCCAAAGCACTGTGTGCACATGTGTGGCATATGGAAGCAATAGAGCCCCAGGACAGCCACGTGCTGAGCCCTCCATGTGCATCCCAAACCCGGAGAAGGGGTAAAGTGCCACTTACTGCTGGGCCTTCGGGACCAGGTGGGCCTTCCACCAGCATACCCTGAGCAAGAGGGAGGAAAAAAAGTGATTAGCAAGGAACATCCTTAAAGTCACTTTGATACAGGGCTGGAAAGCCCAATGCGTTATCTGTGATTAAATATTTTCAGTGTTGCTGCTGCATCAAGACATCCCAGAGCTGAAGAGTTTTCACTCTCTTGGGTGACATCTCCTGTGTCCCTGTTGCCAGAGGCCCATTGAAAAGCCAAATAATGTCTATTTAAATCACATAAGCCATGGCAAACAGCCCTCACCCCCAGGATCAGGCCCACTCTCACCCCCACAGAGGGTCACCTTCCCAAACACAATCCTTTGCTCGTGGCCAGGCAAAGGGCTGGAGCACATCCAGGCTGGATGGTCCTGGAGCTTTAGGAAAAAGCTGTTTCTAGACTCAAACAGCTTAAAAAGAAGCTAGCAATCAAATTGCAAGGTGTTTTTTTAAATTATTATTTCCAGCAGACTGCACGCTGTGATTTACTCTGTGTATGTAGGAAATCACTGTGTGGGCAAAATGGTAGAATAATGTTACTCCATCCTTTTTAATCTAAATATTTTGTCATAACTTTATATCAGATCTATCATGTACTCGGTAAAATTGAGCTGGTTTTTTTTTTTCCTCTCATGAGTATGTAAGAGGCAGGAAAGAAACCTCCCAATAAACCTGGCATATGCTTTCCAGAAGGCATCAGGATGATGTGTTGGGAAGAGCCCCAGAGCAAACACTGCCCCTTTTGTCTCTGCAGCAACACCAGGTCAAGCCAGAGCAGCCCCAGCACTTCCCAGCTCATCTGTAGCAAACGGGGACATTTCTCCAATGGGATGAAATCTGCCTGGAAAAAGCTGGAGATAAGCAGTTGGCTCATGTGGGAGAAGCCTGGAGAAAGCAGGGACTGGTCCTGGGTCACCCTTAACTGTTCTCATGCTCTGATGCCAAAAGCCTTGGCTGACCCAGGGCAGCCACTCCAGCAGACAGGGCTGAGCTGAACGAATCTGAAATGTCTAAAGGAAAATCCAGGCATTCCTGCCCCAAAAACCACAGTCTCTAAGACCAGAGGAGCAAAAAATAGCATAAAACACTCTGCCATGAACCATCCCCTGCTTCCATCAGCAGGATACATGTTCCTGCACCACTAATGTGTGGCCAGCAGTATTTTCTGCCTTTCCCAGTGTCCACACCACTCATTACCACCTCGTTTAAAATCTCATTTCAAATCTGGCTTCCCCTTCACTTGGATGTGTGAGGGGAAATTTGCTGCTGCTGCCACCACAGAAGTGCCTCTGCAGTCGTTCTTCACTAGGAAAGAATTTAGGTCATGGACTTCACCCCGTGCCCATATTTTGACAGCAGGTTCCCTGTTGGCCATGGAGACACTGCTGTCCCCAGGGTGGGAATTAGAGGTGAAGTCCAAACCCCCTTAATCTAACCTGCACTAGTTATGAGCTGTTTGCTGTTGGAAACTTCCAAGAAGAGGCAAGTTCTCCAGGACAACCACTAAGCACTGATTCCTTTTCAGACACACGATGAGAACCTTGCAGGGAAACCCCAAAATCCATCCCTGTTGAGTCCAGTGATGGCACATATTGGTGTGACAGGTTCTGAAACAGAAATTAATCAGTGTCTGGGCTGGTGCAGGGAATCACAGCCCGTGTAGGACTCCCCAGGAGATTTTTGGGCTGCTGGGTGCCAGCACTGAAACTCTGCTTCCCATGGCCAACACAGAGCCTGGGGACACTCCTCCACACTGAGGGATTGCAGGCTAATTAGCTGATTTGGGATGCAAACATCCTTGGCATCTTCCCATATTTACTGGTTGGTTTACATTGAGCTCCAGCCTTAGGGACATCTGGAGATTCTCCTTGGCAAGAAACCTCCACTGTTTACATGATTTCTCACCAATGGCAGTGATGGAAACGTGGGAAGGTTTGGGGACAGGACCAGTGGGGGGGATGCCACCAAGGGCAATCACCTGGGAAAAACAAGCAAACCATGGATTCAGGACTATCCCAGAGGAAAACAGGGTGTTGCTTCCACTCACACAACACTCAGGCACTTTTACCTGCAAATTAAGCCAATGTCACAGAAAGAGCCCAAACTCTGGCTCTAACACACAAAGGTGTGTACAAAGGCTGAGAAAACCCACCCCAAAAATAGATGCGAACACCAGGGTCCCCCCAAAAGGACAGAGGGTTGTGAGGAGGTGACAGCACCTTGATGGCCCCAGAGCTGGGATGTTTGGGGTCCCTGCATCCCTCTCCATCCCTCCTCCTCCTGCCCCTGTCCTGCCGTGCTGCCTCCAGCAAGTGTCAGCACAGAGCAAGGATTGAAGGACAGGCGGTTTGAACGAAAGGGAGAGAAAATTCAACAGAATCCAACTTTGCGTTTGGTTTTTATTTCCCTTCTCCTCCAGCTCTCATCAAAAATTAAAAAAAAAAGGAAAAAAAAAAAAAAAAGAAAAAAGAGCTCAAAAGCGCAGCAAATCCGAATTTTCCTGTTCAAGAGGAACCGCACGGAGAGGGACAAGGCAGCATTTGGTCTTGTTTACTTTCTGGCAAAAGCCACACATGCTCCAGTGTTTGGAAATAGCGAAGGCGGCCAAATTCTTTCTGGATGATTAAACTTAACTATTTTGTTCGCTTTGTAGCGTTTCGGGCTGGGTTTCTGCCATCGCCTTCGTGGGGTTTGGCTGCTCCCCCTCCCTCCTCACCGCTCTGATAAGGAAATCTCTCGCTCCTCCCTTTGTTTGCAGAGCGGGAGCGAGACCCAGAAAGGAAGAGAAGGAAGGAAAGGTCGGAAATGTTTTTATAAGGAACTCAATTAGACTTTCCAAGCCCTGCTGCTGCACTCCAGCTTCCCCCCTCCTCCCCTCCCAACTCCCTGCAAAAGTTTCAGGCAGAGAAGGAAAGGAAGGAAGAATTAAAAGAAAAATAGTGGCCTCGGAATGATGGGAAGTGCTGCTGCAATGCTGGGCACTGCACTGGCTCTTTGCCAAGGAAAATTGGGTTAATTGAGCTGGTGGTGTGCAGAGAGCATTGCCTCAGCCTTCTGGGGACCTGCCCAGGGGGTGCTGGTGTGAGGACCTGAAGCCCCATTTCCAGCCTGGGGAGGAGCAGGAATGGGGGGACTTTGGCATCCTGACACACAGCAAGGGACAGATGGATGGGCATCAACCAACAGGCTCTGGCTGTGCTCAACCTCTGAGAAAGCCCCAGCCATTCCCACCCAGGGGCAGCAGCTCCATCCTCACCTCAGGGGTGCTCAGCTGGGCACCCACGTTTTTTGCAGAGTGCAAAAAGTGGGCACAGGCAGATTATAACCATTATTTAGAAAGGAAAACGACCTGAGAGACAGCCCAGGGCAGAATTATAAAGAAACAGTGTGCTGGGTTCCCCTCCTGGGACAAACACAGGGTTTCTCTGCAACTGGAAGCTGGTGGGACCCTGGGGCTGGTGGAGGAGCAAACCTGTCCTCTCCACAGCTGTCACAGGGAGAACCCTTTTATTTCCACAGGGATGAACCCATTAGCTGCACAATTAAAGAGAACCTCAGGCTGCAAGTTCAGGTCAGGATACAACCTGGCCACCGGCTGTGGGTGCACTGGGGAACGTGCTCTCTGCTGAGCCAGGGGCAATTCCAAACCTCCAGAGGGGTGAGGCATTCCCTCTGCCTAATGCTGCAGTTTTTATTGTGCTAAATGGGAGATTTCATGGGAAATTTTGCACTTCCTTCGTAATTTAGGTCACTCCTTGAAGTTTTAAAAAATACGTAATTGCAGTATTTTATATGAAAAGTTTTTTAAATGAACCAAGTAATTCTTTCATGGGAAGTTTTGCTCCCAGCTCTACCACTGAGACAATACTGAACCACCAAGTACCACCAAGACACACTGAATTCTTTGTACCATTTTCCTTGGGAAAAACAACAAAAGCCAAAGCCCAGATGGTTCTTACCGGCTCAATAATGGCAGGTTCTCCCTTCTGTCCCTTCTCTCCCCGTGGGCCACCGATCTGCAGCACACAAGGCAAACACAAAACCACTCAGAGAGAACATCAGCATCACTAATCCAAGCAGGAATTTGAGCTGCACATCCTGGGACAACTTCTGCAACCCAAGGAATTGCTGAGGTTCATGTTGGAAAGACTCAAGGCAGCTCCTCCTCGCCTTGTTGCAGGCGGGGGAATCCAAGTGAGATGATGCTGGTTTTTGCATTGCTAATTATGCTCTAAATTATGGAAAGACAGATGTTATGAACTAGGATTTTTTTCCTGGATGGGAAATGAACCCTCTTACCCCTTCGTAGATGGTGTCCTGGTTTGCAGGCATTCCAGGGCCAATATCAGGAGAGGCTGTTCGGTCGTAATAACTGTCATAATAATTCCCATCATATTCTTTTATTGTTTCTTCGGTGAAATCTTTATCCAGGTCGTCTCCTCCTTGAGCAGCCTGGAAGGGAAAGAGCAGCAATGTGTCAGGCTGTAAATCTCTCTTGGCTGCACACACTGGAATATTAATAATATTATTAATAATAATATTAATGTTATTATATAAAGGAGTGTGATTTTTGGAAAGTTAAGATGCTTTATAATAATAGTTACAAGGAGAAAACTTGGGGGAAAGTTAAATTCTGGAGTTTTAAGGTCTCTAGTGACTTCTAAGGGTCTTCTCCAACAGCAGGAAGGAAGGATGGGAGAATCTTTATGTCAAAGGCACATCCTGGCTTTCCCTGGGATTACATTGTTGATCCCTGTTAAAACACTCTGAATATAAAAATTTGAGTAAGGGAAACAAAATCCTGCACAAAGCAACAGCTCATGTCAGGAGAATCCTGCAAACTTTGAATGCCTAAAGAAAGAGGCAATGGAAGTTTCAAACTCCAAGTGCTCCTCGTCTCCCATGTCCTCAACATCTGAGGCCCTGGATTATCAAACACAAGAAGTCACACATCCGTTCCCATATTTAAAATGCACATCAAAACCACAATGTGTCACTGTGAGTATCCAATTACAGGAGGAAATGTGGAAAAATCCAAATTCTCTTCTATGAAAACCTCGTGTTTGTTTAGTCTGGGATCCAATTTGAGACTGTGCTTGTCCAAAGAGCAGAAGCAGGAATTTTTACAAATCTGATGCCTGAATCCTTTCTGAATCCTTGCAGCAACAGATGCTATGGGCCACAAGCAAGGACATCTAGACAAGGATCACAATTTCCTTGCTTCTCTCCATATCCCTGTGCTTCCAGCAGCCTGGCAGGCACAGTCCCTTGGCATCCTTCACTTGGAGCACTGCAAAGAACAACATGTGCTCATGAGATTTATTTTGTTTCTTTCCTACCCAGGTAATGACCACAATAGTCCATAAACTGAATTATTTCCAATGCTTCCCAGAGAAATTCTCTCTTCACTACTACAAATTCAAAATCACTCAAATGCCATCATCACTTCCAGGCCTTGTTTCTGTGCCAAAACTGCTCAGCATCCACGAGCATGAGCATCTGGACCTAAATTCAAGAGGTTTTAAAGAAAGAATAAACCTAGAGCTAAGGCAATCCTCACCCACCTTCTTTTGCCTCTGCAAATCCCCACTGGCCTTAGCATAAATTATAATTTGGCAATTATTCAATTAGAAAACTTGGAAAAGCCAGCATTATTTTCCCTTTGTGCTGTTCAAATGGATCTAGTGGTATCAGACATGTCTTTTTCCCTGTTTGGAATATTTTACCTAGTTTTGCACTTTGAAACCTTCAAACCTGGCTATGAAGTTTTGGGGATAACATAGCAAATTGCATGTCTTGAAATGGATATCAAAAATGTCTGGTTTGATATTTTAATTAAGGTTCATGAGTCTATTTGCATGAAAAGACGATATTTTGAATAACTGGGCAGAGAAGAAGGAAAGTTCTCCATGCTGAGATTTGCAGGTGTTTTGGAGAAAAACCAAACCAAAAGCCTAAAAATAATCTCCTTAATGATGTTGTTCAGAAACCTGAATGAGAAAAGAGTCAGGAAGGAAAAGAGGAGGCCCAAAAATCACTGTGTGAGTACTGTGGCTCTCCTTGGCCAATAACAGCTTCAGATAAACCACATTTTACTTCTCCCTTTGAGAACAAAGCTGATATGAAATGCTGGTATCACATCTGGATGAGTAAAACAAAGTGCCTGAAGAACAGCAGGCAATGAACAAAATCTGTCTGTCCCCAGCTCCTCCTGCTTACAGGAGTATTGCTGCCTACTAAATCCTGGAATTGCTTCCCTGGCATTTATCACGTTCCTAATAACAGGTATTGGGAAGGGAATTATATCCACAATCCTAATCCTCATTTCCATATTGCTCACGAAGCAGTTTGATTTTCTGCTGGACTTAAGGATTCTGTTTGCACAGGAGTCTGTGGCTGCAAGCAGGACCCTTAGGGTAAATCTGAAATCCATATCCTCTTGGGAATCTGTCCCTCAGCTGGCACTTTCTGGGAATCTTCTCTATGTTAGCCTTCATGTCAGAGCACAGGAATCCCCTTCAGCCAGGCAAGGAGTGTCCTTTACTCTGCTCATCAGCTGGAAGATCCACTGGAGCATCCTCCCACCCAGCAGCATTCCACAGCCCTTCCCATCCAAGCACCAGCTCCTCTCCAGAGGCAGCCAAGTGCTTTGCCAGGAGCTGGCTGAGCTTTCACATCACAAAGCTACACCTGAACTTTCCTCCTCTTCCACTTCCTTTTCCTAACAAGCAAAGTAGCCCTTGAGCCTCTGCCTCCTCCAATTTTTTTTTTTAAGGTCACTCCATCCAATCTTTAATTCCTCTCTATTAGCAAGTTCAAGCTTGGCCAAAGATTTCCAGTTCTTTGCCAGGAAACAGGAAGCTTTGCCATCCCTGGGTTCCTCAGGTTGGCGCTCGCTCCCTCGATACGCTGGAGCCCTTTCTGTTTCTCTCTGTGTATCTTTTTTAGCTGCTTAACCTTCTCCTCCAGCACATTTTTAATCCCCACTTGGCTGGATTGGATCCCTCCACGCCCCAGCCTCTCTCCAGCTGCTCAGCTTTTTGCTTGGACACTTTCCCTGACACCTTTTCATTCAAACTTCCAGGTCCAGTTCCAAGTATCTTGGCCAACTTTTGGTATCTCTTTTGCCACGTTCCTGGAAAGCCTTGAATTTTGACAGCCCCAAAACCAAGTAATTCTTCTGCACTTGGAAAACCACCACCAAACTTCCTGGGAGGTAGGATGGGACTTGGCAACATTGTAGAATCATGGAATGCTGTGGGTTGGAAGGGACCTTAAAGATCCTCCAGTTCCAACTCCACGGGCAGGGAAACCTTCCACTGCATCAGGTTGCTCAGAGCCCCATCCAACCTGGCCTGGAACACTTCCACATTATCTCACTATGAATTCTCCTTGCTGATACTCCTGGATAATGAAGAATTTGTTTGAAATCAAGGGTTTCTCCCAGTGTTGAAATGTTGTTTTTTTAAAAAATAACAAAGTGAAAAACATCAAGATGCCATTTAGTGGAAATGACAAAATGAAAAATATTGATGTTCTCCACCAAATCAACATTCTAAGGATTTATATTAATAACTTTGAAGTAAAATGCTTTTACTTAGATTTTAACATCAACCCTCATTTCTCTTTTTGTCAGAAAACCACTTCACACAAGGAAACGCAGATGTCAATATGAACAGATTTTTCCAGGGGAATAATCCTGAACCAAGTTCTCAATATCTGTGTTCCACACCCTGAAATATCTGCAGTGAAAATATTTTACAAGAAACTTCCTCTTCCAGCAGCTGCCTAAACCACTTACACATTTACCATCTGGATTCCCACATCTCCTTTGCTTTCAGGGCTAAGAACCACCCGAAATAATGAACAAAATGCATTAAACTCACATCGGTGTCGTTGTAGGTGATGACGGTGCTCGTGGGGAGTTCAACTTCCACAGCATTTTTAGTGAGGCCACGCTGGGGATCTATTTCTTCATTGTAGTTGACATCCTCATAGGGCATGGGTGTGAAGTACTCCTCGTTGATGGTTTCATAGTTGTACTCATCAACAAGAGGGTCATCCACTGTCCCATCCTCCTTCAGCTGCTTCCCAGGGTTCCCTCTATCAGGAGATGCTGTGGGAGCAGGATAATCCTATGGTAGAAATCAAATACCAGAGTCAGAGAAACAAAAAAAGAAGATTCTGCATCATCCTCCACCTCTCAGTCTGTAAAGGTGTCGTTTATCAACCTCATTGTTGTCAGGACCCCCTTGGTACCTCCTTGGTTTCAGGTCTCTCTCCAGCAGCCACTTCAGGAGGAACAGGTTTGGTGGTGGGGGTTTCTGGTTTTACAGCATCATCAACATCTTCGTAGTAAGGGTACTCATAGTAGTAGGTGTCACCTTCTCCCTCCCCGTCTGTGTACTGCGAAGAGAAGATGAGAGGCTGAAAATAAGCATTCCCAGGAATGTTCCTGCCAGCTCCTTCAGACATTATGGCTTCAAACTGACAGAGGGTAAGATTAGATGAGATATCAGGGAGAAATTCTTCCCTGAGAGGGTGGTGTGTTGCCCAGAGAATCTGTGGCTGCCCCATCCCTGAAGGTGTAGAAGACAATGCTTTATGAGACTCGGAGCAACCTGGTCTAGCAGAAGGTGTCCCTGCATCGTTGGAATGAGATGAGCTGGATCCTTCCAATCCAGACCAGTGATTCTATGATTTTTTTTAACCTGAGACTGCTGAGACCTCCCAGGTCACACATCTGACACCCTGAGGGAGGGGTGAAAGCCCTCGAACTGCAGAGCCGCTCCGAGAAGCGGCGATGCCGCTCTCACTCCTCCGACTGCACTAACAGCCTCCGTGTGACTTCCCATCCACCCACAGCCCGCAGGCAGAAGGGCTTTAAAACCAAGATATTTTCAGTGTTTTCCACAAGGCGTCAGTCATTCTTCAAAATGAAATCCAACCAAGGCAGCTGGTTACAGCCGGGCATGGCAGATCTCTTTGCCAGCCCATCGCTCTCCCTGGCAGCAGACGCCGGCGCGTGGAAGAGTTATTCTTACATGGAGCAACACAGCCCTAAGACAAGCCAGCTCTTGTTGAACTGTTGGCTCCAAAAGAAGAGTTTTATTTTCCTACTACCACATATTTCGACTCTACCAAAGTCTATTTTATTTTTCTTATTTATTGTTTCTCCAGAAGAGCTGGTGGAGCGGTTACAGCAATTCCCCGGGGCAGAGCCTCACCACGAGCATTGTGCTGCTCCCCAGAGCCCTGCTTTGGTGCAGGATTAATTCAATCCCAAAGATCAACTGGCATTACAGTGTTGTAGGGATTCAGCAGCAATCCACAGGTTTGAGAGCAAGTAAAAGTGAATCAGACCAAGAGAGTTGAAGTGGCTGAGGATCCAGACACCAACTGCTGTGAGCTGAGCTTGAGACCTCTTAAACAAGGTCAAACTTCAGGTGATGCTCTTCTGGAAATCAGCCACACCCAGACATTTCTAATTGGGCAGCAAAAATTAAAATGTATCCTGCATCAGCCTTTTCTTCTTTGTATTCTTTTTTTTTTAAAGAAAAGACCTGAGGCTAAGTCTTCATAGAGAAACCATTGAGCGCAGCAGCTTACAGGGATGAATCAGGAGCATTTCTGCCAAAATGAAATTCAAATGTCAAATCCATGGGCAAAAATGTTTCTCCCTCCCTTAACACCTGTTGTTTCACAGCCTGTTGAAAAAGAACCGCTTAATCCTTTTACGAGTTCAACAGTGTAATTTTAAATTTAGGAAGAGGTGCCTCTTCTGGACAGGACTTGACCTGCCAGGGAAGGTCAGTGTTTCACAATCTGCTCACGTCTTTCCTGAAAGTTTTTGTGCTCCAAATGAATGTTCATTACAGTCTCTGGAAATGGGAGGAGCACAGAAGGAAAGGAATCTTCTGAGGGCGAGAGCCAAGACCAGACCCTGCAAATCCTAAAAACGAGCTCTGCCTTGGATGTTAGAGATGAGTCAAAGGGAAGCTGAGTGACCACAATATGGAACCAGATGTTTGCAGCCCCAAAACATCCCCAAACCTGTGAGAAACTTACATATTCATCCTGGTTGGGGTCCTGGGACTGGGGGGAGTCGGGGATGGCAGTGTCACAGTCAGGGCTGTAGTGTTCACAGTAATCCAGGGCTGCTCGGGGGTCTGCCACGATCAGGAGCTGCTGGATGTCACCCTGTGGGGCAGAGAGGACAGAGGGTCAGGGAATAAATGATGCACCAGCCCAAGGCAGTCAAGGGTATAAACAACACAAAAAAATCAAAAGCAAAACACTTGGCAGCAAAACAACATGGGCACATTGTCTAAGATGAGCCAAAACCTTCCATGTGCAGGGCTGGGTCAAGCAGCCCTTTATCTCCGGCTGCTCCACGAGGTGTGAAACTGCTGTGCTTCACCCCCAGTCCCAAGTGCACCTCTCCAAAAATAAGCACATCTGCAGAGGGGTCACCCCCACGCCTCCAGTCCAACAGCACTGACAACCCCAGGCAAGGCAGGTGCAGGAAAAATGAGAGAAAAGAGCTCCACACACCCCAAACCAGCTGTGTCCTGGGAATAATAAAAAAACTCCTTCCCACCTGGTCCTGAGCAGCTCTACAGGGCTCCAGAGTCGCCCTGTCCTGTCCAAAAACCTGTTTATTGCCCTCTAAACTTCTCTGCTTCTCCCACCCCACCTTTTCACATTTTGCCTCTCTTCAATTTTCCACCAGCAACAGTGAGGCAGACCCAGGAAGAGATTAGAAATGCATCTGATAATCCAAGAAAAGAGCTAAAAGGGAGGGGGGCTGCAGTGGTTTATTAAAAACCAGGTGCAGGGGAAGCTCATTAGGCACCAGGGCTGGTTAATGGGCACTTGCTGCAGAGAGAATGAAGCCCAACACAGCCCCAGCCCCAAGGTCAGAGCAGAAATTGCTCTTTACTTTGCTAAAGAACCACCACACTGCTTAACCATGATGCCAAAACCTAGTTCATTCAGCAGACAGTTACATGAGACTTTACTAGTTGGATGGTAGAGCTGATACTTTAATTATGAGGGGGAAAAAAATCTTATTTGATAATAGAAAAATATGGCTAAAGCATCAGGGGGAAAAGCAGGAGCATTACAGCAAAACTGAGAGATGATTTGGGTGTGTAATAGGAACCAGAAGCTCCAAATGGAGCCTGGCCAGACTGGGGAACAGCCCCGTGGAAAACCAAAGGGTATTTTTGAAATTATGGATCGAATCTGCCTTGGTGCAACACAAGGTCCAGCCACCAGTATTGCTGATTCCACAGAGAGCTCAGACTCCCTTGAACATGTACCACTGATTTCATCAAAAATAGGTGCTGTTCACATTTTTGGCAGGAGGCAAGAAGGCTGCAAGGACCATGTGGACCTGCTTGGCTCTGAGGGGAAGGAGCAGCTTATGGCTGCCTGGAATTCCCCTCCTGGAATTCCAGGTTATCCCGTTCCTCTCTGCAGCACCTCGATATAATGTCTGGGCACCTTTCAGTTACCGTAAAATTACCATATAATTGAGCATTGGTTTAAGCTTATTAGTCATTGTTTCCAGGGAATAACCTTTACAAAATTAACAGAAGTGTCTGCAAAGTGGTTTTCAATTTTCCATTTTAAGAAAGAGAAACAGTCTTTCTTTCCCTTTTTTTTTTTTTTAAATAAATCTATAGAGCACTTCTGTCATTATAGTTCTGGCATTTTCTTTCTCAGTGTAACCACCAAAAATGGAAATGGAGTATTAAGAAAACAGAAAATGGCAGGTTTTTGTCTTGTAGAACTTTTCCCATTTCCAACCAGCTCTGGCCACCACCTGCTAATGGGACCCACATGGGGAACTTGGCCATGGTGTGACCTCCAGGACATCACCCAGCCCTGAGCAGGGCCCAAATATTACCATCCCTGTCTTCAAAGGCAGTTCAGAGCCACAAAACAGGCTGTGCCTTTGGAGTTCCCTCCAGTGGGGGATTCCCAACCTGGCTGAGGATTTTTGTTCCAAGTGGATGATGTGAAGACCCTTCCAGCTGCTATTTGTGCACACAGACCCTCAGTCACTGACACTCAAGTTAAACCATTTCTGCCCTTCTCTCACTCAGGTGGTCACAGCTCCCCATTTTCCACAAGATGATGGGAAGTGTCCGGCACTGTTGGGATAAGCTGAAATAAACCAGCCACAAAGCAGACCTGGTACTTGTCTCCAAGAGGCAAGGAAGGCTGAAAAAGCTTTTTCTTCCTGATAAGGTTGGATTTACACCTCAAGAAGAGCTGATAGTCTGCATCATATAAGTGACCAGGAGTAGAACTGTGTTTCCTCAAGGACCAGATAAAGCAAGGAAAGGCATGTTGGCTAAACACAGTGCAAAAGGTTAAGCAGAAGAGAATTTGCTAAAGCTGAGCTTGCTTTTAGTCTCAGCTGATGGCAGCTCCTGAGAAGTTCCTGGGCAGAAATCCTGGCTTGATCCTCTGCAGGAGCTGAGCATCCTCTGGCTCTGATGGCTCAAGGCATTGGCAATGCCTTTGAGAACATGGGAAAAACCAACCTGCAAGTCCCAGGAGCCACAGGCTCCAATCTTGGGGCCATGGCAGAAACCCCAAACTCACTCAACACACCAAAGGACAGCACTGGCCCAGAGTTCCTGATGAGTGAGCAGGGGGGAATGAACAGGGAAAACTTCCTGCTCGTTTTGGGTCAAGAACCTGAGAGAATCAGTGCGTAACTGAATAAATTTGGTATGCAGAGAGTGCCAGGAAAAAGCATGAGCCGCATCAGACAGCTCCTTCAGAGCTCACCACGCTTCACAAGCATCATCCCACACGCCTACTATTTTCCCATTTCCCTTTTCAAACCCAATCAATCACCCTGCCCAAAGTTCATCCTTTTCTTGGTGTTCCAGCAGCAGCGTGAAAACCAAGGAAAACAAGGCACTCGAGTTTGGGGGAATGAGAACCCCAGGGAGCATCTGAGCTCCAGCACAGGGACATGGGTTGAGCAGCTCAGTGGTGGGGGAAGGAGGAGAGCTCAGGAGGTCGCCACACCATTCATCTTTGTTTCATTAACAGCAAGTGCACAGCACTGGTGGATACCCCGTGTTAACACTTGTAAAAAGCAGACAGGAGTAAAAACCTTGTTAGCAAGATTCCCAGTCAATTGACCTCATCCCTCAGTGCAAAACAATAAAATGGGCTAATTTAGCCTGTAATAAAAAGCCCCACTATCTGAACTTCACAAAAGATGCACAAAGCTCTGCTGTCAAGAGCCCCATTTCTTTGATTTAAAAAGCCGACTTTAAATAGAGCGAGCTGTGCTGGGAGCCTTTTGTGTCCTCTCAAGTGTGTTGCCACTAATAAATTTCACCAGGAGATCGCTGCCCCCAGCCCCAACTGGGCTGACAAAGGGACAGCCAGCCCCACTCCCCTTCCTCACTCAAGTGTCTATTTGTTTCCCAGTTGTGGTGACCCAAACCCCCAAAAAGCCTCTCCCCTTCCCATGGTGGCTTTTTGCAGCAAGAGCAGCAGCGACAACGAAGATTCCATTAATTCACACACAGGAACAGGTTTATCCATGAAGCCTTTGTAGGAGAGAGAACTTACAATTGCACCAATAAAGTGATTTAAAGACTTTACCAGCCAAATCATTTTGAGATTTGTTTTCAAGTAAAGAGGTATCCAAGTGAGTAATGCTCTGCTGTTGCTTCAAAGAAGTCACCAGCACGGGGTCCTCCAGCCTCAGCCACCCTTGCAAGACAGTGGGTGAAGTTCTCTCCTGGCACATGAAAGAGTTGGGCACTCAGAGCTCAAGAAAATCCTCCAGTAACTGGGGTAGTTGGTAGCAGGCAGAGGCAAAGCACAGTTGTGCTTGTGCCCCACCTCTGTCAGCACAGTGAGACCCCAAGCCAGAGGTACCATAAGTAGCATCATCCCAGAGCCCTTGTTTCAACTCAGCTGCTCCAGAAAAGAAGCCAGGCTGCAGCAGTGGGGTCAGATGAAGCCTCATCATCCCCACAAGTCCATCTACATGTGGACAAGCCACAGTCATGCTTTGCTGGTTCGACAAAGGATTTGAAGTGGAGAGTAAAAAGGTGGATTTTTTTTTCCCCCTGAAAAAAAATGCTATTTCATCTATCAGAAAGGCTAGGTTTTAAAATAGGGGAGTAAATCATATTTTGACCTTTATTCCTAGAGCTTCTTGTGAAGAGGAAAGGCAGGACAGCACATTTATGAAAACCATTGTGAATTGCAAGGCTTTTATTTGCTCCACCAAACAGATGTAAGTGTGGACTGTCAGGACCAGTAAGAATCTGTCTGACATTTATGGTAAAGCCATTTATGCCTGATGACTCATTTGCTTTATGGATTAAGTTCCATCAAGCCAGTTTAATTCAACTCCCCAGCCAGCTCCCAGACAAGACTGGAAAAGCTCTTTCTGGAGCATTTTTTAACAGTTATTCTATATGCGTGCAAAAAATGTCACATCACTTCCAATGACATCAACTTCAGTAACTTGGAGGAATCGTTGTGGTTCAACAAAAAAAAAAACCAGCTGGCAAGGAAAATCAGAGTGACTTCATCTGGGATTGGCAGCAGCTCCATAAATACTGGGATTCTTCAGGGCTCTCACTGCAATGTAATGGTAATTAACTGGCTTGTTGGTTTAGTGCATTACCCCGAAAATCTGAGAGACAACATCCCTAAGAATAAATACTGCTTGATGTGCCTTTTTAAACACCTACATTTAAATTGGCTAAACACAGACCCAGGATGTACAATTGCAACATAAAAAAAAAAATCTGCAAAATTATTGGAAGCAACTGAGATATTACTGAGTTTTATTATGTCAAACTCAGTGGTTCCAAACTCAAACCCAGGCTGAAGAGTGGCAGAAGTTCAATGCAGCTCTATGATGAAGTGAAAGCTTAGAGATCCCAGGCACCAGCGAGCTTCCAAAAAACCTAATCCCTGTCTCAGAGACAGCCTGCCAGCCCTCAGATGTTCCACTTGATAAAACCTGTCATCAGCCCTTGCCCAGGGATGCTCACTGCTCCCTGCTCCAGGGCTCCAAGCAGCTTGCACTAAGAGTGGTGTTGGAGACATCAGAGGAGAAGGGAAGGGAGGACCCAGGACTCGCCAGCTCTGCCACAGCAAGACCCCAAAAGTCAGGGGTGGGATAAATGCTCAGAGCATCTCTGCATTCTTTGCTGGACTGGCATCATCCCAGAATCCCTCATTCAAACACAGCTGCTCCAGGAAAAGAAACCAAACTGCAGCAATGGGGTCAAGTGAAGCCTCCCTGTGCCCAGCAGTCCCTGTGTCCCAAGCCCCTCTCGCTGCCCAGCCACAAGCAGCACTGATCTTTGTGCACTACAAAATGGGAAGGCAGTTGTTGAAAGTCTGGCTAAATACTAAAAAAATAAAGCTTCACTCGCATGCAGGCATGAGTCAGCTACAAATACTTGGGGGTTTGGGTAAGTCCAAGAGGATGTTTGTGTCCCTGGCCTGGCAGAGGGGCTGTGGGATCAGATGGGGCAGCTTTGCTGTGAGGCCTCTGCTATTTCCCCACTCTTGGGGCTCCAGTGACCACAAGAATGGCTCCCACTTGGCTTTTGGCACTGAGAGAGGAGCTGCTCCTGAGCCTTCTTTAGAAAAAACTGGTTTAATTAAGCAGGACAGGGATACAAGTTTCACCAGAGCTAAATATGGCTTCAAGGAAAAACCCTCTCAAGGGCTGATAAAAGCATCTCTTTCTCATGGCACCTCCATCTGGGGACCCCTTCTCACCACACATCAGCTCAGTCCTGCATTCCCACCCCCAGAGCAGCCATGAGCATTTCTGATATTAAACTTGTGGAACACAAACTGCAATAATTATCTGCACAACCCACAAGCCTCTTTCCCTGACCACAGCAACAAGAAGCAAATAAGCCCTTTGGCTCAACGGTAATTAACCTCCCCAGTAATTTTGCAACCTTTCTATTTTACAATCCCAAGGAGGAACCCAATTTCCTATCACATGAGGATCCATTAACTCCTTGCTGGATTTGAAGGAGTGGGGCAAGGAAATAGAGTTCCATCCTCTTGCCCCCCCTGAACTCTGGTACTCTGTGCCCAAGATGTCCCCAACACCCAGCCCTGCTCCAACAGATGGAAACACAGTTGGGCAACACCCTGTCATGCTTCCTCCATCCATAACCACTGCATCCTCAGCTCAGCAGCCCCATGGCTGTTTCTTAGGAGGTTTTTTGGAGCCAAGGGCTGCACTTTGTACTTGCTTGCAGAGACCACAGCACGCTGTAGGTCTGTCTGTGTGGTGTCACAACGCAATTGTGGAGCAGTTTAACAAGGACTTCTTAGTGGAAGGGAAGGACAAGCAATTCCCTAAGAGGAGAACAAAAGCCAGATGGCTTTGCTAATTCTGGAAAGCTCTCCTGAAGAAGCTGTCGCTCTGCCAATACCCAAATACCAGTCAAGGACTCGAGTTGTTAGCAGAGCACTAATACACTAATAAGTGTACACTAATAAGACACTAATACAAGGTTCATTTCCAGGTGGTTACTTCCCCACCAGCCCCAACTACTACACAGTGTAAATAACCCCCTGCCCCAAAGCAAACACTGCCCAGGAGCTGCCCAGGGCACAACACGAGCACCCTCTGGGCTCCCCAGAGCAAATGTGAAGCTTACACCAAAGTCCTGCTTTGGTTGTGCACACAGAGCTAATTCCCAAAGACAATATATGCAGTATTCACCAGCAGTGTGGATTATTTACACAGCAGTGCTTTGCAGGATCCATCCCCTGTTCCAGCTTCCCATCCTCAGTGAGTGAAAGGTTTTCTTGCCTTTCCAAATGGCTGAGTTTGTCAAACCCATTAATCATGGCTGGCTTCTTCCTGCCACTTTCCCTGGAATTCTCACCAAATCCTGACAGCCCAGAGCCCCTTTGTTCTCTCCAGTCCCCTGTAACACCTATAAAGCCACCCTTTCCTCAGCCCTCTGCTCCACTTAACGTCACATCCTGCCCCAAAACTTCTTGTGGACCAGCAATGCCCTGAAGAGAACAGAAAAGGGACAAGATGCAGAAGCCTGACCAAGCTGAAATGGACATTTAATGATGGGGCAAGAGCCCAAGCCAAGCTCCAGATTCCCCACACATCCTCCCTGCCCCAGCTCCCCATCCCTTCCCTGCCAACACTTATTCATCCCCAGGCATTTCGCCTAATTGAAACCTCCATCCTTTCAAAAGAGACATCTAATCACCAGTTTAAAGATCCCCAAAAGCTCTGGAGCTGCTTTATGCTTTGAGACAATTGTATTTCACCTTACTCAACCTTGCCCCTGCCTGACTGAGGGGCTGCAGAGCCCAGATGAAGCATTATGTGCCCACCATACGTGTTACCCTGTGTCTCCCACTGTGATCCATAAACCAGCACTGCTTCCAGGGGGCAATCCATCTTTCCTAGCAAATGCCAGTGCCTAGACCTTGGAGGACAGTTTTTATTCAAAAACTTAGCAAATGAGTGGAAAAACCCAGCTAAGGCAAATTAGCAACCTGCCATTTAATTAAGATCCAGGAACTTCAGGGACACAGGGCACAGAGAAAAACAATCCTTAAGACAGAGGCAGCCCAGAGACCAGGTGGTGTTGGCAGAAGCACAGAAAGCATCAAACCCACAAAGTATTTACTGCAAGGCCATCACAGCAATCCATTTCTCCAGGGGTTTTGTTTCCAAGCTGGGAAAAGCACTGAGGGAAAAGAGCAGAACCCTTCTGCCCCACTCAGCCCTCCAGCCTGGCACAGATGGGGCAGAGCCAGGCTGCTCATGCCAAGGGGGGGTTCTCCAGAAAATGGGAACATTTAAACCAGAGAAAAGATCAGGAAAAACTGGAGTGTTGAGTCTCCTGTTCTTACAACACAGACTGAACAGCTCTGAGAGGAGCACCCCGGGTCAGACACTGTCCCTCCCTCCCTCCCACGGGCTGCAGGACGTGTCCAGCTTTCCCTTGACTCATGTCTGGTGCTGCAAACCCCTAATATGTGCTGCAGCAAAGTACACCAGGGAGCAGGACGCACCCAGAGGGGAAATGACTCCTCAGCTTCTGTTTATCCTCACACCTTCCAGCCCTGTGCCAGTGGCATCAGCCACTCGGGGTGGTGGCATCAGCAGCACACCCTGCAGTCCTTTGGCACAACAGGTTTGCAAGCTTTGATTTTTGCTTCCTCTTCGAGCTCTCTGCTCGCCCAGATCCCTCCTGGAACCGCTGCTATCCATGGAATTGTCTGCATTCCTCCTCTTTCGAGCCAGGCACAAACACCGGGACCTGTTCTATGGGACAGAAAGGTATGTCCAGGCAAAGCAGCCAGGAAGTAGGAACTGCAGGAAAGGGAAAAGGCAGCCAAGGTGCCTTGAAAAAATAAAGGAGCTACAAAGACCTGCTAAAAACACCCAGACAGATATCCTTAAATCAACAACCGTCCTGCTCAGACACTCTGCTGGCTGTTTTTATGTATTTATATCTGTTAAACAAACCATAATCTATCTACCAGGATTTTTGGGTGCAAAACAATCAGTTATGGACATGAAAAGCAGGATGGGACTGGATGGCTTTCCCTGCTCAGTGGCCCCAGCTTGGAAGGACAGACAGACTGGGAGAGGGGCTGCACAGGCTGGTGTGACAAAAGGCTGCTTTATATTCACTCCTTCTCTACAGCCTGGCCAAGCACTGTGGTAACACAGGCAAAAATAATATGAGAGGTTTCTGCAGCTATTTTGCAAAGAGGGGAAAAATAATAGCAGGGTTCAGGTTTTTAAAGGAAAAAAAAATAAAAAAGAGAGAAAGAAGAATCCCCTGATAATCCCACCTCTCTCCACCCCAATAAAGAGAGAACATTACTCTGAAATTTCATTTGCCTATTGTAAAGTGAGTCTTTATATTTGCAAAATGAGCATTTTTAAACTTTTTTTTTTTAATTGTGTGTTCTGAGCAGATGGTCTGAACCCCCCCAGCAGATTAGAAACATATGTGAAGAACAAGGAATCTGAACCACACGTTTTTATTAAACTGCATGACTTCTGGTTCAAATTTCATCACACTGAAGTAAATACTTCTCTCTAAAGCAGCAGCTGCATGGTAGGTTACCCAGAAGAGATGGTTTATATATGTACATACACACACACAGCTGCCCATATCTGCATGTCCCCTGCTTGTTGATAAACTTTACAGCTGTCACTGTGACACCATGGCCACGTGGCTGAAGCTGATTTTACATATTTAATCAGGTATTTTTTAAGTGTGACATCCACAGATGCAGCAATTAAGCACTAACTTCAACGAGCTCCTCCACTGATAGAAAAGGAAACCACCCAGACTTGGCTACTCCTGAAAAGACTGTGGCTCTTTAATGACTTAGTTTCCACTTTAGGCTTGGGACATGCATCCTGCTAAAGCCTGACATAACTCTTGTGGCTTTCCCAAAGCCAAAGCTCAATCCTTATCCCAGCTTCTCCCTGTGAAAGCTGGAACGTGTCAAACGCAGCTATTTCTGGTGTTTGCAGAGTTTCTGGGCATTGCCCCTGGAGTAAAGCACTCAATTCCCACTGGAGCACCAACCACAGAGACAAACCCTTTGGAGGACACCAGTGCTCTCCAGCAGCCTTGAACCCCTTCTCTGAAGGGTGAAAAGCTTGGGGACATTTAATCTTTTCACTGGAATTTCCATCACCTGCAGGAGATGCAAAGCCAAGCCACAAGACCATGGTACCCCCCTCAGTGCTCTGATTTCAGCCCAGCAGTGCAAGAAGCCCAGACCCTCAGCTGGTGAATTCCAGGTCCAGAGGCACCTTAGGGCTGGAGGATGAAGAATTCTTGGCCTGACAGGATGGGACTTGGAGCAACCTGGTCTAGAGGGAGGTGTCCCTTTCCAACCCAAACCATTCTATGAAGAATGGCACCACCTACAACAGGAACCATCCTCAGCTGACACTCTTCTCTAGAAAAACTTTTTACAGATCTCCTGCAGCAACACCTTCCCCAAGAACAGAGGATGGGACAGGAGCTGGAGGCCCTTGGCTCACTGGGACTGAGTCACCAGAGGTTCTCATAGCAATGGGATGGAAACCTTGCCATGGATCTGTCTAGAACATGCTACTAACCAGGCTTGACTGGAAGAAATAACTCCTCTGCTGGCGTATTTTGAGTTGCTGGCTGGGCAAAGGTGTCCCTTCTATTTCAGGGAAAGAATGAGAAGAAAAAAAAAAAAAGATAAAAAACATGACTGCAGAGAACCCTTCCAAGGTGACTCAGTTTTCTTTGGCTGCTCCAAAACTCCCATGAACACGGTAAATAGTCTGACTTTCTTTTCCCCTCTCCAGTTTTGACTGAAAAATAGGAAAACTCAATTCTGAGAAGAGCTGGAAGGAGAGAAAAGCAGGTTTAGACTCTGCATGCAGGGCCAGCTTGGCAGGGGGGTTTGGCACAGCCCCACCAGCTCCCAGGGAATGTGGGAGATGTTAAGGTCAGACCTGGTGTAGGGCCTTACAGACCTGCTCTGTGAGTGCTCCTGTGTGGGACCTTAACTGTGGCCCCCAATCAGAACCAGTTCTTGCATTTTTCACCAGCACAAGGAGCTCAAGCAGAACTGGATCTCTCCCTACAAGGAGCCTCCTTAGAGGAAATATTTAGAGTAGAGCTATTGTAGGATATGTTAGAGGGAAACACCTTCCCCAAAGGAACAACCCAGCCTTCTGGGTTTACAACTCTATGATTACAACTGCTAGTATCTAAATATTCACTTATGTATACCAGAAACCATTGAGAGCTATTGAATTTGGAGGTTTAAACCAACACATGAGGAAGCATTCTCCACTGATAAATTCATCAGGACAGCAATGCATTTTTTTGGCTGCTTTCCCCCCAAAGCAAGCCCTGTGTGATCTCTCTGTGCAGCTGCAGGTGTGTCTGTCCATCTCAATGAGTCTCAGATCTGATACCTGATCTCAATCACTTTTGACAGAGGCAAAAGGCTCAAGATAATTAAACTGCTATAAATGTCATGGAAACAGCTCAGTAAAAGGCATCATCCAAGTGCATTGTCTGGGGGAGGCTCTGTGGTGAGTTCACATCTCACCAGACACAGGCATGCACAGAACTCATCTCTTTAGTGTCCCCACCACCTCTTTAATGTCCCTACCATAAATTAAGCAACCACAAGACACAACCTAGAAGGAATCTCGATCTGACCAATCCCAAAGCATCTCTGAGATTCCCAATTCCCGCAGTGACTGGACAAAGAGGAGCTGAAACACCACAAAATAAGCAGGTTTTCTTGCATTTATGCCTATACATGGAAAACACTCTTCTCCTCAATTTTCCAGACTCATGAAGAATGGAGAAGAAAAAGCTCCAGGTCTCTGCTAAACTGGTTCTCCTGGCAGCTGCCAGAGGAATTCCATGGGGCACAGCAGAGCCCGAGGGTTTGGTGGTACCTGTCATGAGATGTTGGCCCTGTTCAGGCTGGCACTGCCACCCAGGCAACCTCAGATGAGCCTCTACCCAAGGCCAGTGGCTGATCCATCTGCACAACACACTTGTAATTGTTCCTGGCTCTCCAAACACACCAGGATCAAACCCTTGGAGCTATTTTCTTCTCCATGACCACACAGCAGAGCCTGTCACTTTGTGATTTCTGCCTCCAAACTCCTCATTTCGTAGCTTAAAATCAGCATTTATGTCACACTCGACACAAATTACAGCCTTGAGCTCTAAGAATAGAGGCCCCACAATCACCATGTGCTGTGTTGTCACTGTTTTTACACGTAGCCCAAATACAACCTTTACAGAGTGGTCACTAAACAGCTGGTTTTTAATCCTCTTCTAGATTGTAAATGCTTAGTGCAAATCTATAGGATAACTTTGAAAGGAATGCTTTAAAATCTGCTCAAACTCTGGACTGTACAGGTATTTTTGAACTGAGGCACCCACCATCTGCTTACAATATTAATCCCAACTGCTGAGAGCGACTTCAGAGCAAGGGATTACTCAAACCCCCAAAACCTCTCTCAGATATCTCTCCAGAATTCAAACCTGGTTTTCTTTTGGCCTTTCTTTGAGTTATTCTCTGTCCAGAACATTCCCAAAATCACCAGTGTGAACAACCCCACCACAGCAGTTTTTCCAGCAGTTCCTCCCAGTTGTTTTCCAATAGGAGCTGATTTGGCTCAGGTACATTCACACGGTGTGGTTTTGTTCCCTAATTGAAGCATCAAGTCAGATTATGCTTCTGAAACCTCACAAGCAGCAAATTAGACTATTCACAAAAAAAAAAATCTCTTTATACTCACTCAAAAAGTTGGCTTCCCTGGATATGCTTAATCAGGGTGACTCAGGAGGCACCTGGAAATGGGATTTTGCAGTTTTGACGCTGGAAAAAAGACATTTTCATGCAAGGACGAAGCAGTGGGACAGTGTGACATGGTGGTGCTGTTCCTGAGAGCAACCCTGAGTGCCAGCCAGGCTCAGACCCATGGACACCATCCCACAAAACTCATTCAGGCCCTCTGGAAAGCTGCATTAACTCATGGCTTGCACACTGTGGGAGGCATTTACATAAAGGGAGGATAGGGTCAGCCTGACCTTCAGCGTCCAGCATAGAAATTAAAAATAAAAAGGAAAAGAAAAATCCCACAAAAGCCCAGCCCAGGCCTCAGAGGAATGAATGGGACAAAATGAATGGATGTCATTGTGTGTCCTGCTCTGCCAGCCCTTTAACTAGCAGTTAATAATGCTGAGAGAGTGAGAAGATGAACCCATAAGCAATTTTGAAATAATCCCCTCATTTTGTGTCTGGTGTATCCCAAATAACGGTGCCTTTCTGGAGCCCCCACTCAATACCCTGCGCTCCATAGGACACGCTCAAAAAAGATATTTTCTCCCTTTTCTTTGCTGCATTCATTAGGAATCCCTGGAAAAAAACCAAGGCCCTGTTTCCCCTTGTCCTCCACTGCTCTCTGTCCAGGTAACCCAGGACAGCCTGGCTGTCCCCAGCCAGTGCCACCACTCTCCAGGTCCCAGTTGTCACGTGCTGAAGGTCCCCCCCACTGCAGCCCCCCACCCTGGCTGTTATCCCCTTCCACAGTCCAGGGATCAGCTCTGGGCAGTGCCCTGTTATCCAGGCTACCTTTTCCACAGGAAACGAGGAAATTGCAGTTTTCCTTGGAGAACAGATGCAGAGTGGAGGGGAATATGCAGTCTCTGAAAACTCCATGTAATCCCAAATTAGAGGCTGCAAGGCTGCCCAGCCTTCACTTTCCTTCTTGTGGGCCTGCAGACCTGACCACATACTCAAATTCCCTATTTTCTTTACCATTCCATTCAGTGCTGCATTTCTCCCCATCCAACTTCACCTCCTGATGTCACCACCTTACCAAGGGCCCATCGCGCTGTTCCAAGTTTCCTCTCTCCCTCCAAATCAAATAATCCACTAATAACAGAGCTAAAGGGCTGCCTTTTTCCTGGAGGAGTTATTTTTCAATGACATATGTGTGAACCACAAGGTCTAAAACCCGATTCTCCCTCGTTACAAGCTGGAGCACAGCACATCCCACTCCTCTGTGTCTTCCCCCCTCTGTGCTGAACGGGGCCGTTTCCTGGCTCTGGTTTCACGTTGATTTATTTCCCTTTCATATATGGAAAATTAGGAACCAGAGCAGCTCCTGCTGCCTGTGCCGCCCACGTGAACGTGGATACACCAGTGGATTGTAAGGGGGATTCTCTCACAGTGGAAAATATGTAGTAAAGCAAAGCTCTGGGCTTAAGTTGCTGAGCCTGAGTTGCTCAGTTTTTACTCAGCCCTGTGGAAAGTGGGTTGCAGTGTCTGCCTGGGAGGTGTTGGTCCCAACGACCCAGAGAGCTCTGGGATTCATTCCCACTCCTAAAGTGCAAATGGAGGATGTAGAGGCAAAGAGAGGGTCTGGGGAAGGTGGTGAATGAGAGAGACTTGAGGAGCATCTGGTCTTCGTGCAGAAAAGGAAGTGACAGGAAAGAAATACAATCTTAGATTATAAAATGGTTTGGGTTGGAAGGGAATTTAGAGATCATTTAGTTCCAAGCCTTTCCCATGGGCAGGGACACCTTCCACTAGGTGTTTCCCCTTCCCAAACTCCAGTACAACACACCAGGTGAGCCCTCAGGCAGCTCCAAAGCCACAGCTCCTGTTGGAACCTCCCAGCCTCCCCCAGTCTGGGCTCACTTCCATTGCCAAAGGGCAGCTCTTTGTTTCTAGCAGCACACCAGGGCTTCCTGCTCCCATCCCACAGCAGCTGGAGCTCTTCTGAGCACCGAGGGACCTAAAAACTTGCTTTTACTCCATTTTTCTTTTCATTTTGTGGAAGCAGAGCTGCTGCTTTCTCGGCTCCACAGACGGGATTTCCACCACCAGCCACAATCCCAAGATCCACCCTGAGGTTTCCTGCTCAGCCCTCCACACCGAGGTGGCTCAGGATCAAGGGGTTTGTGTGCACAGAGGCTTTTAATCAGGACTTGGAATGTTTTCTGCCCCAGGAGGTGAATACAGAATCCAGGTTTTATGGATTAAAGGGAACAGGGGGAAACTAGACCTGGCTGCCAAAGTTATCTCAGGATGTAAGTGGGATTACACACTTAGGTGT
The DNA here is from genome assembly GCA_013390005.1 of Calyptomena viridis. Classification (NCBI taxonomy): domain Eukaryota; kingdom Metazoa; phylum Chordata; class Aves; order Passeriformes; family Eurylaimidae; genus Calyptomena; species Calyptomena viridis. The sequence goes on from WEIV01016752.1 coordinate 301,995, forward strand.
GGGGGTATCTGCTGACACACTCAGAATTCAACTTAACACCAAATTTTGGTTGGAAAAGTGTTTTCCTGCCTTTGGCTGGTGACAATCACCAAGCCATGGAACAGAGCAGGACACATCTGCTGGGACCACACAGGAGGAGCTTTTGTGGAGGTTCCTATTGCTAATTCCCACCATTGCTGGAAATTTGGCTGCTCAGGAAAGAGCTGAAAATGGAAAGCTGAGCTAGTGTGCAACACCTCTGGTCCATACACCTTTCTCCAGGAAACTACAGTGTGTCCTTTGATGACGTTCACACAATTCTTGCCTTCAGACTTCAAAGTATTTTCTCAATAGTGCTAATTGCTCATGAGAAATTATTTGGGTGTTATTTATTGCTGCGGGAGGATCTCTGTGCAGCATCTCTCCTCTCAAATTCAGCATTCCAAAAAAAAAAAAAATCTTGCCTTGGAGTTGCACTTTGATCCTTGGTGAGTCCCTTCCAACTCAGGATATTCTGTGATTCTTTAAGCACCAAATCTGTGTAGTTCCATAACAAATCTAATTGGGCACTGCCCAAACTTTTCATGTCAAGAAAGGGAGCTGGGTTTGTACACACTCTGTCCTGAAGAGCAAATGTGAAGTCCAGCCCAGAAATGTGGTTATCCAAACCAATCCCATTCAGGAACAAGAATGGATGCAGCATTCTGAGGTAGCTGAGCATCACAGCTCAGATTTCACCCCCCTGAGCAGCAAGGCTGGAAGGGGGCAAACATAATTTGCAGATAAATTTGCTTATTCAAGGCATCAGAGCCTCAGGAAAACCTCGCCATGTTTGCAGACATTCCAGAGCAGAGAACAGTGCACAAAAGTAATATTCACCACCAATTCTCTCATCTCCCCACACATTTCCCTCCAGTGGCCAAGGCACTGTTTGTTCAAGCAGGTCTGACCTCCTGAACCCCAGCCAGTGTGTGGCTACGTGTGGAGAACAATGAGCCCACGGTTAGAGCCTTTTTTTCTGTGTTCTTGCAAGGAATAGTAAACACACATCCCCACAAACACACCAATCCCATCCAATCTTCTGCACAAGTCATTAGGAATACCCTCTTCCAGCTCCCATCCCCAGGGTGAGGTATTTATTGTGAACATACACGTTGGATCCCACTCGGCTCTGTCAAAGTGAGTAGTGCACCTGCACACTGGGGATGTCTGGAGTGGGTTAGGATTTTCCTCTGGGTTTTGGCAGGCAGCCCAGACTGTCTCAAAAAAAAAGGAAAAAAAAAAAAAGAAATAGAAAGACCTCATCGTGTGTGAGGAACATGTGTTTCATTTGTTCATACCTAAATGACAACGGAATGGGTTGAACAAGTCAACTGAGAGGTTTCTAGGTTTGGATGGGCTTTTTGCTGTTGGGTTTTCTCTGTCCTTGTTGCAGTGAGAGGTTTTGTGGATAAAAACTTTGCTCAGAGAAGTGACAGACTGCAAAGAGTGCAAACAATAGCAATAAAGACCTAAATTTCAGAGAAACAGCAGCTCGAGCACCACCAAGTCAACAAGGACACAAGTCCTCCCTGCCTGACCAGCTTTCCAGAGATTCATGCTCACCATCCTCTTCCTCAAATTCCCATGAGTTTGACTCAGATGAGCCTTTCTTTCCTCTAAGTTCACTGCAACAACACAAATTAATCAAGCTTTTTGCATAGAGAAAGGGATTTTTTTTCCCCATCTACAGGCTTCTGTTCCAGAAATCCACTTTTATGCAAATAAGACTAATTGGTGAGTCACCTCCCACATAGAACAAGGTTCCCAAATTAGCAGGGAAGGGGAAACATGCCCCAGTTTGGACTGGGGACACGCAGTCGTGCTCTGCTCTCAATAATCCCTTTTCCATGTTGCACAGCCACGCTGCCAATAAAGTTCAGCTGGAAACTTCTCCCCAAGAGCACAAGCATTTGGCTTTTCCCCCCACACTCAAGCTGAGGAAAGTCATCTTTCCCAAACACGTTTGCTCTCCCTTCAGTGCCTTTCCAAGACACACCAAGTCCCTTTGTGGTGCTTTTTCTGCTCCTGAAGCCTCGTCCTTCTCTCTTCAGACACCCCTGTCCACACCAGCACTGCAAACCTTGGCATGATGTCACCAGAGAGGAGCAGGTTTCCAGCATTACATCACCCTGTCTGGGCTCAGCAATCAGCCTTCTGCTCCTCAGAGTTTCCATGGAAGAACCTGAGCCCCCCCTCCTCCTTCCTCCCACTCCAAGGGGGGGAAGCAAAGTCCAAACGAAGCCATCAGCTGGAAGAGTAATGACCCTGCAGCTCAGAGCATCCATGAGCTCTAACAAACCTGCCAGCATTTCAATGCACAGCTCTGCCAGGTGAATGTCAGGAGCAACCAGACACAACCCTGCTCCCCAAACCCCACAGCCCCTGTGCTGGATGGAATTTGCTTTGAAGGATGAGCTTGGCCTTCCACAGACCACTCAGTTTTCTTCATTAGCAATTTCAACTGATTACCCCAATCTGCAGGAGGTGCCTCAAGGCAAGGAAAGTTGGGCAATAATCTGCCATGGCTCAAGCCAGGAGGGATGGAGAGCCCTGCAGGGTGTAGTGTAGGATCCCTGCTCCTCACAGTTCCCCCCCAGCATCCTTGACCATGCCCTCCAAAATGGCAAACACTCCTCCAGACCAACTTGCCTTGGGAGTCCCTGGGAAGGCAACCAACAGGCTACAAACTGCCTATTTGATGTGTAATAATAAAAAATTTGTTGATTTTCCCCTTTTGTAGCTGCTGGAATCATGGCACATCACACTGAGACCACAGTTCAGGAGCAGACAGGGAAGTCAGTGGTTCTCCAGGCAGGATTGAGGTCCCATGTTTTCCACCAGCTATTCAAAGAGGGCGTTAATCCTGGATTTTCAGGACTGCTAAGTGCCCATAACCTCAGCACTCACCACGCTTTGCTAACAGAACAGTGGGGAGAGACACCTCAACAAGAAACTCTTCTAGTTTGGGTGTTTCCTCCTATTTACAGACACCAGCAGAGTGAAACATCAATTAAAAACCCCTTACAATGGCATCAAAAGGACTAAATTCCCTTTCTAGACAGACAGGCCCCACCAGCACCGAGGCCAGGGTGGGCAGTCAAGCACACAGCTATTACCCACTGCCAGGCTGCTGGGATTCTCCCCTTCTCCTTCCATGCACATCCTCTCTCCTCTGATGGACACAGGGATTATGAAGCACTTTGGATAACCACAGCTTTCACTTCCTCAAGTGCAGTCAGGAGGGCATAAGGACCATAAAGGGATAAAAGACACCCAGTGCCTCGTGGCACTGAGGCAAAACCTCACGGAATCACAGGCTGGTTTGGGTTGGGACCTTACAGCTCATCTCATTCCATCCCCTGCCATGGGCAGAGACACCTTCCACCACAGCAGGGTCCTCCTGTAAGACTGGGCTTTAGTTCTGGACAGAGTCTAAGAAGCTCTAAGACTCTGCAGTATCATGGGCTGATGTCTAACTTGGCAATATTAAAAGATGAATGATGGACTTAATGACTGTTAAACATCAATAAAAGCACTTTTATGATCTGTTTGAACAATAAAGTGCTTTGTAATCTATCAGAGGCCTGAAGGCATTTGATACCAGCAAACTGCACTAATTGTCTACACAGGCCAATGCAGTTTCTTTTGCAGTTTATGAAATGGAATTTACCATTGACCAAAAAAAAAGCGCCGACAAACTAAAAATCTTAAAAAAAAAAAGGTTAGAAACATTAAATATGTGTATTTTGTAATCATGACTAATAAGGCTCCACCATTACAGGCAACCCTGACCCAGTCACCAAGCTTGACTGCAGGCCAGATGGCTAAACCCCAATTACCCAGCAAATCTAAATGAAAAACAAGCATTTCAGCAAAGTGTATGCAAACAATTCAGCTGATGTTTCCATCCAAGCTCTCACTTTCCTTGCTGGTCAGATAAAACGGTGTCAGTTTAGGGTTGAAATGAAACCACCTGAAGCACAGCCTAACTTTTACAAGCTGCTTTGCAATTCTTATTCTGGAGCAGGTCCTGCCCTTCCTTCGATACAGACACGCTGATAAAACCAGATGACGTCCCTGGGCACCTGTGTAAGATGATGCTGTGTCTGAGAAGTTGCAAACTGGGGCCAAATATCACGTTTGGGTTTTGATTAGTCTGACTGCATTGCCTGGACTCTGGCACAAAAACCCCACCATTAATTGCAAACCCATCCAGAGGCATAATCTTCAATAATTGTAGACGTTTTCTAGGCAGCTTTGCTGGAAGAGCCCAGTGCTGTGATTTAATCCATATGTCTCAAATACACCATTTTGCTAAAGAGGATCCTTTGAAAAAACAAAAGCAGAAGAAATGACGAGAAAACCAGCAAGCAAATGGAGAATTATTAGGAGACTGGGGAAAGCTACAGACATCTTCCATAAAGAACCCTAAGTGCTGGCTCAGGACCTTTTATTTTCCATCATCTCACACCACTGTATATGCTGGTGGTGTAAAACATCGACTCTTTGCACTCCCTCAAAGACTCTACAGCAAAAGAGGTGAAATCAGATTTGGCAGGGCCAGGAAAGCAGGCAGCCAGCCCTGAAAATTACCTTCTTTCAGCAGTTTGCCAAGGCAGGGGAATAAATGGGAACACGTATCCGTGGGGCATCCTGACAGAGAAATTCAGGATAGTAAAAAAATCCCTAATTTTTAAAAATGCTTTTTGAAGGTTAACAAAACTTAATCAACTTGAGCTTTACCCAGTCCCTCACTGACCCTCTGGGCTAAGCCCAGATCTTGCAGAACGTGATGGGTCCAACCCTGAGCTCATGCAAAGCCTCACTGAGCTCAGTGGAGCTGTTCTGATGCTCCTGGTTTGAACATCACAATCATTTAGGTTGGAAAAGACCTCCAACATCATCAAGTTCAACCTTTGACCAATCCTCACCTTGTCAACCAGCCCAGAGTGCCACAGCCAGTCTTTTCCTGGACACCTCCAGGGATTCCACCACCTCCCTGGGCAGCCCCTTCCAATGCCTGACAGCCCTTTCCTTGAAGAAATTCTTCCTGAACTGGGAACATTCTTGCTTTTCCTGTGAATAAATAAGTGGTCCCCCATACCTTGACACTGCACAAGATTCTCCTGCCAACAGGATCAGCAAAGGCTGCCCTGACAAAGCAAGGCTGGGTCTAAATCTGAATTAGATGTGGGTTCAGACCTGAGGCTCACGTGGTACGTTTGTCCCTGTGAGCTGAGAAAGTCTGTAACTTGTTACCTCCAATCTGACTTTCCCCAAGTTCATTGCACCAGCAGCACATCAATCCTTGTAGTAGAGAGTGAGTAAATATCCTCCTGTAGCAGACAGAGGTTGTTTGATATGATAATACATCTGCCTGCAAGAGGAGACTCCTAAACTTCTCCATCTTTACCAAAAAAATACCATAAAAATGCACCTACATAGGAATGTAGTTTCTTTTCTATACCTTCTACTAAAGGAAAAGCTGCTGATCCAACCCTACAACCTCAGAGATGTCTGAAAAAATAACCCACAGAAACTTTTAAAATAAGAACCCTTTGCAGTGATGAAAATGCTACAGCCAAGAGCATGGGAAGGGAAGGAGAAAGCCCTGACAATAGTGAAATGAAATCTGGGATTATCAACCACAGTGATAATTGTTTTTTAAGTGTAAACAAGGTAGAAGATGAAAAGAGAGTTGGCATTTCAACCCAGGAGCGAGAGAGCACCTGAACAGCCCCAATGTCTGGGCTGAGAGCATTGATGCATCTATTCTGCTTTGTCTTGTTGTGCCTTGAAACACTCCACAGCCCTAAGAGCACCTCTGGCACCCTGCCCAGGCTTTCTGGCTCTCCCCAGCACAAATTGCTTTCCCTCCATTTCTGATGTCTTGATTTCACTCGTGGTTGTAAAAAAAACAAACCTACAAAGGAGGACACAAAATCAAAAGCAGCATCTTTTCAGCATCATCCAACACCCCCTCAGTGTGTCACACCTTATCCCAGGACAGGCTCTGGCACAAGGGACAGCAAATACTTTGTCAGCCCCTCTGAGTTCCACAGTGTTGGCACAAGTGTCCATGACCCTCTCACTCTGCACCTTGTTGGGCAGGATCAGAGGAAACCACTTGGTTTTCCAGCACCAACTAGAGCAGTGAGACACAGTTATGGCACCAAGCTGGACAAAAGAAGCTCCTCTTGTCTCTAGAGGAGCCAAGAGTGAAGGACACAAACCATAGACACATTCACTGAGCTGTTCCACTTATGGGAAAACTAATTTCATCCACTCCAGACACTGCTACAAAAAAAATGTTATTTCCAGAGGGTCAAAACACCAGTTACCTCACGGGACTTTCTATAAAATTTTAAACAGATGAACCAAAAATAATTTACATCAAGTGTACTCACTTGTTACTACAATGTCCTCAGCAGTTTTGCCAAAACCTGCTAATTTATTTACCAATGTCCCCATCACAATGTAATGATTCCAATGGTAGCTCTGGAACCAGCTGTGCAGTACTTTTATCAGCATGCAATAGTCTCTTCCTGACAGATCAGAAGACAAAACGAGATATCCAGCAGAAATATGATACAGCAAGGTCTGAACAAACTTCATTGTGTCCATCAGCCCATCACTGAAGTGCTGGTCTAGAGTAACACCAGCAGTAAATCAAGGCTGGGCTGCTCAAAAAGCAAACTTCTTACATGAGATGCTTCCAAACACCATCACAAATGGGTTAAGTTCACCTAAACCAGCCCAGAGATGGTAAAATTTACCTGTCACAGACATTGTGCAGCACTTTTCATGCATCAAGATCCTCCAGCTGTGGGTTGTGGGATTTCTCTGGCCACTTCCAGGACTGAATCTCAGCCCCTGCTACACCAGGCTGTGAACTTTGTTTCAACCCACACCTGCTAAACCAGAACAAGTTCAGCCCAGAACTGCTTTTCCACCAGACCATCTTGGCCAAGGATGGGATCAACACTTCCAGTTCCCTGTTTTCCACACAAGAACTGCTGGGATCCTGCACAAAAAGGTGACTCCTGCCATAGACCACGGGCACTGCAGAGGCAGCAGATCCCTCACATCACTGGCATGTTTTGGAAAGTCTCCCTGGGTTTCAGGCAGAAGATGCTTTGCTTTCTGGGAAAGGGACTTTCCCAAACTTCATCCTCCCTGTATTCCTGCACTAAACCACCAGGACTGTTCTAGGACTTGGTTTCTAATTTATATTTTAAAAAAAAAGCACATCAAAAGAAGCAGAAGCATCAAAACAGAGATACATTTCCATGTTTTCTGACTTCCTTCCAGTGCTGCTGGAGCCACAGGAACACCTCACACTACAGCCTGTGAGCAGAGAGAAAGTGTTTATCCTATTTCTTTTCTTCTTCCCTCTCTCACTGCAAAAACCTTTTGCTGTCTCCCAACAGCATCCCCTCAGTCACAGCTTGAAGCCAGACACCACTTCCCAACCCTTGTCCTGACATTTGTAAACTCCTGTTTAGAACAACTCAGCACAAAACTTAACTTGTACAACCTGGGCTCTGGGCTTGGCCCCTTTTCAAACCTCCCTGGCCATACAGAGATCCACAGAGCCCCCCAGCTAATTGAATTTTAATGAGAGGAAGTCATTTTTCCACTGGAAGAATGTTGTGCTAGAGAAATATTTTGAAACTCCTCTAACTTTTCCTGCCAGGATTTTCTGCAACAGAATATGAGTGAGGAATTCCCACCCTGGCACTTGGTTGTGCTGCTCCTCTCACCACCTCAGACAAACCTGGAGCTTAAATAATTACAACTCTCAAAACAAAGAAGTGTTTGGGGGTTGATTTGATTTCAATCCTGACAAGGAGGATATGAATTCCCACAGCTCTTGCACAGACATCCCAACCCTCCTCAACACTGTCTTCCACCCCACTCCCACCTAACTGGGTTGTTTTAATTTCCAGAAAAAGTGGCAAACATAAGAGCCAGGCAGCTCCACAGATGCAGAAAACCCTGGGGAACATCTTGTTAGTTGAGGTTTGCAGAGCAGTTGCCTGCAAACAGCAGCATCTCATCCTTCTGTGCATCCAGAAGTTATCAGCTTTCCAGAAATACATAAATTGAACAGTTTACACCCATTTCCCATTGTTCTGAGGCACAGTTTTCCCTGTAGTTTCTGCTTAGCCTTGCAGAAAGAAGAAAGGAGGGGCAAAAGGAAATGAAGTTGCTGAGATATGAAGGAAATTAGGTTATAGTCCACTGCCTTCAGAAAACCCATTACACTTGGTTTAAAGCTGCTGGTGTCTTGAGCAGAGTGTGATCACGGTGACAAAAAAAAAGGATAAATATCAGAACTAGAGGAGGTTTCATATACATGTTGTATAATATTAGTGCATATAAGACAGAGGAAAAAAGTATTTTCTAATTATCCAGTTCTCAGTAAATACCTGCAAGATCTTAGAGGTGCATCTTGTACCCAGAGCAGGCAACAGGCTCCAGTGGAGGGGAACATCTCTCTGATTTATCCCACCTCCCAAGACTGAGGAGGTCTCACAGTCCTCTGAGCTTCTATCCTTAAGTAAAACCTTCCCAGCAAGGGACCCATGGCAAGGTGTAAAGGTGGAGCTGGGAGAACATTGCCACCCATCAACATCCATCCTAGCAGGGGAATCAACTCTTCTAAATCCAGGGGAGCCCTAAAAGTCACTGGGAATACCCCGAGTTTCAAGACCAGTTATATAAATTGTGGTACTTTACAAAATGAAAGGGTCTAAAGTGCAGGTTTCTCATTTCTCTGGATGTGATCCCAAGTTCTTTAAGTGCATCTATTAGATCCCTGAATGCAGCAACTCCACTCAAAACACAGCACCCAGTGCAACTGCTGAACTATTTGGCAGAATATCCAACACTTGTCAAAGACACTCCAGTACCTATTAAACCCAGTTTTTACTTTTCATTTCAACTGTTAAACTTTCCAGGGAATGTCTCTTAATTTAATGCAATTTAGAGATTCAGCCCTAACTCTGTAACTGGGATTTTGGCAGCAGTGTTCAGTCCATGCATTCTTGCTCTGTTTACAGCAGACCAGCTCCCAGATGTTGGTAATATTAAACAGACTGGAACTTTCCTTCCCAGTGACAGCAAAATGCAGACAAGAGCTGGCTTTGCTATGGCTCTAATTATCCATGGATAGGAGATATTCCCTATCCCTTTGCTGGGCTGGGGAGGCCCAGGAGATGCAGCTCTTCCTCCACAGAAATTCAATTAAAGTAAGGAGATAGAGATCAATAGGTCTTGATTCACACTCCATTGCACTGACACTGATTTCAGGGGAGCAATCCCAGCTTGCAAGAAAGATCAGGAACAAGATTCTCATCCACATGGAAGCCTCACAAGTGCAGCCAAGCACAGAAGTTGAGATTGCCAGAGAAATGCAAATATTAAACTAGTTGCTGAACTATGGGAAAAACTTCTACCATATGTACCTTGTCTATAAATAATCCTCTATCTCTTTGCTTCCATCAGAGGAGCCCATGGGAACATTCCACCCATCGTGGTTCTGCTTTGCTTTGTGTGGGAGGTGACAGGGCTGCCAAACAAGCTGTCAAGGAGAGTCCCCTCGTGTCATGGTGCAAGAAACCAAGAATCCATGGAGAAAGAGCAAATTCCTACAGCCCCAGAGTGAACTGTGACTTGCAAGGGAGCTGCTTTCCTCAGCCTTCCCTGCAGCTCCATCTAAATCAGAACAGGGATGAATGAAAACCTTGTGAGCCCTTCCCATGTGAAACGTGCCAAGAGCTACAGATCTACAAAATCCCAGTGCAGAGATGGTCCAGAATCCCAGAAAAGGCATGAAACCAGAGAAGCTCACTCCAACAGGTCATCTGGCTCACAATTTTAATGGTTACTATAAGGAGTATTTACCTAGTCAAAATAAAACCTAAAAAAACCCCACATTGAATTACATACAGTGATCTTCTATGCAAAAATCCAATGCAAATTTCAAAAATGAGCTGTAAATATGTCAACAGCCAGAACCCAGCTCATCAACTCCATGGAACACCTCCAAGGCTGTTCCTTGCCATGACTTACCTCAAAGACTTCCTCATCCAATATCCTTGTTCCAAACACAATGATGCCATTGACATCAATGATGGGATGGTCACTTCTGTCCAGGAACTTGGTTATCTTCTTTTTACAGTCCAAAATCAAGGTGACATTTTTCTTCTGCACACTGAGAGCTATTCTGTGCCACCTACAAGAACACAGCCCACAAATGTGTTAAACAGAGCCCTGGGCTTCCCAGAACAAGCTAATGGTTGTATAACAATGAAGTTGCACAAACTGATGTTCTGAAAACCTCTGTGAAAATCCTCCTTGGGCAGCTAAAGATTTTATTTGAAATAGAAATGCTGGTTGAGGAGATGCCATTTGCTTTTCATCCCTCCAGGACAGGTAGGAGAGTGACAGTTCTGGCTTCAACAAGAGGCAGAGATAAAAACCACACAGTGACTCCCTGGCCATCCCCCTTTTCCACCCTCCTGATGTCCTGCAAAAGTCTCAGGGTGGATTTTACAAGACAAACTGATTTCTTAAGGCCCTTTGCAGCAAAAGCCAACGTTCCTATCCCCCATGAGTGTCAGACAGTGGCACTGGCTGGTCATTCACACCACTTATATATATAATATTTATTCACCAAAGGTCAAAATTACAGCCTGGGACACTTGGCAGCAGTCAGAGGTGTGTATATACATTTCTAAAGGCATGACTCCTATTTCACACAACGTTCAACATGCTGGTATTGATATAAACAATGAACTGTTTTTCCTTGGTGCACAAAATTTCACTTACTTGCCATCTGCAAGGTTAATGCCTCTAAAGAGAGGATAGTCTTCTGGGCCTGGCTTTCCTGTATGGTCTTCATACAGGAATACAGGAGATCTACCCAACTCCACACCAATTTGCTGGATCCCTTGCTCATTGTAAATTGAGATCAAGAAGGACTGACCTCCTTTCTTCGCTTTTACAGTGGTTAGAATGGAGAAGTCCTCTGGGAATGGGGAGGCTGGAGTGGAAAAGCAAAGAGGTTAGTCAGGTTTCCTTGAAAATTAATGCCTACAGAAACACTCCTGCTGTCTAATAACCCATGGGGAGACCTCTGGTTTCTCTCTCCAGATGTGTGCACACCAGCAACCCTAAAAATGGATATAGGGCCAGGGGAAATCTGGATTTAACTCAAAGTTTGTTGAGATATGGGGTTGGGAATCCCAAAGTGGGTTGGGCCTGCAAAACCAATGCAGAACAATGTCCCCAAGGGAGATCTAACCCTTCCTTAGTGAGCTCTAGAGACAAGGCAAAACTTTGTTTCCTATATCATGAGATCCCCAAATAAACTTCAGATGTCAGAGGGACAGAGGAAATTCAGCATCCTGTGCCAGGCAGGCACTCACAATACTGAAGGGGTTTATTTAGGGGAGTAGGGAATTGCATCAGGGTTTGTCCATTCCAGATTAGAATAGAGGATTCTGTGGCTTTGGCTTTCAGGGTTGGTGCAGACACAGGAAAAAAAAATCTGAAAACAGAAATAAATCTGGCAATCAGCAGGAGATGCTGATTTGAACTTGTCTGTGTATTAAAAAGCATTGATTTCCTAGGGTTTTTTTTTCCCCACTCAGGAAAGCAACTCTGTCTGATCACAGGTGATTTCTGTCTTTATTTTTGCAAGATTTGGAGGATTAAAGCTCAATCCATGCAAGTCCAGACAAACACACTCAAAAGTTTCAAGTCAATCTGGGCATTGCCCTGTGCAAGACCCAACTCCTCTGTTTGGGTTTCTCTGCCATTCAAACTGAAAAAGTGAGGCCACACTTAAAAACCTGGATGCACATCCCAAACAGAACATCCTGACAAACACCAGAATCGTTAAAAAAGATGATTTCTTGATCAAATTATTGTAGGAGGTGGCACCTTTTGACACAGAGGGTACCCACAGGGCACACACAACCTCCTCAGATGCTGCATTTCAGCAGCGTGGGGCTCACAGAGTTCAAACACAGAGACCCATGAGCTCACCCTCTCCTCTTCTATCTGGGAGTTGCTCTAATTTTATGAACAACTAATGTTTTAAGTGCATTTATCTGGCACAGGGGGAGTGGAGGAGGCAGGAGAGGCTGGGCTGCATCAAACCCAGCACTGCTACAGTGAGGACACAGAGGGAGAACTGAGGTTACCTGCAGACACACTCAGTTAATACCTCTCACCTTGGTTAAATAACATTTGGAGAGCAGCAGAAAGCAGCATTCTGCAGAGAGCACTTGCAGTCAGTAATTAAATGCCATGATTAGAGCTTGATTTCCCCCCAGGACACAGACCCAGATATTTGGCAAATGCAGCATCCGATTTTTGTGCCTCCCATGGGATGAGCTTTATCTCCCTCCTGCTGTCCACAAACCCTCCTGGAGCACTGAATCAAGACCATACGCCTTCCTGGTTCCAATTACAGGCTACAGATTTGGGCCTTTTATGTAAAATAGTTCATGTCCAAAATTTCATTATGAATCCACAATACAGTACCTTTCAACTTGGACGAGCTGCCAACTCATTAAAAAGCTGCTTTTAATTTTTTTTTCATTATTATTAAAATGTCTCCATGGTGATGCAAGTTTCTCAACCCAAATAATCATAATGGATGAATTATAGCTGACATTACTCTGTTACTGCTCTGCTGTCCTGGCAAAATAACAATGCCTTCACTGTCATAGCTAGAAGTGACCCAGGCTGGTGAATGATGTATGAAAACACATCCATGCAGACAGTAATACTAATAAATACATCATAATAAATATATGAAGCACATAGAAATTGACCCAAATCCCCTTAAAAACAATGGGGACACCCCTCCCAACAAAGGGTTTGGGATTAATTCCTCGTGTTTGATTTGCTCTTCAAACGAGCTCATGCTGAGAGATGTTGCACATCCATCACTCAATGGCACCACATCAATGCTGAGTTTGGCTTGGCATCCTCCTGCCATCCCATGGCCAAATCCTTTCAAACTCACTCCATGTAACCTCCTGCAAAGCAGCAACAAGGGGTGAAGACCCCAGTTCTGCAGCTGGAGCCATGGAAAAAGCTGAAGGAGGTCCAGGGTGGGCACAGATCCCTCCACCTGTGGAATGCTCCAATATATAAACCAGGAGAGTCAAGCTGAGTCTCTTCTTTCTTGAGCACCAAGACCAGGGATTAAAGGCTTTTGTACAATCTCATGGTCTTCAAAGTAGGGACAGCTGGGATCTTCTTCCTAATCCATGTGTATCCAAACAGAGCCTAAAAGAAAGAGCCCTGCTCCTGATCTGGCAAGGGCAGAAAAGCTTTAGCTGCTTGATAGCAAAAATTCAGCAAAACTAGTGAGCTGATCCAGTTCCTGACACAAACACAAAGCAAGGTGGTGTCACTCCCAGAGCCTTTCCAATTTTCCTTTTCAAAGGAAAATGGCTCTCCAACAGTGTCACCAACTCCTGGCCTCTTCCTTCCTCTGAGAAGACTCAAATGGGAAATGACTTGTTTTCCTCAGAGGTGACTGTTCAAGCTATAAGAGAGATTTTTGGAATGCAAATGACAATTGTAAGTTTGAGTGAAGAACACAAATTACATTTTGCTGGCTGTCACTGAAACTTTGTGCTCTTCCAGCAGAGGCAAGAAAGGCAGTTTTTGCTGGGAAGCAGAACTTATTTAGGAAGAAAGGACAAAAAGCATCTCAGCAGATTTTTCTCACTCTTGAGAGCTCGAGAAAACAAGCAAGTTTTTATATGTATATACATCTTGCTTTGCTGGCTGTGGCAGCAGAATGCAAAGCCCATAAAATTACCATCTTAGAAAAGCACCAAGTTCTAATTAGCACAAAATATTATGTACAGAGCACATTTGCCAAGGGGGCTCTGTAGCAGAGAGGGAAAGTCACGCTCCAACACACCCGCCTGGTAACACAAAATCACTAAACCCACATTTCCCCTGGTACATTGCACTGCAATTACTTTGTTATCTTCATCTCCTCTCTCATTCATTTGGTGGCGTGAGCTGAAGTCACATCTAGTTGTGGAGATGTAAAGAGAAAACATCTGTTGATCTGCTGGAAAACACTGGGAATTCTTCATTTTGCTCTTCCCCATTTCCTAAGCAAACAGCAGAGAAGACTCAATGACTCTGGAAGCCTCTGGAGAAGGACTGAGCTTCTACAATCACCCCTTGGTTGTCCAGATGACAAAATGATGGAAAAGTTGCTTGATGACACCAAGGAAAATCCATCCAGATCTTCTCACCAAGGAAGACGAAGTTGCACCAAGAATGTAATGAGGACACAATGAGGAGTAAGATGGGACAAGAGCAAAGTCTCCTCCAATGCCAAAGTCTCTCCTGTGACCGTGATCTGGTCCTGCATGTTGCCTCATTGTGTTAATCTTTATCAGAACTGGTGTGATCCAGCCAGAATATTCCATCCTTGTTTTTATATTTTGGGGTCAACCACTGTTTGCTGCTTTCCGTAACACAAAGGTGGTCAGGCAAAACTTCACAGTGGCTGCAGAAACTACTGGAAAGCTCTCAAATCCACTGAAGTTGTATATTCCAAACTGAAACTATTTCCTCCAACACTTTTTGAGCTTGTAGACACCAGATACATGACATGGAAGGACATGATGGAACATGAAGGCACAACCTGGCAGGGGGGTGCAGTTGGGCACACAATGATATCATTTGCAGTCAGAAAGGATATCCTGCCCTGGGCAGCAGTAAATACAAATATAAGGTCTGTTTTGCCTTGCTGCAGATGTTTAAACAGGACTTTAAGAAGCTCATTTGCTAAGGGTTCACCATGTAATGATGGGCTACCAGCCTGTCAAGCATTGCTCTCATCCATCTTCATGTCAGGCTCAGTTTGTGTGCAAGACACAGGCTGTGCTCCTGCTCACTGTGGATGAAATATAATTTACCTGCTCCTTGTCACAGCAGGATAATAATGAAGTCTGAAAACGACCTCAGTATTAACACATGCAACAAAGGAAATACAGGAGGGAGGATGGAAAAACATCAGCAGTCCGGGCTCAAAGTCTTCATTTGGGCTGGGTCAGAGATACAGCTTGTTAATTAAAAAGCACTGATAGTGGCACAGCACATCACCTCTGATTTAGCCAATATATTCATTGTCTCAAACACTGCAGGAATGTGTCTGCTCTGCTTCACTCCTCCACTGCCTCACAGTTACATGCAGGGTCTTTCTGCCTTTGCTGCTGCACCTTCCTCAGCAAAAGGCACTTTTCTCACCAAGCTCAGGTTCCTTAGATTAGAAAGTCCTGCCATGCCTGTTCCCAGCATCCCTCCAGGTGAAACAGGGATACAGCAGTGCTCCTGGGTGGCTCAGGAAGGAAGACTTCTGATGGTGGCTGTGGCTTCACAACTGAAACTCTGGGGCAGTGAGGAGTTCAGGTCCATGTGTCCAGTCTTTTTACAAAGGCATTTGGCTCTATGGTAATGATTATCCCTTGGCCTGAAAAAATTAGACTCTGGTGCATCCCCAGTTGAAAATAAAGTGGAAAGAGCAGCCCACGTGCTCTTCAAGGGCTTTGTGAACTCTTAGTGGCTTCCTCTAATGAACTTCCCATTCCTTCAAACAACTTTTCTTGGGACATCTGTTCTTGTGGGCCAGTCTATTATTTTTATACAGTGATTATTTGTGTTGTGAGACACCACAGCCACAGAATAAGACCCCACTGTGCTTGGCACTCCACAAACACAGAACAAAACATGGCCTGTGTTCCTCTGCATCCTCCAAGCCTCCCTTCCCAGCTGTGTGATAATGAGAGAGGAGAAACTCTCTGATCTAGGAGGGAACAGATGTAGGCATTGGCCACATCTTCTGCAGTGGAACCCACCACCAGGTGCAAATGCAATGAGAAAAGAGCAACGACTGCAATTTTATTTGATGGTTGGAAGTTTGCAGCTCCCTGAAACAGCAGAATCACTCCCTGCCAAGGGAATGTGCAAACCAACTTGGAATTACACAGTTAAGGAATTACACAGTGCTTTGTGTGTGCCTGCAGGATCTGAGAAGGATCAGATGCTTCCATATGACAAAAAAAAAGCTGTGCACTCACCAGGATACAGCTGCTTTGTCGGTGCACTAAGCTGAGCATCTTTTGTTACTCTATAAGCAACATCTGCTTCTTTTGAAGATCTTCTGCTTGTGCAAAACCCTGTTGTTTTTGTTATACCATCAGGTAAATTATGAAAATCTAATACCTTCAAGAGGTCTGCAGGGTCAGCTGCAAAGAGAAAAGGAGAAAGCAAGAATTAGCAAGCAACAGGACTGACACTTGCTCGGATCTAAGTCAGTCTTAGCCAAATCAATCACTACAACCTTAAAAACAGATGAAATATGTTTTCAATACTTCTGCAAATGCAATGTTCATGCCACCTTCAAAGCTAGGGCACCGTGCTGCTGGTCAAAGACACTAATTCAATGCAGAGAGGAGCAGCTGATCAGCTGTCTGCACCAGGACAGGAGGGAGAATATGCTGTTTTATTAGTTACAGTGGTTATATTTTCCTGGATGTCTTCACCCAGTCACCATCATTCAAGTACATCCTGAAGATTAAGCATTAAACAGGAAATTCATGATCTGAGAAAAAGGCTTTAAATTAAGAAATCACCATGAAGCTGATGCAGGTCTAACCCTGCCCAGGGTGAAGCAAGGTGACACAGGGCAGGGATGCAGCACAGCTCCACCTCAGGCAGCCAAGTGCCCCTTCTAAACCAGCCCATGTCCAGACAATTCCCACCAAATTATTCCCTCCTTACACTGGGATTTCTGCACAACCACCAGTGTGTACAAGAGTGCAGCTGGATGGCCAAAAAACCACATGTGCTTCACAGAAGAGGGAAAAAAAATCTGCATTTTGACTAATGACATGAAGCAAAAGGCTCCTTTCCTCAACCACATCCCACCAGGGTCATATCCCAAGGCTCTGTTAATGAAGGGACCTTGTCTGACACCCCGAGCTCCCCACACAGCACAGTCAGGGCTGGTTCACCTCCAGATGTTCAGGTTCTCCAGGATATCAATTAAGTAATGCAAGTGATATGTCTCATTAACTTCCTAATCTGGTCTTGCTCATGTCAGGAGAGATGGAGTCTCCAAAAGTGGAATAACCAGATCTGACTTTAAACCCTTAAAAGAAATTATTTTGAGTTTTGACTTGATAGTCGGAGCAAAAAGCTGTCAGAAATATGAACCACCCAACTCCAACTCCAGCAGTGCCCACAGAAAATTGGCCTGTGCTGGTTTTGACTGGGGGAGAGTGAAATTTCTTCATAGTGGCTGCTATGGGACTGCATTTGGATTTGTGCTGACAGCAGTATTGGTAACTCAGGGATGTTTCCATCCCAGCTGAGCAAGGCTTAGATGGAGTCAAAGGCTTTTCTGCTCCTCATCTACCCCACCAACATCAGGCTGGGGATGCACAAGAGCCACGACAGGGATATTCCATGTCATGTGGCATCATGCCCAGCTTGTGGAAGGAGGAGGAAGGGGGTACATTTGAAATTTGTCTTCCAAAAATACCATTGTGTGTGATGGAGCCCCTCTCTCCATGGTTGAACAACTGCCTGAGAATGAAGTGGGGAAGAATTCCTTGCTTTAACCAACTCTTTATTTTCCCCATTTTTTCTGATTCCCTACCCCATCCCAACTGGGAATCCATGAGGAAGGGCTGCACCATGTCCATCAGCACTGAACACAAATGCTCCAGCACTGGAAAGAAACAGCATGAACACATCCTTTACAATATCAGAAGTTTTGGTAACCAAGAAGATCAGCCCAATATTTGCATGGAAAATTCATGTACATTGTTAGGCAGTTCTTAAAAGTTTCCACAATCCTGAGAAACTGGGTCCTCAATGAGAGATTACAAACATATGGCAAATCCAAGGGAACACTGCAGATAATAAAGGAGCTGAGGGAGCCTGGCCTGAGCAGCACACAGCTGTAATATTTCCTCATCTCTCATTCCTGGTAGACACTGTATGGATGACACATTTGTCTAAGCTGTCCTTGCCACTTGGATCCTCCCCCTGCCTTCAGCAGTGTTGTATTTCACACAAATATCTGCACACACACAGCCCAAGTTGTGTTTAAACAGCTAAAACTGCAATAAAACTCCATCTCCACTCCCAGTCACATCCCTGTGCTCCAAGAGGTTCAGATCAGCCAGTTCCTAAGCTGCCTCCAACATTTATTTAGGGAGGAAAGGGGGGGAAAAGGCAAAAGCAAGGGGGAGGGGATGTGAATTCCAGACTCCTGACATCAGCTGGGTCCCCATGCCGGGGCTAGAGGGGTTTGAGCCTCGTTCAAGTGCTGCACATCAGCTTTCCAGAGGTGTTTGCAGGAATACAAACAGCTGCAGATGAATCCACAGTCTGGAAGCTCAGCTGCTGTTCTGACAACTCTGAACATCCTCCCCTTTGGCAAGGGAGTGCTCCTGCAGTGGTTCTGGGCAGCAGGACCTCCTCCAGAAGCCACCAGCCAGGAGCAGGCAGCAGGTTTGGAGCCCCAGCCCCTGCCTGGAGCTCTCTGAGCAACCCCAACCCACCATCAGTGCCCTGGGGCAGCACTTTTCATTTGTAAAGGGTGATTCAAGCCCTGCTGGGAGCCTCCAAACACAGCCTGCAATTCATCTTCATTTCTCTGTGCCTCCAGATTCGGTCAAAGAGAGATACTAAACTAGAAAAACAGTCTGGATACTGCACAAACCAACTGCAAACCTCACAGGTAACAGCAGGAGAGGAACCCTCTGTTCAGAGGTGCAAGGCTGTGTCACCTCTGCTTCTTCCTGCAAATCAAAGAGGGGGTGAGGAACCAGCTAAAGCCCTACAGACCATTCATGCTGCACTTCACCACTAAGCATCACCTGAGTAGAACTTCAGCAGCATGAAAATGCCCAGCTCTTCCCAAAAAAGTGAGCAGCACACAGGAGCAGCTCTCATTCCTGCCCATCCAATCAGTTTATTTATTTCCCCTGGATTTTTCAGCCAAATCTAAACTCAGCAATGCTGTAGGAGCTGCGACAGAAGGACAGAGAATTCACAGAATTTGGTCTCTGACCAAATTCAGGCTTTGCAGGGTATTTCTTACAAGTTTGCATTGGGCTTGGCCTTCATCCGAGCACTGAATTAGCTGGAGCTTTATGGAAGCTTTTTTTTTCCACTTGCTGTTTTATGAATACCATCCCTATGCAGCATCACACACAGGGACATTCTTCACTCAAGATGCACAAGGCTCCCCAAAGACCAGCAGCTCAATCTCTGCTGTGTCAATACACCCAGCACACACAGAGGCAAACCCCCAAAAAAGCCAAATTAGACCAGAATCAGAGCAGAGGCTGCTCCCAACAGTCTGTAAAGCCCTTGAATAAGACCCAAAAAGGAGCATTAATTCCCATTTTAACAGAGCAGATATCTCAGGGTGTAATTTGCTTCACAAAGCCTAGAGAAGAAATAGCAGAATATTGGAGGAAGGGACAGATAGATAAGAATTAGTGTCAAAGGTCTGGCTTTTGTTCAGTTTCAGGGATATGTAGAACAAAGTTCCATCCCTGGAAGTGTCCAAAGCCAGGTTGGAGCAACCTGGAATAGTGGAAGGTGTCCCTGCCCATGGCAGGGGATGAGCTTTGAAGTCCCTTCCAACCCAAACCATTCTATGATGCTGTGAACAACTTGCTGATGAACCAACAGTGGCAAAAGGAGGAATTAAATCCTTAATTACTGTTACCCTAATTAACCACAAGACCATTCTTTCTGTGATAATCTGATTCCTAATTATTTAAATACTTGTTAAAACTTGCAATAGGGGCAGCTGGCATTAAGTCTGTAACTACTGCAACCCAGCATTGGCCAACAGACACTTGTTCTTTCTCACACATCAATATTAGAGCAAATCCATTAGGATTCATTAAAAATTCCCTAGTTTTGGGCTGGGCACAGATTCCAGCTAACACAGGGTTGGTGTGGCCATTCCCTACCACCACCACTGCAGCCAAACCACCTTCCTGAACTCAGCCATGGGATGTAGGAGCAGAAATATCTCCAAACTCAAAAAGAAACCAGAGCAGCACTAACATCCGACAGTGAAAATTAGAGTACTCCAAACACCCCTGCCTGAGGGCAAACCCCATTCCCAACGTGATTGAATTGTTCATCCTCACCTTTCCTTTCCCTGACTGTTGTTTTAGACAAATTTCTAAAGGAAAAAGAGATCTTAAGCCCTGCTGATCCTTCAGGATATGAGCAATAATAAACAAGGATTTTATTTAAATGCCATTACACTTGTCAGTCACAGAGCAGGAGAGGGGACAACCAGTGAAGGTCAGCTAAAGACTTTCTCCACACACCATCTGCCACATGATCATTATGCAAAGGTTAAACACTTTGATTTCCCCATCCTAATTTTTCATTTCTCCTCCTAATTATATCTTCCCTGGCCAAGGCATTCCCCAGGAGAAGCAACCCTGTCCTCCTCACTGCACTCCTGTGAGGGTTCAAGGGGGTCATCAGCCCAAAGAGGGCACATGCCACCAGTTCCCTGTACCACAGCCTGATGTTCTTAAAAGCAGGATGGATCAGCAGGAAAATAAGGCATTATTCCCTCATCTAAAAAAACCCCCCAAATCAACCCAAGAACCCAATGCAAACAACGCTCCTGGAATTCAGTGTAAGATGGAAGTGCAGATTCTGTAGACCACACTGAAAATCCCAGCATACACAGCATTAGCCAGAAGTCATTAATCTAAGCCATATTTATGCCTGTAATAATAATTTTTAACACCTGAAGCAAAGCTCATGAACAGGCCCCAAAACATTTCCAGTCACTTATGTGTTACTTCTGAGTATCCATTTTCCACTGTCTGAAAAATTACCAAATTACAAGTAACGAACTTCAAAACAAATCTCATTTTTCAAGCTCTTTAATTAAATCCTTATCCCCAAGGAAATCCACAATATTTAAACTTGCCACTGAGCTGAAGCTACTTCAGCCTTGCAGTGCTGGGGACAGAGGTTCTCTGTGTTCTCCCTGCTGTCCCCACACAGCCCATCAGGGTGAACTGGGCAGCACCAACATGCACTGGCCAAAAGGCAAAGCCAGGCCTTCAAAAAGAGTGTGATTTGGATTCCAGTAAATTATGAAGCTGATCTAATGGAAGGTGTCCCTGCCCGTGGCACGAGGGGGAATGAAATGAGCTTCAAGGTCCCTTCTAACCCAAACCATTCTGGGATCATCACTGAACACATTCCTAGAACTTAGACTCAAGGAAATCCCCTTTCCTCAACTTTTTGCCTTATATTACCCTTCAAAGTGAAGAAATTCCTTATCAGCATCCTGAGACAGGAATAAATTGTGCAGAGCTGACCTGTTGTTGTATTAAGGCAATAACTGAGACTTTTGGGTGTCTGGAAAAGGGTCACCACCCTGTAAGAGGAGAACCATTGCTCCATATTTGGTTTCAGAACAGCTGAAGGACATTCAAAGACCTTCAGGACTTGATGACACAGCACTTAGTCATACTCTGGTTTATGTGCAATGACTGCCAGAGATTCGGGGGCAGAAGGGGAGGAATGAATAAGCATTTCTGTTCCCAGGTGCCCTCTGCAATTCTCTCATCATTTAATACACATCCAACCAGTTTGGGCATTTGTATTCAAGAGTCACATCAGCAGGGAAGCAAAGCTTCCTACATGAACAAGAAACATAAAGCCAAATTGTCATCTCACAGCAATGACAGTAAATAAAGAGGAAAAGGATTATTTCAAGAGCAGCACCTCCTTGAAGAGAATTTCAAGTCCCACAGAAAGATGAAGAATTGTTTTCATGAAAAAAGCAAAGCAGTTCATCTGCCCACAATTAACCAGCTGGCTTGAACTGCCTGGTTTCTCCTGCACACAGCTCTGTGGTGGCATCCAGGCTCCCTGGAGTTGCTCTGTTGTGCTCATCCCACTATCCTGACTCTGAGGAGTCAGAAAAGTGACCCATGTGTCCCATCCCTTCACTCCAGTGCCATGGCTGGGCATGGAAAACCTGTGCTCAGACACCTGCCAAGGTTTCCCTGGATCAACCTGCCTCCTTAACTACCTATCCTGCTTAAACCTTCATCAGAAGAGTTTCCAACCTGGGAAACCCATGCAAGGTCAGAATCCCTCCAGGAAGGAGCTGAGAATCCACATGACAGAGGCACCAGCAGGGCCAGGGGCTGGTTGCTCCAACAAGGGGAAAAACACACTGCTCCAAGGAAACCCTTTCCTTCCATCTTTACCAGTTTTTCCTTCTTCCTGTTCTTTTGCAAGACACTTTATTCTTAGCCCTAAATAAACAGTCAATTATTGCCCTTGGAGGACCCAGCTCCAGGCAGGGCAGAGGGGGAAGGATGCCCTTTCCCTGGGCTCTGGGTTTCTCACTCCCCAGGCAGCTGCCCAGAGGTTGACACGAACATCTGGGCTTATACTACAAGTTAAATACCACAGGGTAAATATTCCTGTGTCAAGATCCATGAGATATAAAGGCAGATGAGAACTGGGAGCTGCTTCACTTAATGATGCTGTGAGTCTCCATATCATGCTTGCAGCATTTCAACAATTCCTGCTCCTTATCTAAACAGTTTTCACCACAGTTGACTTGGATACAGCCCTTGGATAACTGACTAAAACAAGATGGCAGAGGCCAAAATAAAATATGGACAAAAATAAGAATATAAAAGCTCTGGTTGCCACTGCTCCAGCATCATTTGGATGGACTTAACACAGCCTCTTAAATTCTTCAGCCTCCCAGCAGCACAATAAAACTAAATTATTTATTTGGACAAAGAGAAAAGGCATTTTAAGGAGGAGAGGTGAGGAATACGAGCTGCAGAGTTGAGTTTGTTCCCTAGGAAGGGTTATAACACAGGGAAAATCAGGTCAGTTATGGAAGGGGTCAGAACTCATCTGCTCCTTCCAATAGCTGCCACAGAGCTGTGTCAATTCACACTGCTCCAGAGAGCTGAATATTTCACCAGTGACTCATGTCATCCCCTTATGACTTTTTTTTTTAAGCCCAAATAGTCCTGACTGGGAACAAAGGAAACCATTATGCAGAGTCAAATTTGAAAGATTGTATGTACAATCCCAAAAGGGAAAGAAGGAAGCCCAGAACTGATACTGGAGCAGCTCTGCAAGACTACATCAAATTCCAAGAATCAGATAATCTTTGTTCCTTTGAACATACATCTTTTCTTTTTTTTTTTAATAATCAATCATTTGGGTTTCTAACAAAGCCGTGGTGTTCGCAGAGAACAGTGAGCAAAGAGCAAGTCTTTGCTCCATGGAATATAATTAAACCACGCAATAAATCTGCTGCAAATGCCATGCAAAAATTAAAGATACAATGCCCAGAAACAGGCAAAAACTTCGGATTTGGGGGGAATCCCAGCAAATGTCCCATTTGCTTTAAAACAGTGAGGATTTGGGATTCTCCCCTGGGAAGGGAGGGAAGAATCCCTCAGTGCTGTGAGCAGGGGATGGCTCGGCAGAGAAGGGGAGCCAAAGGCTTGGGAGGAGGATGAGCTTTCTCTTGATGTGGGAGCACATCCAGCCAAGGCAATCCCTGTCCCAGCCAGTGTGGGAACCAGGACACGTCCCTGCACGGCCAGAGAGCAGCTGAGTGACACATCTGTCACCGGGCAGTTGGGACAGCCCAACACACAGGAGAGCACCCACAGCAGGTTCTGCCCCTTTCAAGGAGCTGCTGGACCCTATTGCCACAAATCCTGGGAAAAAGTGATGAACAAAACCCAGGACACGGGGAAAGGGGGTGTTGGCACCCCAGAAAGGGCAGGTCTGAGGGTGCACAGCCAGTGCACAGCATCCCTTTCCCTGCTCCCTCCTGTGTCCCAGCATCTCATGGGGTGTCACCAGCTGTCCCCAAAACAGGGACTAGCACACAACTCCTTCTTTGCACCCCCCCTCCTCACTGGAGGAAACACTCCATGCACTGAGCAGCAAACATGAAGGTTTTTAGGACAGAGCCCGAGCCAAGCCCTGCCATCCCCCACCCCAGCAGCAACTGTTCAGTGTCCAAGGGGGTTTTATGGGCGCGTCCTGACAGCAGGATCAGAGGAAGGAGGTGAATCAGCAGCTCCACACCGCTGTCCTTGCCTCTGCTCACACAGATGCCTCACATACCACCCTGCCCACAGCTCTGCACTGCTCCCAGCCCAGCCCAGCCGGGATCCAGGGGAGCTTTCCAATCCCCCCGCCCGTTGGAGCAAGTATTTCTGGGTTACTGTGACATTTTGGGAAGGTTTCCAGCAGAAGTTTCATTACTGGCAGGGCTCTTGCCCTTTAAACAACTAAGGGTGAATGGAGGCTAAAACTTTCAGAGCTATTAAAGCTCCAAACTCACACACTCAGCAGATCCACAGAAGGAAACAGTGACGGAGCACGACTCCATCTTCGGAATGATTAACTGAGAGGTCTTAAAGAGAGCTCGGGTTTTCAGTTTCTGAAAACCAGCCATAAAGGGATGCAAAGTTCTGTGCAAATGAAGAGACTCTCTCCTCCCCTCCCGCCCCAGGCTCTGGTTCCTTTACTCAAAAAAACCACTTTAAAATCTTTGCCAGGCCCCTGGATTGCCTCAGCCCCGAGGGAACACATGGAGAGGCACCAGCAAGAGATGGAAATCCCGTCCTAAGAGTCTTTTTTTCCAAGTGAAACCTCAGCACACCCTTTTGGAAAGCAGCTCCGCAGGTGTAGGTTTTCCAGGAGAGGGACTTCAGACAAGGGGAAACGGCTTTAGACTGAAAGAGAGCAGGTTTAGATGGGATATTAGGAAGAAATTCTTCCCTGTGAGGGTGGGGAGGCCTTTCCCAGTTTCCCTCCACTGCCTGGGACTCACACCTGAGTCAGAACTCCTGCTCCTCTCACACAGGAGCACGTGAAGGTAGAAAAGGAAAGTTTAACCTTTTGTCTTTGCTCTAAAGAGTGACACATATTTCTAGACAATCTGGCACCCAGACAGCAGTTACATTTTCAAAGTAATTTGTAATAATCAACCACTTAAAGCTCTGCAAGAATTAATTAGGGTCTTGCAGCACACTAAAGTCAACACAAGATTTGCAACCAGTTCTAATGGGGTGCAGAATAGTTGTTCCTGCAAGGAAGCACCAACCTGGCATGATCACCCCCCAGAGATGGGGAAACAATGGATGGAGACCTGACCCAACATCCTCCTTCCTGTGCCAGGTCTGCCATCTGCTCCAACCTGCTGCACATCACAGGGCACCTTTCCTCCTCCTTTTGGTGTCCAGAGCTCCTTGCCACTGAACCAAGAACAAGGGCATCACCTTTGGATGAAACCAGGGATTCGTGGATTGAGGCAACGGCCTCATCCACATGAAATCTCTTAAAACATCCCAGAAAGAAACAAAATTCAAAGAGCTGAACTGTGGTTTTCCTGCAAAAGCAATACTCTGGGTTGTGAGTAACCATCTCCCTGCATCCCAAGGATGTCACTGAGCACTCACAGACATTGGGAAGAAACTACACCAAGCAAGGCTGGAACCACCCTATGCCTACACACAGCCATGCCCTGCACCCAGGAAACCCCAGCCCTCCTATATGGGATGCTGACACATCCAGCAGCCTATGTGGGAGTCAGGGAACAGTTTGGGAACAGAATGAGCCATGGTCTGGGCTTTTCCTACTCCTCTGCTACTGGCAGCACAGCAGGATGCACCAGGACACACATCCATATGGGATGGCCACATCTCTTCTTGACACTTCAGGGTTATTAAACAAGCTCATAAGGCCACTTTTTTAAGCAAAACAGGACTACCCTCACCCTACAAGTGCAAAGGATTATTATTCCCACTTGGCATCTTGCAGCAGCACTCGGGAAAGCAGGAGATGCTGAAGAGGCACCATAGGAGCAGCATGTTCAAAGCCATGGCTGGAGCTGCCGTGGTGTGAGGACACAGGGAGCAACAGGGACAGGCAGCATCTTTTCTCAGCTGTCCAATAAATCTGCAAAAATCAGTCAAAATGTACAGATTTTGGGGAACATGAGCCATTCTGGAGTAACAGCCTCTTTCAGCCGTGCCCAGCCCTTTAATTCCTGTCGTGATGCTGCAAGTGCTTTGCCCAACCATTAATTAAATGGTTAATTAATTAAATACAAGCACCTGCATAATTACCATCATTTCCAGCACGGTGCAGCTCCAGTCAGGCTGAGGATCAGCTTTCCAGTGCCTGGCACATCCCATCACCACTTCAAAGGGAACAAATCCACCCAAGGCTTCACCGCAGGGCACTACCCCACACCCAGGTAGCCCAGCTGGGATGCTCCCAGAACACAGGAATTCAGAAGCTAAAGACTCATTTTCATGCACTGTAGGTTTTTTAGTTGTCCATAAAGTTAATGGGACCAAGCATAAGTAATTTGATTTTTAAATATTTTATTGGATGGTTTTAAAAAGCCTCACACCATTATTTCCAGCAATACTGTGTGCTTCAATATTTTGACACAGGGAAAGAAATGTAAAACCAATTCTTTCTCTCAGATGTTTCAACCCACCAACTCTAAGCATTTACTTAATATCTGATTTTCCTCAAAAATACGGCCAGAAGGCAAATTTCAAATTAATACCTGCCTGACTTCGTGAGAAGTGTGTCTGAAGCTTGTTTCCCAAAGTTCTCAGGAACATTAGTTCTTCAGTTTATATAACCCACATTTACATGACACAAGTGCTGCTTTCAAGGTGAGAACAGGAGGAAGACACAGCCCTGAGTTACCCACCCACTGCAAGGAATTCCATCCGTTCTCAGCAAACACCACAAGCCAACAAACAAGGAGCTGCGATGCCCTCCAGGGACATTTCAATCAGGGAGAAATTCCCCACTTAAATTACCAGTTCCTAGTGATTTTTGCAGTTCTAACCCACACTTATTCAGCAGATCTTGTTCTCAATTAGGTGTTTAAATGGATTTCTTTGTTAGCACCACCAGGGAATGAGTGTTATTTTATTTTAGGCCAATTGAGGTTTTTTATGGACCAGCTAGAATAATATATAATCTGTTGATATTCAAACATGCAGAAGAGGCTCATCCAAACACAACACTCCAGCTCCCATTCCTTTCCGACTTCCAGTCCCATTATAAATAAAACACGAGTACAGGGTGTATTTCCCTTCTGCCCAAATTAAGAAATGGCACATTTGGGTGCTTTAATGCTTTTCCATCCCCTGGTTCGGGCAGCACCAAAGAGTGAAAGGGGTTTGTCACCATTAACGGAGCACATCAAGAGACATTAGGGCAACATCAACTCCCGTTCGGCCTTGACAGACCTTTGTGATCTCTGATCCTCGGTCATTAGGGGAGAAAGTCAACCCATTAAGCCCCTCGGAGCACATCTCCATTACAAACAGCTCTCAGGAGCCAAATCAGAGCTAATTACCCAGCACCGACCCCTCCTCCCTACCCTGTCCCACCTGCCAGGGGATACAAACCCTTCCAGAAGCAGCAAAACCACCCCCAAAATCCACTTCCCGCTTTCAGGAGCTGATGGATTTTTGCTCATCGTGTACCAATATTCCTTAAAAACCCTGGTTTCATCTGCCTAAAACTCAGAGCTGCCACGATGATGCTCCACGGGTCACACAGGGACAAGGACTGATTTCAGATAATTTGGGTCACAGCTGCAGAATCGTTTTTCCCCCTTTCATATATTTCCTATTAAATTGGTTACAAGGTGACTTGTACATGGACTTTTCTTGGAAATATGTGCTGCACTTAAGAGCTGAGATGTCATTTCAGGTCTTCCATTATGCACAAAAGAGAATTCAAACCCAAAGATAGCATCTAAATTGAAATATGCTACTATAAAAGCTAAAAAGAAATATCCAAGATACTCATCCAAAAAGCTTTCCCAGGACTCAAACCAACGCTGGCCCAGACAAATATTTACATAATTATTCACATGGGTTTGTTTTAAATAAAGAGCCTTTTATTATCATTACTTTGGCATCAAGCATCTAATTAGAGGCCAATGACAGTTATAAAAATCAGCGAGTTCTCCTTGTCAGGGCTGCTGGGAGAGAGAAGTGGTGCTTGAGTGATGGACAGCACTGGGGCTGTCACAGCCCTCCTGCTCCCCTGGGAAAGCCAGGAGGAGACTGTCAGACTCAGATGAGGTGATGGAGGAGGGTTGGCTTCTGCCTCTGGATGACCACGTGCTGAGAAATGGAAAATTGATGGGGAAAGGGCAACAGGTCTCCTGGCACAAATGCCCACTCGTGGCTGCTTCTTGTGCTATGACCCTGAAAAATAGTATTTTTTATGCCTCTCTGCTTTACATGTCAGCTTTTGGGATGAGCCTTTTCCATGAATCCGTGCAAACCACCCAAAGGAGATCTCAGCTCTCAAGTCCTGCTGTAGCATCTCAACAAAATGTGGCTAAAGGTAATAAACTTGGCATAGATAAATGCACAACAAGGTCCTCATTGTGGTCTTGACTGAGGATAAAAAAGTGCATGGCCCAGTTTTAGGGTGACGTTTCAAGTACACTGATGAATTAGAAGGAAAGAAAACCCACTCCTGGCTTGCAGCAAAAAACATCCCAGGGATTTGTTCAGATCCACCTCCGTGCACACTCCCAGCCACACTGGTGGGGATCCCTGGGGCTCCTCTCATCAATCCAATTATTAAAATTGCTTCTTTCCACGGCTGGAAATGGACCAAACTGGTGACACCACCTCCAGCTTCTCCCTGGGGATCCCACTCAGGAGCTCAGCAGAGGACAAGCTGCCAGAGCAATGGAAGAGCTGGTCTGCAGCCCATCTCCTGCCAGGACACTTTTCCTTCGGGGCATTTTTCCCCTCTGTGCTTTGTTCAGAAGCTCCAAATGTGTCCCCAGACAGGTCCTTCAGGACTTCCCTGCACGACCCCTTTCCCTGGGACCTGGCTGAGACACTTGGCTCTCAAATTCACCAATCTCAGCAAACAGTTCAACACCTAAACCCTTTCGTGCTCCTGAGCCTCTGGAGAGCACCTTCTCCTGCTGACTTGTCTCACTGAGTCCCTGCAAGTCCCAACCTCAGCATTATTTCAGCTGCTGGTTCCCAAATCCCTTCCAATTTTGCCAAATCTGCCAAGAAAGAGGTACAACCCAATATTCCCATCACTACCTTGCTCACAGTGATCACATTTGCTCCTCCATGACCTTCCTTTTACACATGTAGCTCAGAGGATGGTCCCTCTCCCATGTTATGGCAGGACCTGGTATCCAGCAATGGATGGCTGAAATACATAATCCCTTGCTAAATATCTTTTTCCTGCAATTTTCTCATGGTTTCATTGTGCTCCTGAGGCCTTTTGACCGAGATTCAAGTAAATGGAAGCAACACAATCCAGAGCATGTCTGGGAAAGATAAATGAAGTTATCCAGGGTCATAAAGCTGAGCTAGAACAGTACAAGAAACTCCTCACCCCTCCTGTTGATCTTTCCACCCCCAGGACAGATGTGGGGAGAGCAAATGCTGTGTTGGAAGTGCTGGGACCTGATACCTCCTGGTCAAACACAAGTCCCTGTGCAAGACATTCCTGGGATGCTGGTGGAAAGGTGACCCTCTATTTGCATTTCCAGGAAGAACTTGATCACTACAGACACATTTAAGCAAGAAAGCAATTAGTGCTCATTCCTAGTAAAGAGGCAGATAATAAATATCAGGTAACCTTCCCCTGAACCAGTCCCAAAGCTCCAATAAAAAAATATGAAAATATATTTCCTTCTACTCATTCCTTCCCAGCTAATGCATTAATTTCCTTATTAAAGTGATAAGGCTGCAGAATCTGTCCCTGAGAGATAGGTAATAAAAAATACATTTATATAAGAACGTAGCACAACAAGACTTCATTTACCTGATGTTGAACAATGAAATCTCAGCACAGAGACAACTAAACAAGATCCAACACAGCAACTCCCTGAGCAAAGTCAGTGTCTCAGACTCCAAGGGTGAGAGACCTCCTGCACTGAACTCTGCAGCCCCCAAGAGCCTTTTGGCTTTAAAGGATCAATCACTGGACTAAACAGAGATTGGTATTGATGTGTATTCTGCTCACCTCTCAGCTACAGTACAAGCAGAGCCTACACCATTCTCACCCTTCCAAAGGGTGCAAGAATGCAGCAGGTAAAAAATCAGGAGTAAAATGCAGCAAAGAAATCAATACCCTGACATATTAACCACTTCTTAAACTGTTCTCTCCGTAGCACAAGACGTTTACCTTGACATTATCCCTTTATTTGTTTTAAAGGCTCACAGCACTTCTTGCTAATTTTATTTTCTTCCATTACCAGAAGCAGGACAATCAGAAAGAAGGGCAATAACACCTTGGGCAAGGGCACAGGAGTGAGGGAGATGGAGAGACAGTTCATCTGCAGCTCTGAACATCAGCCCCTGCTGACCTGCCCAGTCAATAAACTTCCCTTTAATCACCTATGTCAGACATTAAGCATTAATTAAAACACGTGCTTTATAAGCCTTAAACTGGAGGTTTCTCAGCCACTGCTGTTCAGTCCCAAATGCATCCTAACCTTCCCCCAAACATATGTACAGAACCTGCCTCAGCTTCCAAGGCCTTCAGCAGACCCCAGACATGTCAGTCATTCCCTGACCCCCCCTATTGCCTTTGAACAGCTTTTAACATGACCCCGAGGTTGTTCATGGGCAGGAATCTGCTCACACACTCCACACAAAGCAGCTGTTGGTCTCCTCCATCCCTGCCCAGAGCTGTCTGTGGCAAACCCCTCAGGTTTGCTCCTGGAGAAGCTGTACAGTCCCTCAAAGTGGGTTTTTAACACTTTAGAAATCACAGTTAAACAGGGTGTGACACTGTTCTCTGCCAAGCACCACCTCACACCCAAGCAAAGCATCACCAGGCAAAGACACCAGAATGAAAAAGCCCTTCCCAAAGGGATCTACCAGGATGCTCTGGAAGGACAGAGCACTTTGGGACATGGCTCAGGTGCTGGGTTTACCTCAATGGTATTACAGGTCTTCTCCAACCTAAATGATCCCGTGACAGCTGACTCCAGGGTGAATTTGGGAATGCAGCCAGTCCACATCACCCCACCCTGTGGGACAGGGGCCATCACCAGCCCAAGGCAGCAGCAGGGGCAGCTCAGGGAAGGAGGTGCCTTAATTTTGGCAGGGGAAGACACTGGATGTGACAGGAGGAGCAGGGTATGGATGTGGATATAAAGGCAGTCAGGTGGCTGAGAGATGCTGCTGCAGCCTGTTCTCCAGGGTGGTCACTGAAAACAGAGCTGGAAATGCTCTCCCAGCTAAATCTGTGCCTGGGCAAGGGCCAGGGCTTTGATTTTTGAATAACAAGGTATTGCTGAGGTGGGAAAACAGCTTTGCTGTGCATAGGCAGGTACCCCAGAGCAGCCCCTGGAGTGGAGTAAATCAGCACCACTGCCTTGAAACCCCAGCAGAAGGGGCCATTCATTGCAGGCAGAGATCCTTTACACAGACAAGAGTCTCAGCACTTCTGTCTCAGACAGAAGAGTCTCACTTGGTGCATGAGAAGCTGTCAGGTCCTTTGTTTGGCCATGATCCTTGAAAATCAGCCAGGCAGGATGAATGAAGATGCCACCAAGCACAAATATTCCACATTCAGTGATGATGGCAATGCTAAAATATCCAGGGAGGCAAGAATTTGAAGGAGCCACACAAAGAGCTGCCAGCTTTAGGCAAAAGCAGATGGAAAGATAATCTGAACTACAAGTGTGCAATCCCATCCCAGGGGAGCCTTCCAGCAGGCAAGGAGGAAATATTCAGGCAAGTTTGGAGTCCTGCAATTAAAGTTCCTTCCAATTTTAATCCAAGGAGGGGAGACTTGTGTGAGCCAGCACAGCTGGGTATGCCCAGGTAGAAAGGGAGCTCAAAAACTTTGCAACAACTTACTCCCTGCAGTAAAATGAAGGGTCAAAGGGAAAAAAATAACACAAGCAGGATCAAGTCTAATTAAAGGAGCAAGAATAAGTGACAGCTCCAAAAAAGCAGGGTCTATTTTCATACAGAGCAAAGGGTCGCTGGCACGTATTTGCAGAGCCCCAAACACCCAGAAGGCAGGAGAAAAGAGGTCCTTTGTGAGAGGGATGGGGAAGCATGGGAACGTGGGAGCCCTGGGGTAGCTCAGAGGCATTACTGTACTTAGCACAAAAGAGAGGAACAATAGAGGGCAAAAGGAGATGGGGCTGTTTATTTTTCTGGGTAGGGAAGGCTCAGATAGTCTTGGGAGAGACACTGGAAAAAATGGCCACTGAGGAAGAGAAAGTATCAGCCCAGATAACACTGAGAGACCTGTGAGGTTAAAAATGGGGAATCTTAAATTAGGCACAGTTAGAGATTGTCTGATAATAGTTATTCCCTAACAGAAATGGCAAACTGGAGAGGTGTTAAATTATTGGTACGAGGTGCCTTTGGAAAAGAGGAATAAGGACATAGAAATGCAAAGAATTATTAGAAGGGATTCTCTAGAAAAGCCCTTACAAGAACATGCTCTTTTTGTATGAAGCAAAACACAGGGTGAAAAAGAAACACTTTAAAATACAGGCAGAGTTATTGTTCCTGGGAAGCCTCTCAGCTCTGCCTCTGACCCAGGGACTGCAACGAATTCCAAGCAACTCCCTGGAGCTCTGCAGAGTTCCCAGAACCAGGACAGCTGAGATGCAAACAGAGCCCAGGAGTGGAACAGCAGCAACCAAGAATTTTCTGTTACTGCTCCCATTGCAACAGGACTGTCCTGAGACTCACCCACCCCAACTCCAAATGTGCTGAGAACTCAGAGCTTTCATTCAGAGCTGTTTAAGCTGAAATTCAGTCCTTCCCTGCCTAAACTTTGGCACCTAAATCCAATGTTTATCCCTGGAGCTTTGCCAGCATCTGACCAGAGCAACTTCCCTGCAGCCCTACCCAACTTCTACAATCATAAAATTATCACAGAATAGAATACCAAGTTGAAAGGGACCCTCAAGAATCATGTGGTCCAACATTTTTTGGATGATTCCTCTCTCCCCAAAGAGCCTGACAACTTACCAAGTCATTTGTGCAAATAAAAAACCCCACAACTCTTTCTTACAGATAAAAAAAGGCAAAAGATTAAGGGTAGATACAGAGCTCAGCAGGATGCAATGAGATGTCAGGGTACCAACACTGCAGGAACAACCAGGGAAGCTGCTGCATTCCTGCCATGCACAGCAGAGGAAAAAATCCAAGACAAAAATCCATCTTTCACCCACCAAGACATTCCCCACTCCCCAGCCTAAACCCATTTGTCACTCATAAAACCAATTAAAAACTCGTCATCCTGCTGCAAATCCAGATCTTTCCAGTGCTTGGGGTCACACTTTAGTGGTTGTATTTCAGCTCCTGCTCTGGATTGTGCAGCTTCACTGATGAAACTGAGACGAGAATCACTCTGTCACTTCAAGTCTGGGAGCAATTAATTTCATTGAGTTTGACATTTGAAATAAATGAAGGAAGGAACATGCTTCCACCATCTGGAAAAGCACACGCTGACACTTCCAATCATTTGTGCAGCCACTCGTGAATGTGTGTAAGTAATGTTTGGTATTTTTACATATGGAGAGGGAAGGTAAATGACACATCAAGGCATCAATCCCTGCAGACAAGCACAGCATCACACACATGAGCAAAAGGCACATGGAGTAGTGAAAGGAGCCAAATGAGGTAAGAAAATATTTGGGAAACTGGAGACAAGGCAAATGCTGAGTTAGCAGTATATTTTAGGAAGACTGGTTTATACATGGAGCATGCTTGATATTCTCTCCATCACTAAAATAAGAAATATATGGAGAACTTTGCACCAGGGGATACCAAAATCTTAAGTAATCCATGTACATTTTATATTCCCTCATTTCTAACTCAATGGGAAGACAGACTTTTCATAGCTACAGGAAAATAAACTTTGCCCTTCGAGTGCAAAGAGGTCACTTAGAGTCTCTTCCCTTCATTAGCATGGTGAGATATCCATCCCAGAGCAAGGAGAAGGGAGGACACCTTCCCTCTGACATTAAGACATCTTAGAAAATACTCCACCAGCTACATGCAAGACTCAAACCCACCAGAGTTTGGCAAAGACTCTGCCCTTTTCCAGCACCATCCTGACTCCTTCTGCCCATTCCTGTCAAAAACCATGAGGACACACATGCAGAGAAGATTCTGCTGCAATTCCACCACTGCCATCCATGGATAAGAGAATAACTTAATACAAAACCCAGGATATTATGGGTCAAATTCACCACTGTGTCAATTCAAAGCAGCTCCTGCTCTGTGTCCACCTATTTTTCCACTTACTCTGGGAATGTTCACAGGTGACAGGGCACTTTGAGCACAGGAACAGAGCTGTCCCCTGCACTGCAGGGTGTTCTCAGCCCAACCTCACCCTCTGCCACTTCCTTCCAACTGCTGATCCATCACTTGGATGGATCCACCACTTCCAGGGGCACAGGTGAGGACTGTGGCTTGTCTAGAGCAGGTTGTTTCCCCTACCGAGTTCCCCAATGATTATTCCTCACTAGGCTTGACTTCCTAGAAGAATTTTCCACATGCCTTATTTAATCCTGTGTCGACTGACATTGCACAGGCCTGACTTACCTGCCTGCACTAACCCTCCCCTGCCTTTCATGGCTCACTAAAACGGGAAGTGTTGAAGCAAAACTGTTCCCCAAATAGATTTCTTGGGGTACTTTGGAGCTTTTGATACTCAGAGAACCCATTTCAGTTTCACAGAAGCTCCCTCTCATCTCCCACCGACTTAAATTTCCTGGGAGTTTGGGCATTTTGCCACCATCAGAAAAACAACCAACCTGACCCCAACGAGTCCCAGCAGGGGCAGGTACCCAGGACCCCAAACCCCACCGAGGTTCCTGAGCTGAAGCAAAGATGTGGCACATTTCCCTCCCCCAAAAGCAGATATTTCAGCTTCATCCATAAAAAGCTGAATCCCAGGGCACAAATTGAGCAGCTCTGCTCCAGCAGCAGAGGCTCAGCTATTTCCAGGCTGGAATTGTGCTCGTTTTAGCAGCGGCTGTTCGTTATTTGGGATGAGTGTCCCCAGGGCAGGGAGGGCCCCGGCTTGTCTGGCCAAGGCTCTGGAGAAGGGAACTGCAGGGAGGGAAACACGCTGGGCTGCTCAGTGACTCTGAATGTGCAGAACATCTTTAACTCATGTTCTGACTGTTTCAGAGCATCCCCAAGTTTAGCAGTGCGGAGTTTTAAGTGCCTTCAAATGAGGAACCCAAAGTTCTCTATGGATTTTTCCACACCCCTAAAAATCCCCCTCCAGTGTTGGGTTCTGGTTCATATTTCATAGGAAAAATCTGAATCAGCTTGGTGTTATCCATGCCTATTCCCTACTGACACAAGGGATCCCATTGCATTTTCCTACACCAAATCCCAACCAGGACTGTAAAATGCTGCATAAACTGCCAAAAAAAAGCAGGTCTGTGGGCAGTGAAGGCAGCAAGTCAAGAGCAGTGGTAGCAAGAGATGAAGGGTGGTTTTGTGACTCAGGCCTGATGATGCTGTGCTACTTCACTGTCTAAATTCCCAAAGTCAACAGGAGCCTGGTCCCAGCCCTGCTCCCGCCCACAGCTCCACGTAGACAAACTCCTGCAACAGGGCAGTGCTGCAAGAGCCTGAAACACATCCAAGAAGCAAAAAAATCCCATCTCTGCCCAACCACAGGGCCCTGGGCCAGGACAAAACTTAGTGTAAGCAGTGTCAGACTGAAAACTCTGGCCCATCCACAGGGATGACTTGCACAGAATCATAGAATCGTTAAGGTTGGAAAAGACCTGAAGGATCATCAGGTCCAACCCCAACTCACTGCAGAATTCCCAGCACAGGATGCATTCAGAGGCTGAGGACAAAGTGCCACCCCCAGCATCCTTGGGCACAGCTGCCAGACAAAGGCTCCAAAGTATCTCAGCTTTGCTCTCTCATTTTAGGGGTGACAGGCTGATCCAACCCAGCACTTCTCTCTGCTCACAGGGAGCATCTCCCAGTCAGATCCTGTTATGGGAATGTCTGTGGCTGGAAAAGGAGATGGTGAGAGACAGCAGAGGACTTAACCCTCGCTGTGGGCTCTGGAAGACAACAGCCTCCAGTGCATGAAAGCTCCACTGCTTCCTGATATAGCTCCTTAATTACAGAGCACTGGGAAAATTGATGCTTCCCGAGCAGATATGGCCCTTATTGTTTTTCTACTTGCATCCTGCAGGGAATCAGAACTGAAGTTTAAAAAAGAAAAAAAAAGCCGGAGCCAGTTGGGGTCTGTTTGCTCCTCCTCCCATCCCAGCTCCTGAGGTCAGCAGGGAAAGCATCCAAGAGTTGCAGAAAAAAGACAGATTGTTTTAATTTAAACACTTGAGAGAGAAGCAGAGTGAGGGACTTTCTCCCGAAGTGTACAAGACGTGATAATGTGCCTCTCCCAAGCCCTGTGAGAGAACATTCCAAGCAGTTTTCCGATATGAACAGTCGCCAGCCGGTGCCAAAGGCAGCGGTTGGGATGAAAGGAGCTTCCTCCTCCCACCCTCCCCTCGTTTCTGGAGCATAGACACGGTGAGGGGATTCTGAGTGAAGTGCCCTCCCTGTTACACAGAGCAGGATACACAACAGGCTGGGGAAAAACAACGGCAAGAGCAGCATTTGTAGCCCGGGGCTCCAGGAAAACAGGGCTTATCCTTCAAGGAATCGACAGCTTTCCAGGAGGAGACACTGAGCAGCCCACGGTCAGGGAGCAGATGCTGTGCTCAGGGCATGGACAGCCTCATATCTTCCAGGGAAAACCCTCCAAGGGGCATTTCCAGAGGGGCTTCTGCCCCACAGCAGGATTCTCCCGTGTTCTGGGCTCCCAGGGAGTCACACACTGGCAACACAAAGCTCTGCTGAGCCCACACATCTCACACTGTGAGCAGCCAAACACACCCACCACACCCCTCATCCACCTGCAGGAATCTTCAGCTTCCATGAAATACCAACACAAGGATTAAACACCCCCAAACCAGGTACAGCTCCCTACATGAGCTATGAGCCATCAGGTCCCACCCTTCTACAACCCTCGTTCAGCAAGACACTATTATCACAATTTAAGGTCCTTTCCAACCCAAACCGTTCCATGAATCTGTTGCTTCATCAGCAAATGAGTCCCAGTTCTCAGTCATTTGATATCAACTGGAATTTGTGCTGAATTTTTGGCCACCTTGGATCAAAGGTGTACTGGCAAATTCATTTGCAAGTTGTTTATGGAAAAGATCTTGGTTTAGGTGGACAAGAAATATAGTTGGCTTAGTTTTCTACTGAAGGAGTATTTTTATGCAGGAGGATAAATCAAGATTCTAAAGCTTTAGCTACTTTTCAGGGGAATATCTATTCTACACCAGAAGACTGACTTCAGAACAGAAAAATCCAGTGGCTAGAAATCAAAAATTTAAATATTCTGATGTACTTTCTCTCAGGATTCAAATTCTGCCAAAATACCAAAGCAGTGCTAGACAAAGTACAGGGGTGTCTGTCCCAGCACACCCTGATCTCAGATGCACTGGGGCTGTTTCCCTTCCAGGACAGTGAAAGGCAATTAGCCAAACTGCTGATAAGCCCAGAGGAAAGTGTTTGAGCCTTGTGAAAAAGGAAACCCCCAGGTACAGGAGCCTCAGGACTTAAAAGAAACTTCACCCCATTAAAAAAGCATTAACAACTCCTGAACTGGCTTCTGTGTCCCACCCACCGCTGCTGTTTTACTGAAATTACACTATCAATTAAAGGCAGAAGCTCTGGCCAGGTCCCCATCCCATCCCAACCCTTGGCACACACCCACCCCCAGCTCACCACCCCCTTCCACACGTGCAGCCCACGAGCCACGTTGCTGTTCCTGTTTCCAGCGTGGTTAACCCTCTGCCTGGGGCTTGTTGAATCAAGCTTTTGGGCAGGAAATTAAAAAAGCTTAATTTACAAATGGGCATTTAGCAGAGCCAGGGCAGGGGATGGGCCCATGCTTTAGCTCCAGGAGCCCTGCAGATGCCACCACCCTGCTCCTTCCCCCAGGATGTGGAGGGACAGAGTGGGACCTCAGTGACACCCATCACTCACAGTGCACCCATTTTCTCACCAGAATTTCAAGAGACAAGTCAGACTCAGACTGGTTTGAATCGGAAGGGACTTGAAAGATCATCTTGTCCCCACTCCCTGCCATGGGCACCTTCCACTATCCCAGGTTGCTCCAAGCTTTTTCCAACCTGGCCTTGGACACTCCCAGGGATGGAGCAGCCACAGCTTCTCTGGACAACCTGAGCCAGGGCCTCACCACCCTCACAGGGAAGAATTTCTCCCCAATATCCAATTTAACCCTGTTGTCAGTGAGTTTGAAGCCATTCCTCCTTGTCCTGTCTCTGTGCCCTTGTCCCAAGTCCCTCTCCAATGATAGTGTCCCACAACTTCACACCACTTGCTCCAAGTGCTGGGGGAAGGTGTTCTGGCTGAGTGTTAGGAGTCTCCACATGGATTTGGAGGAAGACTTCTCTTCTGGGTGTATAATGAAGCTGAGAACAGGAGCTACCAACCCTAACACAGTCCAGCTGTTTGTTTTCCAAAACAGCAGCAAGGAGCCCAGTGCTTCCAGAGCATCACCCTGATTTTCCAACCAGAGCCCACTGCAGCAAAGCTGCCAAAGCCCAGCTCCAGCCCCTCACTGGCTTTTCAGATGCTTGAACACTCCAGCACTTGAACACTGAGCTGAGATTTCCCCTTGTAAGTCCCTGAAAGTCCAGGGAAACAGAGCAGTTTGGCACCAGCTGAAACACCTCGCTTGGAAGCTCCTTTTTTTCCATTTCTCCTGAGCAGAATGACACTTGTATTCACAGTGACTCATCTCCTTGACCTTTCTATTCACTTTTAATGGTGCAAGCTGGAAATAAGGGCATACAAACAATGCATTCATTATTCAGCTGGTGAACTGTAGCCCTCAGACCAAATCTCTACCCTACAGCAGACAAGAGCACACACAGAGTAGGTATCTCATTCCAGCACATCCAGGATGAATCCCCTCAAAAGAAAAAAATCAGACTCACTGCTTAATTCATATTTGAGGGAATGAGACACCAAAAATCACCGTGCAAAACACTGCAGGAGTGCAAGAGATCCTGGGAAACTGGCAGTGTCCTCTCCAGGAATTCAGCTGCAGTGAATTCTTACTTAAGTATTGTCTTGGAAACAAAAAAGGGGGTGGAGGGAGGAAAAGCAGAGGAGGAGAGGCCAGCGAGGCTCTGTAAGAGCTCAGCTCCTTCCTGTATGTCCTCACTCAAAAATAGCAGCTCCAGCTGACATGCAAATAAAACCCTAAATGTGGTCCCTAAGGCTGACAGTGCCCCAAGCAGGGACTCCAGCAGCCCTTGAGGGACCTTCCCCATCAACTCCTTCCAGCATTTCCCTCAGAGCTACAAACTCCCCTGGCCTTGGCGAGTTGGAGCAGTGGAGAGCAGAAAGAAAAGGCCTTTAAAAGCAGTTTGCTTCAAAGCTGAGCCAGGAAAACACTTCTCACTTTATTTACTCTGAAGGAATTAGGAATCCAGGGCTGCAGATGCACAGCAGGGAGGGCACACCTCAGATCTGGCTGCATTTAAAGGTAAGTCAGGTCTTCATGGAGCTGAAGGAGAACAAGAGGTTCCCCCATCATTAGGACAAGGTGATTTGCTCCTTTGGGTGACATCCACACCAGTGGAAAGCTGTGTCTGAGCACAGCCAGACCAAGGTTTGGCCTCCAGGCCTTTTTCCAGTGGCCCAGAGCAGCAGGGCTGGAGCATCAGGCATGGGAGAATTCCCAGGAAATCAAGCCTAACCCAGAGGGATGAATACACTCCAATTCCACACTGGAATTACCTTCTCCCATCAGCAAAACAGCTGAATGTCAGCGCCCCAGAGCAGGGGAGGGACACAGAGCCTGACCCAGTTTGTGTGACCCCCTGCTCCTGCCCCAGCACGGGTTTAGCATCCAAACCCCCAGTTCCTCAGGGTCCAGCACCCCATTTGCATCCTGCACCTTCCAAAGGGGGTTTTCCCAGGAAACAGAAGCATGAGAGTGGCTGCCCAAGAAATCCTCTGCTTCAGACTTCTTTGATAGATCTGATTTTTCAAAGGGTTTTGAGAGCAGTCAATACAGCACCACATTGGTCTTGTACCCCATGGTATGATCTGCAAGAAATCTGCTCAAATCTAAACATAAAATCCAAATAACCTTCTGGTTATTTGTGTGAGACACTAACGTTGCTTGGGAAAAAAAAACATCCCAGGGAAGAAAAGCATTTTTAAAATAAAAAGACCACAGCCACTAACATAACCTGAGGTTCAGGGATGGAAAGAGACTCTTACAACACTTCAGGGCTTGAAAACAGTCTCTCATTGTCATATCACCAATAAAATTGTGTTAAGAAACACCTCAATGCCTCAATTTCCACACAGGGAAACAGAATGAGACCCCAGGGTTTGGGAAATACAGGGACTTCCATAAAGGCTGGGAAAAAATTCCCAGCAGAGGTTAGGAATGAGTAGTCATGTAGCTCATTCCACTCATTCAACTCCAAACTATCCTTTTTCTCCCAGGCTTATTACACCAACTTGAAGAAAAACTCCACCGTTGTAAATACATTAATACCATTTTCCTACTCTTAAAAAATGACATCTCATTGTGAAAGCTTCCAGATGATGCTAAAAATCCTGTTTGGCTTCTGGAGGGACAAAGAGCCCAGACTTGGAGCAACCAACCTCAAAAATGCCTTTTGTGCAGCTTCTTCATTTATTTATTTTAGTTCTACAGATTTTCCAGACACATCCACAGAGAAACCACGACATCATTTGGATGGTTCCTTCAGTGCTAGGCTGCATTTCAAGAGCCTTAAAACTTGCCAACAGTAACCCAGTGGCTAATTATACCACTTTGCCAAAGTTTTTTCCATATAACATTAGATTTCAACAAAATGTTTCCATTCTTTCATGTCTCAACCTTTTTTTCCTTCTGGTTTTGCTCATTCTTCCCATACTGTTTTTTTGTTTCACACAAAGGTTTAGTTATATTTTTAAGGAAAACTTCCAGCTTGCAAACTCGGTATCTACCACATGAGCTCTGATCTAGCTAGGGAAAGTAAAATATTTAAAATATACACAGCAAGGCTGGGCTGGAACTGGAGATTGTTTCAGGAACCTGTCCCAGGTGAGCCAGGAGGGCAAAGGAAAGGGAATGCACTGCCTGGAGAAACAACAGCTGAAGGTATAAGTAGGTAAAGGCAACACCAGGATGCAGGAAAAAAAATATATTAAGGGTCTGAAGACTGAATTTTGCTGCCTTGGTCAATGATTTGCATCCACAGCCAAACCATGAGGGTGCAAACTCAGGGCACCACTGGGCTCTGCTGATGCTCAAACTCCAGCAACCAAAGTGGCTCCTGAGAGAGGTGGGAGGCACAAAACAGTGACCACCTGGAAGGCTTTTCCTTCCAGAAAAGCCCTTAAAACCTCCCCAGAAAGTCACCATGCCCTTCACAAGGGATAAAAACCTACAACACCTTCCAACTGCTCCTCCTGACAGCTCTGTACAACAACTGTGCTCCAAAGAGGTCAGAGCCAGAGAGAAATGGAAATAAAAAGAGCCAAAGATGGCACTGAGGAGTCCTGACCCAGAACAAGAAGTCTCCATACCTTGGATTTCACCAGCACTCCCTCAGGGCTCCCTGGCTGATCCAAGGGGATCCCCTTTGTTGGGACAAATCTCCCACATGGTTCCTGTCTCAGGTCCTGCTGCTCATGTCAAACACACTTGCCATATATAAAAAAAAAATAAAAATGACTCTCCATACTAAAAAGATGCTGGAAATCAAGGAACCTGCACAGGCAGAGCAGTGGAAATGATCAGCTCATGTGCACAGGACACTGACTTCTCTGCAGAGCATGGATTTGACCCAATTCCAGCAGATGACTGTTCAAGGCTCAGCATTCCCAAAATATCCTTAACAGCAGCAATATCAGAGACCCACAGCAGAGTCAGGGCTTTCCTGTGTGATGAGTAGAAGTCTACACTGGATAAAAGCACAGAACAGAAGAATTTCTTCTTCCATGTGAAAAAAGCCTGAGGTGTTTTGTGCTTCATTCCTGGTTTATTTCCCAGACAATTCTTCTCTCATTTTAAACAGCAAGCCCCATTTACCAAAAGCTAGGTATTACAAAGTTAGAACCATGTTTTCAATAGAATCCAAATAGTATTTTAAACCTTCCTCTGCCAACTAATCTATTTTATAGAACAATAGCTGCATCCTGGGGATAAAACTTGCTAAACAAACAAGGCAAGAAGATCCGTGGGTGAGTGTGCACAGAGGTGATGAAGTGTCAAATTTATACTTGTAACTCTGCAGGGATTTCCCGTTTTAGGGGCTGCTACACTTCAAAGTCAATTCACATGACAGCAGAGCACGAGCTCCAAATGGAATTGCTCTTCCCAAAGAGTCTGGGAAGACCTTAGAACCCCTTCAAGGTTTCAAAGGGGCTATAAGAAAACTGGTGAGGGAGTTTGTACAAGGGGGAATGGCTTTAAACTGAAAGAGCCTAAGTTTAGATTGGATATTGGAGAGAAATCCTTCCCTGTGAGGGTGGGGAGGCCCTGGCACAGGGTGCCCAGAGAAGCTGTGGCTGCTCCATCCCTGGAAGTGTTCAAGGCCAGGTTGGAGCAACCTGGGATAGTGGAAGGTGTCCCTGCCCGTAGCAGAGGGTGGAATAAGATGCTCTTCAAGGTCCCTTTCCCTTCATCCCTCCCTGTAGGTTTGATGTGCCCTCAACCTGCTCCTATAAAAGCATTCACAGCTTCTTGCTCCCTGCAGTTTTCCCACCTTCCATGATTACACAGTGAGATCCACCCACCACCCCTTTGGGAAGGGCATCCTGAGCATCCAGATCACCAGGGAGAGCAGGTCAAAGAATCAGGATGTAAGATAAAAAAATAACTGTTAAAAGAATTCACGGCAAATTTGCTTTACCTCTACAGTAAAAAATCTCAGACTGGAGAAGTTTCCTGGAAAGCACCCCCACAGTTTTATTTCTGAAGTGCAGACAAAGCTCAGATTCCCTAAAACATCTATAAAAGGCACCTCAC
Organism: Calyptomena viridis; assembly: GCA_013390005.1. NCBI lineage: Eukaryota > Metazoa > Chordata > Aves > Passeriformes > Eurylaimidae > Calyptomena > Calyptomena viridis. The sequence goes on from WEIV01016752.1 coordinate 345,288, forward strand.
ACTGATGCCTCTGCATTAAGTGGTATTTTCCACAGCAGTGCCTTCTGCTGCTCAGCAGCTGCTGCCACACTTTGTCTCCAAGATTTTCTCTGGAACCCAAAGCAGGTGTGAGAACACAGCCTGTGAGAACTTCAGGATAGCCAGGGACACTGGGACTCAGAGGGACAGAGCACTGGGACCAGATCACATCTTCAGTGTTAGAAGAAAAGCAACCAGGCACACACTGCTGAGGGTGATGGGGACATCTATGTGTCATTAGGAGTCTGGGCCTCTGGGATAGTGGCAAAAGGAGGAAAAAAAAAACCCCTATTTCAGATTTAAAGTTGTGATCTACTTTACAAAGTGGTGCTGAGTTGAATTCTGATTTTAGAGGTGTTTTCCAACCTTAAAGATTCTGTGCTAAACAGCAACACACACAGAAATGGAACTCAAATTAACCTCCCTGGGCACTCCCAGGAGGGTTTGCCCAGGTAAACCAGGCTCCCACTCCACACCTGCATCACACAGAGGTGGGAGATCAGAGCAGGAACCACATCACTGTCACCTTGCAAAACTCTGACAGATACCAAGAGAACCCCTGCAATGATCTGACTGCAGGTCAGAAACCTACTGGTGAGATCTGCTTTATATTTCAAAAAGAAATGAACCTGAAAAGTCCAATTCCAAATCATAAGGGACAGGGACAGCACCCACCTAAAATAAGGATGCACATCCCCTTTCCAAGCTCCTCCTGGTTTGCCTTAGGGCAGACTGTCTGTAAGCAGTTAGAGTAACATCGAGGCAGTTTTGTTGATTGAATTTGCTTTTTAGAAGGGGTTTTACATGTGAGAGTCCAGGATGAGAGGACAGATGACAATCCTCACTGCTGTCCCTCTTTATACACCAAAAATCAGCAACTCCTCAGCAGGTTTTGCCTCAGAGCTACACCTGAAGAGATGAAATGAGATTCCTTCAATCCCCAAATTATTGCCAAATCAGCTCCCACCTCCAGCACAGCTCAGCCCTGCAGGAAGAGCCCAGGAGCAGCTTTCAAACAGCACCTCGAAGGGAATGGTCAGCAAAGAGTTTTCCTCCTGACCCCGGCTCACATGGAAAAATAACACATTACCTCAGCCAAATGCCTCTGCTGGTCCCCTGGCCAGGGCATGTCCCACAGCTGGGTGCTTTTAAGTTACAAATTCCCATTCCAATCTGGCAATGCATTGACAGCATAATCCAGGTTTTACAGTGGAAATCAGATCTGCCATCAATTCTAGTCTTATAAAGTCATATTTCTTCTTCTTGTAAAACAATATCAACACTTGTGATTGGCAAAGTATTAAAAAAACACTTTTAACTGGCTGGATAAACACTTTTTTTTTTTAGCTCATTTAGGTGACTGGGGAAGAGCCAAGGGGAGAAGCAACAGATGGTAACAGGATACTTCATAATTTCCAGCATTTTTATTTTAAAGGGCACGTCATGTATTCTTATTACACTTTGCCACAAAAGGAAACTGCTGAATCCAAAAATTTTCACCCAGAAACCTGATTCGATTTTATAGGGATTTGTAAAAGCAGAGACAGATTCCAACTTTGTCTGTGGCTCAGATTTTTGTGTGACATCATCTGTTAAAATACAGGAAAATCTGAGCTGGAAAGGCTGTGTTCAGAGGCAGTTCAGATCATGTTGCCTTTGACATTGCTATTTCTCTATTTTTCTGGAAATCCTCTCCACAAAGTGTCTTCCCTTTTTCTTTGGGACCACTCAATGGATTACAAGGAAAATTCATCTCTCTGTACTGAGAAACCAACTATAATGAAACTGAAACAAACTGAGCTGAAATAAAACCAAGGAGAACTCGGGAAATTAAAAAAAAAAACCCTATAAAGAGCATTAGTCAATGCCATCAGCAGTCCCAATCTGACTCCTCCCTCATCCAAATTATTTGATGTCCTATTAGGCGGCTCATTAGGAAAACTCAAAGCCTTTCACCACAAGAGTCATTACTTGGAGCTGCACAGTGGCCCCACAAAAGCTTCCAGCCATTCCTCTGCTCCAGCAGCTGCACCCAGGAGTTTTCAAAAGTTACCTGGTAACTTCAGAAAGGAGTTCCAGGGCTTGTGTTGCAGCTGCCTGAAGGATTTACGTGGACAGGGAAACGCCTAAGGATGCTCTGAGACCGTTACAGCATCGGCACAGACAACAGGGAAAGGAAAACTTTGTTATTTTCTCTTTGAAACTGACGGGATTGGAAATAATTCTATTTTCAACTGATACAAAATAACCGAGGGGCCCGAGCTGGCTGGACAAAAGGCAGCTCCGAGGATCTTGTGTCATTCCGGTGCTCTTTTAGTTGGAAAACTGCTCTAACAGCCCAATACTTCTGCAGTACAAACTCTGTGGTAGCTCCCACTGCCCTGAACTTTCCCTGCAGGGACACTCGAGACATTTTTCATTGACCAGAAACTGCTTTTCCTCTTGCTCAGCCTTCACAAGCAAACCATTAATGGAAGCAGTTATCCTACGCCCACCTTTTCTTCTTTAATGTCACTTTAAGAACTCAGAAATGCCAATAATTCACAATCACGCTGCTTTATATACAGAATCCCACAGGCGTTTGTCCTGGTAACACTCAAACACCGCTACAAACACCACTGCCAGGGCTTCCCAGGAAAAATACCCGGAGCACACACAAAAAATCAGGCAGTGAAGCCGAATCCCAGACAGCTCAGCTCTTCAGGGCACCTCTCGGTTTCTCAAATTACCCTGCAGGAACTCGACTTTAACTTTTCAGATCTCAAAAAGCAACTTTGCCAACCAACCGCTCCTCGGTCTTTCCCTTGAAATCCAACCTAAACAGACCTCGGAGCGCCGATGCCTCCAAGTGTCCACTACAAACTCCGAAAACGCTCTGCAAACACACAGGAAACTTTTCCAGCAGCCCCACAAGTCTTCATCTGCCCTGCTCTGGCATTTCCCAGCCCACTCGGGGAAGGCAGACATTTGGGAGGCAGAACTCTGGGAACACGCTCCACAATCCCAAAGGGAAATAGAAGCGTTTAGTCCCTCTTCTGCACGACTAGGAAAAGAAATGACGTTCCAGGGGGTTTCTGTGCTGTTGCACATCTGGAACTTCAGAGCTTCCTCCCGCCGCGCTCAACAGCCCTAATTTTAGGGAGAAACCCTGCGGATTGGGGCTGGCGAGGGGGCAGCGAGCTTTGGGGTCCCGAGCGGCTCCAAAGCTTTTGTGTCCCGAGCTCTGGCGCTTTGATGCGCGGAGGGAGAGCAGATTCCTGCGGGACAAAAACTTTCTTCTCCTCAAGGAGGAGGAACTACGCAAGCCCAGAGGTTCCCAGTTGACTAAATATATATTCACATATATATATCCACGTAGATCTATAAAGAACCAGAGCCTCCAGAAACTCATCCTGACTTTTCCTCCGGGAAAAGCAGCCCGGCAACAGGCAGCTCTGCTCCGAGAAAGGCGAATAAAGTATTGTTTTAAGTTTTTTCCCCTTTTACGGGCCCCCTGACAAATGGCATTCAGAGACTCGGGCAGCTAAAGGAGGTTGGGTGGGTTTTGTTGAGATTTTTTTTCTCTTCTTTCTTTTTTGCTGGAATGCTTTGAGTAAGGAAAGACAAACGTTTTGCCCCGCACAAAAGCCCCCTCGCCCACTTCCCCACCCGCAGGAGCCCCCCCGGCCCCGCAGGACCCCCCGCCCGGGGTTGGGGGGCTCGGGGACCCCCCTTACCTGCCCGGCCGAGGGACAGGGCACCCAGCAGCACCAGGGCAGCGGGCACCGACCAGCTCCGTATCCAACTGCGCCTTTTCCACCGCGTGTGCGTATCCATGGTCCACAAAAAACGGGGCACCAGCTCGGGACAACTCGGGGGGAA
>WEIV01016752.1:349220-442785 GCA_013390005.1 Calyptomena viridis
AAGCCCAGCCCCTCAGCCCCCCCCGCCAGCCCCCCCCGGGGAGCAGCCGCTTTATAAAGCCATGGGGCGGGCGGAGGGCTGCGGGGGCTCCGCCGCGCTCTCTCCGGCCCTGCCTGCTCCTGCAGCGGAAAACTTTGCCTTCTCTCCCCCCACCCCCCTTTTTTTTCCNTCCTCCTTTTCTCCCCGCTGGAATAGCGGCAGACGGAGTTTTCCTTCTCTTCTCCCCCCCGCTCCCTCGCAGCTCTTCGCGATCCCGAGAGAAGAGACGGGGAAGCGAAGGGGCAGCACCGATCGCTTCTGTCTGGTGACCACGGCAGGACCCGAGGGAACGGCCTGAAGTTGTCAGGAGGGGGTTAGGTTGGATGTTAGGAAAAGGTTTTTCCCGCAGCGGGTGGTTGGGCACTGAAACAGGCTCCCCAGGGCAGTGGGCACAGCACCAAGGCTCAAGGAGCTCAAGGAATGTTTNCAAGGAATGTTTGGATGATCCTCTCAGGGACATGGTGTGATTCTTAGGGATGCTCCTGTGCAGGGTTAAGGGTTGGACTCGATGAGCCTTGTGGGTCCCTTCCAACTCAGCATACCCTGTGATTCTTCCTGATCCCAAGCAAAGAGAAGGCAGGGAAGTGGAGGAGCAGCACTGATTTCTCTGTGACCAGCAATGGGACCCAATGGAACAGCATGGAGCTGTGTCAGGGGAGGTTTAAGGTTGGTTATCAGGAAAAGGTTCTTCTCCCAGAGGAGTCGGGCACTGAACAGGCTCCCCAGGGTTTGGTCACAGCCAGAGCTCCAGGAGTGTTTGGATAACACTCTCAGGGACAGGATGGGATTGTTGGAGTGTCCTGTGCAGGGCCAGGAGTTGGACTCAATGATCCTTGTGGGTCCTTTCCAACTCAGGACATTCTGCAATCCTAAGAGATGAGGCCTAGAGACTTGTGGAAGCATGGAAAAGGACTTGGCCAAAAAGTGCATGCAAAAGTGCAAGCAGGAAGGAGTGGAAAGGGAGGGTGTTCCCTTGGGTGTTGGGGTGGCAAAACCCACCTCTGCCTGTCAAGAAAGGGGGCTGAGAAGGGATGGAGAGCTGGGCCCTTCTGCACACCTGGCTGGTCCTGGGTCCTGCTCTGCTCCTCTCAGTGTCACCCAGCACCATTTCCCTTCACACACTGGTGACAACCACTGGTAAACACCAGCTTCAAGGCGTTTCACTTGTTCTGGCACTATATGGCAGCAATTGAGTGTTGGAACTAGATGACCTTCAAGATCTCTTCCAACCTAAGCTGCTCTGTGATTCCATAGAAAAAATGCTGATATGACTCCCCCACAGCAGCTCCTTTCCTCCCTCAGATCCCAGGAAAGGAGGATGGATATCATACTGGTGGCCCACAATGCTGCAGACCCCTCAACAAAAGTAAAATCTGATCATCTGGAGATCAGAGAAGGAAGAACAAGCAAATCCAGCCCTCTCCCTTAACTAAAATGCTTGAAAGGTGCTTTCTGGTATCAACACTTGCTTTGTCAGTGCAATTAAAGACCTGAACATCACTGCTGGCACACATCCAGGTGACAGTCCCAGCTCCTTGAGTTGTCCTGATTTTTCATGGAGCAATGATTTCACCTATAGACTCCTACCCTGAGCCACACCAGAGCATCTCAGCCCTCTCCACTTCCCTTGCACAGCAGCATCCTTAAGGCCTACATCATCCACAGAGCAAAAACCCACTGTCATGACCTGAATTCCCACACTCTGCCTACCCTGGACTCCAGTTTCCTTGTCTGTGGGTTTGATCACTTAGCACTGCAAGAACCTGAGCAGTCACCAGGCCTTTTATGATGTACAAGGAGGGGAATAAGCAGTTAGGGATCACTCATCCTGTCCCATGGAACAGCTCAGCACCACAGGAGTTTATGTTGAGCTTTAGTCATTTATTCAGCATCAATCTTAGACCTGATGGAATGAGAGTTACTTGGATGGATAATCAATATTAAACACATCAAAACCTACAAGCACAGGAGGTCAAATCCCACCAGATCAAGCAGGGGGAAAGGGCTTCTCCCAGCCCACTCAGCTTGTAGCCAAGTAAAGAAGTTTCCTAATGGTTCAATGGAGAAGAGCTGTAGGAAATCCCTCCCTTTATCTCCAAACCTGCTCAGATATTTTCCCCCTCCTGCCATCCTCCCTGTCAAACTGGAAAGGCTGGAGGCAGGAGCCACACACAGGAAGAGATTCTCTGCTGAAAGAGCCTTTCACCAGGGAGAGGTGAAAGGCAGATTGGCTGCAAGCCCCTGAGCTGGGAGCAGGAACACAGCATGTGCTGCCTGCAGCCACGTGGAGCCTGGGTACAGTGCCAGTGGCACTCCTGGGCAGGTCTCTTAGATTAAAACCCCTTCCAGGTCTTGCCTTTCGTGAGTAACCAGATGACTGGAGGCTGGTGAGACAAATTACCTGATGCTCCACATGCAGGAGGAGCCTGGAGGCTCCTGCACCTCTGTGAGCAGTGAATGTGTCCATCCCCACTGCCCCTCCCTCCTGCTTTAACATATCCCTCCATTCCCACCTATTCCTTCCCACAGGCTCCCAACTGACACTGGTGTGGAGCTCAAACTATTCCACAGCTCCCAAACAGCATGACAGAGATCCTTTCTCTGTGTGTAGGGAACATGAAGTAACTCAGGCATGTGGATATGGAACCAGAACAGCTAAAAAGCATCATCAGACCCTGTGGGTTGCAAACACCTTCTCCTTGCCCACAGCAGCAGGGTTGGAAAAAGATGATCTTTAAGGTCCCTTCCAACCCAAATCATTCTGTGATTGCCAGTAATCCCTTCTTGCTATGATGCCAATCATTTCACCCACAGTATTTCTGTGGATATCTGCTCACCCCTTAGAGGCACTGCCAGATGTGGGGCCCATTTCAGCCCCAGGTACACAAATGCCAGGATCCCAGATTGGCATTTCTGCCCATACAAACAGCCCATTGTTTTGGAATGAGACCCTGGTTTGTCTTCTCTGGCAGCAAGTGAAAATCCCACCTGAACACTCCAAGTGTTGACATTCCCTGCCCTTCCAGAGGTGTCCAGCTGCAGGAAGGGGGATACCTAAAGCACCAAAAGCACTGCACACAAGGAAATAAAGCAGCTCAGAGCAGTACCCTGCACACCACCCATCTTCCAAGAGCTCCCAAATCCAGAATCAAGCCAGACTACCCAACCCTGGACCCACATCAGATGCAAAGCAACTCAGCCAGTTGAGAACCCGGCCCAGGGAGCTTTTGCTGAGCAGCAACTCTGAGTTTCCAGTCGCTTTCCAGGTGATTTCAAAGCCTGCACAAACCTGTTTGCCCCTCCTCGACAATACCAGAGAAACCAAGAAACAAGCTTGTAATGGCAAACTGGAAAATTCCAGCACCCACGTGCCAAGTTTAAAGAGCCAANTTCACATACTGACAACTGCTGGTAAACACCAGCTTCAAGTGGTTTCACTTGCTCTGGCACTATATGGCAGCAATTGAGTGTTGGAACTAGATGACCTTCAAGATCTCTTCCAACCTAAGCTGCTCTGTGATTCCATAGAAAAAATGCTGATATGACTCCCCCACAGCAGCTCCTTTCCTCCCTCAGATCCCAGGAAAGGAGGATGGATATCATCCTGGTGGCCCACAATGCTGCAGACCCCTCAACAAAAGTAAAATCTGATCATCTGGAGATCAGAGAAGGAAGAACAAGCAAATCCAGCCCTCTCCCTTAACTAAAATGCTTGAAAGGTGCTTTCTGGTATCAACACTTGCTTTGTCAGTGCAATTAAAGACCTGAACATCACTGCTGGCACACATCCAGGTGACAGTCCCAGCTCCTTGAGTTGTCCTGATTTTTCATGGAGCAATGATTTCACCTATAGACTCCTACCCTGAGCCACACCAGAGCATCTCAGCCCTCTCCACTTCCCTTGCACAGCAGCATCCTTAAGGCCTACATCATCCACAGGGCAAAAACCCACTGTCATGACCTGAATTCCCACACTCTGCCTACCCTGGACTCCAGTTTCCTTGTCTGTGGGTTTGATCACTTAGCACTGCAAGAACCTGAGCAGTCACCAGGCCTTTTATGATGTACAAGGAGGGGAATAAGCAGTTAGGGATCACTCATCCTGTCCCATGGAACAGCTCAGCACCACAGGAGTTTATTTTGAGCTTTAGTCATTTATTCAGCATCAATCTTAGACCTGATGGAATGAGAGTTACTTGGATGGATAATCAATATTAAACACATCAAAACCTACAAGCACAGGAGGTCAAATCCCACCAGAGCAAGCAAGAGAAAAGGGCTGCTCCCAGCCCACTCAGCTTGTAGCCAAGTAAAGAAGTTTCCTAATGGTTCAATGGAGAAGAGCTGTAGGAAATCCCTCCCTTTATCTCCAAACCTGCTCAGATATTTTCCCCCTCCTGCCATCCTCCCTGTCAAACTGGAAAGGCTGGAGGCAGGAGCCACACACAGGAAGAGATTCTCTGCTGAAAGAGCCTTTCACCAGGGAGAGGTGAAAGGCAGATTGGCTGCAAGCCCCTGAGCTGGGAGCAGGAACACAGCATGTGCTGCCTGCAGCCACGTGGAGCCTGGGTACAGTGCCAGTGGCACTCCTGGGCAGGTCTCTTAGATTAAAACCCCTTCCAGGTCTTGCCTTTCGTGAGTAACCAGATGACTGGAGGCTGGTGAGACAAATTACCTGATGCTCCACATGCAGGAGGAGCCTGGAGGCTCCTGCACCTCTGTGAGCAGTGAATGTGTCCATCCCCACTGCCCCTCCCTCCTGCTTTAACATATCCCTCCATTCCCACCTATTCCTTCCCACAGGCTCCCAACTGACACTGGTGTGGAGCTCAAACTATTCCACAGCTCCCAAACAGCATGACAGAGATCCTTTCTCTGTGTGTAGGGAACATGAAGTAACTCAGGCATGTGGATATGGAACCAGAACAGCTAAAAAGCGCCATCAGACCCCTGTGGGTTGCAAACACCTTCCCCTTCTCCTTGCCCACAGCAGCAGGGTTGGAAAAAGATGATCTTTAAGGTCCCTTCCAACCCAAATCATTCTGTGATTGCCAGTAATCCCTTCTTGCTATGATGCCAATCATTTCACCCACAGTATTTCTGTGGATATCTGCTCACCCCTTAGAGGCACTGCCAGATGTGGGGCCCATTTCAGCCCCAGGTACACAAATGCCAGGATCCCAGATTGGCATTTCTGCCCATACAAACAGCCCATTGTTTTGGAATGAGACCCTGGTTTGTCTTCTCTGGCAGCAAGTGAAAATCCCACCTGAACACTCCAAGTGTTGACATTCCCTGCCCTTCCAGAGGTGTCCAGCTGCAGGAAGGGGGATACCTAAAGCACCAAAAGCACTGCACACAAGGAAATAAAGCAGCTCAGAGCAGTACCCTGCACACCACCCATCTTCCAAGAGCTCCCAAATCCAGAATCAAGCCAGACTACCCAACCCTGGACCCACATCAGATGCAAAGCAACTCAGCCAGTTGAGAACCCGGCCCAGGGAGCTTTTGCTGAGCAGCAAGTCTGAGTTTCCAGTCGCTTTCCAGGTGATTTCAAAGCCTGCACAAACCTGTTTGCCCCTCCTCGACAATACCAGAGAAACCAAGAAACAAGCTTGTAATGGCAAACTGGAAAATTCCAGCACCCACGTGCCAAGTTTAAAGAGCCAACCCCTGGGTCTGAGCAGGCCAGATTATCTGAGCTCCAAGGAGGTTCACCAACCCAAAATCCCTCCAGCAGCAACTCTGGGTAACATCTGACCAAAGGGATACAGTGGCAGGTGGCCAAATATCTTTAAGGAACAGCAGTTTATAGAAGTATTTTCATGACTAAATGCATCTTGAGACCAGCTGGATGTTGTTTATAGGATGGAGGACACATTTGTGAGCTTTCCAAGAAAGAAAAAAAGCTTAAGAAATATAGGTAAATTTTTTGGAAATAATTTATAGTCTATGAAATCATCACTAGCATTCAGCCAAAACCCCCAAAAGGCCATTGTTCTGGAGTTTGAAATATATTGCATAATCAAAATGTTATTGATAACCAGTTACACCCTGTGGCCAACTGATGGGAACAGACTGAAAATGAGCTATTAGAATTACCTGAGCTGGTGCATAAATAATTAGGACAGGCAACTGCTCCCAGGAATGATTGCAAATGCTATTTATGAAGACCATGCATATAAAACAGGCAATTTTCCTCTGCAAATTTACACACACAGTTCCATCCCTACCCTTAACTCAATTTTTATCAATTGTCCTAAGCTGAAGTGAGATCCTACATCACAATCCTGGCTTAAGATCTCCCACCTGCTGCCCTGGAAATCAGTGCTCCCAAATTCAGCTTAAAAAGTTTGAGAATTTAGCACTAATGAGACATTTTGGTTTGAAAAGCTTGGAAAAAAAAAAGTTATTCATTTATCCACAGAGGAAGTTTCACATCTGGTGTCCCAGAGCTGAACACTGTCCCAAACTCAGTGCTCTGTGTGGTCTTTAATTTGAGCAAAGTGTTTGCTGTTCCAGGACTGCTCACATCCATTCCCACCCTGGGAGGAGCTGCAGAGTGGCAGCAACTTCCCCAACACCCAAAAACCTTTGTGAAAACCCTGTTTGGAACAAAGGCCATCCCAAATCTGCATTTATAGAACATGGTGATGGACAGCACATCAACACTGGTACTGGAATACTATGAGGTGATAACATGTAGAACAGATAATTTATGCTCTAATTAGAATCCAGACAGATGAAGAGATTCAACAGGTACTTCCCAAACAGTAGAAAAAAATGTAAAGCTCTTTCTAGAGCAGAAAGACAAATCACAAAACACCCAAATAAAAATGCAGCCCCTCCTGTGGTTAAACACCTGTTTTGGTTTTGTAGACCAGTTTCTTCACAAAACAGCCACAGTGCTGGGAGCTGGACAGCCAATTCTCACAGATCCCAGTGGAAATTCCAATCTGATTTTTGCCATGAGGTGGCACCAGGACAAGCCCCATCAGTGGAAAGAGCAGCCAACACAAGGTGGGGCTTGTTTTTTTGTATGTTTAAATGTTTCACAGTCACAGAGGTCTGTTTCATAGAGGAAATAGCATTATAAAGAGGACAGACTTTCCACTCCTCCTCTTTTTCCAGTGTTGTTGCCTTCCTCAGTTTCATGCTAATGAGTCCAAGCCTTGTATGTGCTTGAACCATCCCAATCTATTAAATGGAGAAGGAGAAACTGCTCCATGGTGCCTGTTGAGAAGGATGAACTCAGTTGACCTTGTCCCCCTTTCATGCCATTGCTGTCCATGCCCATTGCCAGCCTGGAGGACTGGCAGGAGCTGCCATTCCCTCTTCACATCCCTGTTTTCTTTCCCCATGCCCTGTGATCTGCAGTCAATGGCTCAGGCTAAACCCTGTATAATCTGTCTAGACTTCAGCAGATAATCCCTGGGGCTACACAAAGTGTTTGTTAAACCAAGAAGCTGCTCAGGGACCTGGGACTTACCCTATGATCTCCCCAAGGGTCAAGAAATGAAGAAGTTCCTAAACTCTCCCTGACCCCGAGGAAGGTTTTGCTGAAAATCACAGACTTCATTTTCTGGTTGCAGTTTGTCCATCATAATCATGGCTGGAGATTAAAGGTGAGCCCAAGCCACAAAGTCTGTGTACAGGTCCCTAATCATCCAGCAGCATCTGGCTTCAGGGGTTCACTTTGGATGGCTGAGCAGAGTATTTTCATCTTTTAGGCCACTGGGGTGTTCATTTTCATTGCTAAGAGATGTTATCAGAGTAAATAGAAATGAAACGAGAAAGGCCAAGGCCCATCTGGAATTAAATCTGGCCAAGGACATCAGACAGCAAGAGCAGCTTCTTCAAATAAATCAATAACAAAAAAACTAAGGAGAATGTTCATGTCCAAGCACACCCCAAATCAGCATCATTTATGCATTATCCTACCCAGGTCTAGTAATTGATTAAAGCTTCTTGGTTGCATCATCTCATGGTCCTCTCATACTCTGGTCCTTCCTCAAACAGAGAAATACAGCAACTTAAATCCTAAAGATCTGCTTTTACCAAGCAATTTTCACCCCCATTTTCCCTTCTCTAATGTTTCAATTAGCCACATAACACAATTTCCAGGCAGCTCTTTCCATTTCCAGTTTTGTGGCATTAGCCATTCCCAAAAAAGGCCCATTCTGTAGATTCCCCTTTGATTTCCCAAGATTACAGGTTCATTCCACCCAGGACTTCTGGAGTGACAAAACCCTTCATTTTGTCATCTTTTCTCCCCTTGTTGAAGTAGTGGTTTAGAAACTATGAGAATCCAGGGATTCTGTGTGCACCACCCAGCCATCCAAAAGCAATCCAGACAACAGGACACAGTTCTACTAAGTCTAAGCTACTGTCTAAATAGAGAGGGGAAATAAAATGTCAGGCAAAGCAGTAGTTTCTGTGGATGAATCACTCAAGGAATCCAATCCAGCTACTGAGTGGGCTCTAACATGACTAATTTTTACTTCTCAGTTCAGTGTTTCCAGTAAGTCACCTTCAACCACATCACCTTTCCACAAGTCCCCACAGTAACTGACCCCCTTCTCTCCACACTGATGGATTTTCCAGTCTGTGGAGCTCTGGGAAGACCAAAATGCACGGCCAAAGGTGCAGACCTTGGGCAGGACAAGGTACCAGAGCATTAACATCTTTATCTGGAGACACAAAGCTCATCTAGCCCCTGCTAACCCTGGCTCATGCTCCAGTTTCTCGGCTCATTCCCACTGGATTTCCAGGATGCAGAACTCCCATATCCACCCTATTTGTGTAATAGATGCTCAGCCAGTGTTTGTGGGACAATATCCCCAGTGCTGGTGTCTCTGTAGCATCTGTTGAGGTTCTTACAGCCATCTGAAACCACACATGGGTTGCTCACCTCTTGCTTAATCATGTTTTAAATACAAACCTGCTTTTGTTCTCAGTTCAGTTCTAGACCAGCATCCTAAAGCCTCATCTTATTTTGTTGTTGGTTGGGGTTTTTGTAAATTTTTTTAGAATTCTCAGACACCTCCGAGAAGTACAAGGATATTTGGCCACTTATCTCCAAGACCAGCAGTGCAAAACATTCACCAGCATTTCACATCTCTTTGAGGATCTGATCCAGTGAAAAAATAGCCTTAAATGTTCTTTCCTGAGGCACTAGAAGGTGGCTGTATCAGGGAACAGATATTCATGGCATTGTTTTGCTTCTTTTTACCTCTAGCTCTCTCCCCAGAGGCTGAAGAGATCTCTAGGAACACTTTTACTCACCCTGTATAAATTTTTTTGGGTTAAAAGTGTTTGCTGCATCACCAAACTGAATGTTCCAGTGGAAACACAACCACAGCTTCGTCACTCCTTGGGGTTTAATTAGCCCTGGGAAGCAGCACTGGCCCTGTTAAGATGTAGAGAGAAACCCCCAGACATCTCGTGCCTACAGACAGCTCCTAAACACTGAGAGATAAATGTCTGCATAATTAGCAAGTTGGCACAGGGATTCCTGTGGTCCTGATCAGGACCAGATGTGTGGGGTTTTTACTGCTGGTGATCACAGCAATAGGAATTTGGCAGTGCATCTCCCACAGGAGAGAGGCTGAGAGACTCAGCTGGGTCCTGCCTCTTCCCCAGGATCCGTCCTGGTGGGAGGTTTCCTCCCAATACCTTTAAATTTCACAAGAAATAACCTTCTGCCGAGTCCCAAACAGCTCTCACCTGGTTCAGGCTCTTCCTGCTCTGAACACCACAAAACACAGCCCCAAAATGCTGCTACAGATGGATTCTCCTTTCAAGTCTCTCCACATTCATGCAGACAAACCAAAGCCCAGGGCTGCAGCAGCAATGTCCCAAATTTTTTGCTAAAGGCCAACTCCAGACTCCCTCAGCAGCTCCCCTTCCAGAGGCCAAGTCCCTCTGGAGCAGCAGAGCCCTTGGCAGCTCATTCCACCTCCCAGCTGGGTGGTTCCACATTTCTAGGTGCCTTTACCCCTTTTCCTGCCCCAGTGCCTTTTATTTACCTGTCACACAGCTCGTTTTCCTCTGCCAAGGCTTCCCTATGGCTTTGTATTCATAAATCATGAGGCCAGAGGGGTTCATGTTTCACAGAGGCCACGGGGCTTCCATGAATTAAGTTTTGTTTGAACTAGAGTATCTTTTTTAGTAAACCAAACAAACTTCTTGACCCGACTTGTACTGCAGCAAAACGAGCCCAGAAAACTCCTGGCTGCTGCAGGAAGGTATTTTGCTCAAGAAGTCAAGTAAAACAGCTTCCTCATGGCACTGCTGAGAGAATGGAAGGTTTGAGGAGACACCCTGAGCTCAGCCATGTTCTACTGGGTCCAAAGCTGATCTATGTGAGGGCTTTTTATACAGTTTTGGCAACTCTTGAATTGCCATTGATGCCTTCTTGCAGTTTAAGATGCTTTTCTTGGTGTCATGGCTGGTCCCATGGAACAGTTTTATTCCCCTTTGGTCTCTGGCTTCACCAGTATTATATATTATATGTGTATTTTATCCAGCTGAGATATTGAACTGATTTACATGTACATGGTTCCGTCAAAGGCTTCACACATTTCTGTCCTCATCCCTTCCTTTACATGAAAGAATCAACCACTTAATCACCAAACATGGCTGTGATTTAATTTCCAGGGTGACATTCAATCCTATTGCTAACTAGACTCTCCTAGTCTTCCCCAAGACCACAAAAAATTCAGTCCCTTTCCAGAAATGCTTTTCCATTCAGGCAACAATTTACTCCCAGCTCATGCAGAGCTCTCATGCAAGACTTGAGCACTTGCTGATCAATTCTATGAGCAGTTTTATCAGTGAGGTTCCCATGACTCAACCCATGCCATGTCAAACCTTAAATCAGAAATTCTGGGACTATTTGCCCCTCAGCTGTTCACTTGAGGGACATTGCAGCATGTATTCCACTTTTAAGGGTCTGTGTATTTAAAAAGACAGACCAGGCTTCAGATGAAGGATTCAATTGACAAAGGTCACCAGCAAACATGACTAATCCATTATGCTGTTAAACAACTCAACATGCAGGGGTTAATCAATGCTAGCCCAAGGTCTAATCCCTCTTTCTGCTAAATAACTCACTGAAAACAAACTCTGCCTACTAATGTTCTGGAAAGGAAGATAAATGCACACAAGGCTTGAGAAGGTTCAGTTTTCAGGGCTCTCAGTTACTCTCAAGCCTGACTACTGTCAGTCTGGCCAGATGTTATTCCCATCCTTGTGAGGATATGGATTAGGAGAAGGTTGGTTGGAATCCTGCCAGTTTAAAGAGTCAAAGCACTGGATTCCTGCTCACCCTGGGTTAGCAGAGCTGTCCTGCTCAGACAAAGCAAGTCCCTATTCCCATGGGGTTCCTGTGCATATTCCAGACCCCTATTTATAGCTGTGATTTGTGCTTTTACAAGATGCTCATTTCATGCTGCTTATAAATCTTTTCCCTGCAAACTGGTATTTGTAGGTCAGCAAGGAGAGGAAGCCAGCAACCAAAATTGCTGAACTTCTGCAGAAACTCCACAATTCAGCCACAGACACTGAAATGCAGTTAGGAGGAATCAAAGAACCTCGTGTGTTGTCTCATGTTGGAAGGGGACACGTTTGTTCCGTGAGGATCAGTGGCTGCTGCCTCCACTTTGAGGAGCTTGTTGGGGACCTGGGAAGAGGGTGACACTATTTGCTTATCCTGTGGGTGCAGCACCAAGTTTGGACTGGCAAGTCACATCACTGACATCATGTCATGAAAGCATTTGTTCCTTTGGATTTTCCTTGCTCTTCTTACCCCTCTGGGATTGCATTTTCCCTCACAAGGGAACAGAGACTCAGCAGAAGACTATTTCCTTTGATATTTAAAGGTTTTGGGAGGAAACTAATACTAGTTTGGGCTCTACAAATCCAAAAGCTAAAGTGTCTTGAAGATCCTCCTGCATCCCACTGATTTGGGGGCAGCCTTGCTAAACTCCACAGGGAATTTGCAAGCTGCTTCTTTCCCTCTGAGCTCTCCAAGACCATCTAAATCTGACACACCAGAGACACCCTATGAAAAAAAATGTGCTTATGAAGCAGAGTTAGTCCAACAAACTCTCAAAAAGTAACTTTAAAAAGTCAAGTCTCCTCTTAAGAACCTCATGTCCGACTTCTGCTTTGTTAAACCCAAATGTGTCCACAGAACTCCTTCCAGCCCCAGCAATTCCATGGCCTATGAACTTCCTTGAGCTCATTGAGGTTTCTTCTTGCAAAAACACCCAGGGACTGGGATCTGAATAAGGACAGTCATTAATTAGCCAGAACTGCATTCCTTCACACTGGCAGCCCCATCCTTCCCTGCACATTTCCCATTCCCAGCACTGGAGCATCTCATGGATGGTGGAGGGGAGTTGGGGTCTCACCCAGCTCTGACTGGAGCAGGAGGCAGCAAATGTGGAAAGCAGATGTGAGTGAAAGAAATCAGGTTTGCAGGAGACAGGGAGAGGAAGCTCAGAGCCCACGGGAACAGCTCCTGTCCCACTGCAACCCATTCCTGCTCCTAATAAAGAGCCTTTGGAGCAAAGACAGGCACTCCAACCAACCAGTCTTCTCCCACATCCTCTGCTAATTTGTCTTAGCCCTGCAGGAAGCAGTCTAGCCTGTAAGACAGAGACAGCAGCAGGGACCAGGCTGAGAACTTCCAGCAGCAAGATGTGCAAAGCTCCTGCCTGGGTTGGGAGCTGCCCATAAAAGCCAAGAGCCTTTTGACTGAGTCACTTGCATGGGGAAGAAACCTAAAATATTTCCCAGCTCCTTTACTGACTCTTGGTGAATCAGTCAGTGAATTTCACAGCAGTCCCTGAACTGGCTGTAAAGCTGGTTTGGGGAAAAACACTGAATTTTGGATGTTTTGAGGTGCAGGACTGTGTACCTGACTGGGAGCACAGATTTACACCTGGTCTCCTCCTTCCCAGCTGGGGAAGATAAATAAGTTTCCACAAGGTTTAGTCCCAGGGAGGCAGAGCTTGCCAACCCCAAAGGAAGCAAACATGGCAAAATCAGTCTCAGGCAGCTCTGAAAAATATCCTGTTAATGTCTCACCTGTGACTTTTCACTTGACTTACCCCAAGGCAGGATGACAGAAAAAGCTCAGAAGTGGCTTTTGTCAGGTATGAAAAGCTGTGGTTTAATTCAGTGCTAATTCTGGAGTGTTGGCCATGGGTGCCTGTGCAGTGTTGTCCTGAAAGCTGCACAGTCACATCATATAAAGTTTAGGTTTTATGGCATATTCTGTAGTAGCTGAACTGTGTCTTAGTGCTGGGAACATCACAGATGTGATGGTTCAATCCTTCCCTAATAAACCTATATGCTGACCTCTTCAGAACCTGCATTTTTGCATCCCCAAATGAATAACTAAATACTTCTGAATATCTGTATTCCTCAGGTCTGTAGTTCAGGAATGGATTGAGCAAATTCCTCACACAGGTTGGAAACACATTTATGAAAACCTCAGTCCACAGTTCACTGTAAAAATCATCAGCTCAGAAATCCCCTCAGTGTAAATAAAGCCAGACAAGCCCAGTTGCTGCTCTGCACTCCTCTTGCTAAAGTCCCAATTCTCTGTGTCACTGAAAAGATGTCACTCACTGAAAGATTTCAGTTTCCCAAAGGGACCCTCAGGAATCCCAGAGCAACCTCCCAACCCCAGCAGTGACTCACTTGGCTCATTTCTTCCTGTGATTCATTCTGCCACACACATTATCCCCATGGGACATGACAAATGGGCCTGGTGGTGGCTGTTTTATCTGCTGCCAGCTGCAACTTCTGAGCGCAACAGCATCCAATACACAAAACCTGATAAGCCACATCCACGTCCTCCTTATCACTTCCATTTACTGAAGTCCCACAACTGCAAAAGGAGCAATATCTTGTCATTCACAGCGTGGCCTTCAGAGTCACTGAGCATCTCAGATCACTACAGATTTGGGGTTGTGGCAGCACAGATATTTAATAGCAGGATTGAGATCAGCATTTGCTGTTAAAAATGTCAGTTCAGTGTAAGTGAAGTTACTTCACCTGCAGATCCTCCCATGCACAAAACTAAGCTTTGCCAAGAATTGTGCAGAATCAGCATTTCCCACAACAGCAAGAATCAAGCACAAGAACCAAGAGCAAGTTTGGGCCATTTGCACAAAGGCCCAGGGGCAGATTATTTGTAGGATTTATTTACAACAGCTCTGAGAAAGTCAAGTGCAATGAGAGCACTGGCATTAAGAGAAAGTGCTGAAGAGGGCAGCTCACTGAAGGATGCACCCAGCACGCTGCAAATGTTGATTCCAGGAATATTACATGGATTTGGAAGCCCTCCACATCCATGGAGCACATCAACAGCCCTGATCTCACTGATTTCCCACCTCACAGCAGCCCACATGGAAGCAGGGTGTGCAAGCAGGAGTTCTTGAGCCATCACAACCCTCTCCTGCAGCAATTCCCCCAGCCAGGAGCTCTCCCTTTCCCTTCCAAGGCTCCAGCCATCCCCACAGCACCCAAGGAAAAACCATCAGTATCATTTCTCCTATACAGTAAAGGTCATACAATATAGACATGTTTTCATCATTGTGCTTAAGCCAAATAGCAATTAACTGAGGAGGGTTAATCATCCCCTCACAGGCTGTGCTACAACATGGAGTTCATATTATTACTTCAAACAGGAGCCCTGTTGTTTCCCCAAAAGCTGTGTCAGCATCAATAACCCTGGGGATGAGGACGAGCATCACTCCCATCCCTTTTAAAGCTCAGTAATATCAGGACAATCTATGGCCTTTGCTGGAAATAAGAGAGGCTGCAAACTCCAGTTTACTGCAGTTTTTGGTAATCCTGGGAGCATCCCTGCCAAAACACCACTCAGGGGCTGTCAGATGGCCCTTTCCAGACAAACTGTCCCTTCTGGGGGACTCACCATTTGTTTCTTCCCAAAAGGAAGAGGTGTCACTCCAGAGTTCCCTCTCTTTCCCAAGTCCAGCTGTCATGGTGACTGCAACACTTCTTTAGAGGGAATTATTCCCAGCACGTGCTTTGGAGGAGCCACATCTGTGCCAGTGGTACAAGCATGCCAACTATTGCAGATTTTGAATTAAATGAAGCCTGTCACCATGTCCTGGTTCTGCCATCGTCCCTTTCCAGCTCAGTGCATTCACCTGCATAACTTGGAATTAGCAGGGAAAAAATCTTCACATTCAGAAGTGAGAGACAAGACTTCTGCTACACTTCAGGGAAAGGTGGAAAGACAAGGAAAGTGCCATAAAAAAATGTTTTTCTCTGGAGCCTGTTAAAATCCTGCATAAAAATCTGGATATTCAAGTTATATTGCCTTTAGTAAATAGGCAGCATGAATGTGCACCTGTGGGTAAGCAATGTAAATATTCCTTTTTTGCATCCATGGAAGAGTCAAACATGAACATTTTCAGGATATTTAGTAACTAATATTTAATATATTAAAGATATTTAATTCAATCTCTTGCAAGAAAGAATGACACAGTATATCAGCCTCCCCCAAGAGCTGAATTACTTCTGGCTTTACCACCTTCATCACTTGTTCTGTCCAGAGGTTTGACAACAGAGCAGCTCCAGCTGACAACACACACAGTGTGAAAAACCAGGGCCAGGCTTCAATCCCACTGTGGGATACAGGCCATCATCTTCCCTGACTTCCAAAATTATCCAGCTATTTGCATTTCTCATACATACCACTGCTTGCTTTTGACACAAGAAGAGAAAGAGGGATTTCTTCTTGCCAAACACATCCTGCAGCTCCAAGACACCATAATGAGTCTACCAGCCCCTCAAAATATCCTATGGAAAAAGCTACAGCCCTCAAGGCTGTTGGACAAACCTTACTTTTTCCCCTTGTTAGACCCGAGATGGACACAGGGAACAGCTGGGATGTTGTTTTTAAACAAGAACAATCCATTTAATGAAATGTGAAATTTATGAGCTGCTCAGCCTTCGGAATCATTAAGTCCAGGGACTCTCTGGGATCCAGAGGAATGGAAAATCAGCTGTCTTCCTCTAGGATCTATAGGCTGCAAGGAAGAATCCTGTATCCCTTTGGGTCACCCAGGGACTGATGTACCACAAGTGGCATCAGGAGACAGAAGTGAGAGCCCAGTTGTGACCTGGGACAGCAAACTCCCAGTATTCCTACTACACTACACAGCTGGCTTTTCCATTTTTCCTGTGCTTTTGTTTTCCTAACTGCCTCCAGCAACATGAGCCTGGAGTTTTGTGAATCAAAACTGCAGCAGGAGCTCCGAGTGCAATCTCAACTCAGAGAATGTAAATCCACAAGCAAAACTGCACCTACAATAGGAAAATTTGCCATGCTTGGGGTGTAACACAGCTTTCCAAGGCTGTGGCAGTGTGTGGGATGAGCAGGGGAAGTGCTCCCTCAGGAGTGCCAGAGAGAGCCCTCCCTTAGGGCACAACTCCAGGCACCAGTTTGTGGGATAAATAAATATATCCCACAGGTCAGGGCAGCAGAGATCACAGTTCAGTGCTACACGAGCATTTACATGTACTGAGAGCCAGAACCTCCCCGAGTTCTCCTCCAAAGCAAAATAACAGCAAAGCAAAACAATAACTAATAAACACAGCAGCTTCCAAAGGGACAGATTTAGCCAGTCCTGGATAACAGGATGTGCCTGGGGCTCAGTGCTGTCCCCTTCACTCATCCACCAAAACATGGGACAACACTGCAAAACCCATCCCTAATGGAATCACAGGATGGTTTGGGTTAGAAGGGACTTGAAAGATCATCATATCCCACCCCTGCCATGGGCAGGGACACCTCCCACTATCCCAGGTTGCTCCCACCTGGCCTTGGACACTTCCAGGGATGGAGCAGCCACGGCTTCTCTGGGCAACCTGTGCCAGGGCCTCCCCCCCCTCCCAGGGAAGAATTCCTTCGCAATATCCCATCTACCCCTGCCCTCTGGCAGTGGGAAGCCATTCCCCCTTGTCCTGTCACTCCATGTCCTTATCCAAAGCCCCCCTCCAGCTCTCTTGGAGTCCCTTTAGGCACTGGAAAATGCTCTAAAGTCTCCCTGGAGCTCTCTCTTTTCCAGGCTGAACAATCCCAACTCTCCCAGCCTGTCTCCATAGATATATTTATACCTATATTACCTATTAACTCTGGTATCACACAACAGCTCCACAACCTCCTGGGATGCTTCCAACACCCTCACAGGGTCCTGCTGTTCCTAAAGCAGCTTCCCTGGCCATGGCAGTGGCACTTCTGCACACACCAGAATACTTTGCAGCAGCAACCTGCCCCAGCTCCAAAGGGCAGCCTGAAAACCAACTTCCAAAACTGTAAATTCAAATGGTGTTTCAAACTAAGAGAGGCTCAGGAGCTCCCAGAAATGTTGGCCAGTCATCAAGCCAAGCAAAGAGAGGGGATTGCTGTGGCTACACTGGCTTCAGCCCAGAGTTGGGGCTGCATTTTTCTCCTGCAAGCAACTGGGTCAAAACCTTCCTCATCAGGCTGGGAATACCAGTGGCCCTTGGACAAGCAGCAGCTCTGCCACAGCCTGACCCTTCTGCAAACACTTCCAGCCTCTCCAGATGCACCCACAGTCCACGAGCAGCTCTGCCACTCCTGCCATCCCCACAGGACAGAGGTTTCTCCCTTCCCTCTCAAAAAAAAGGTCCTACAAAACTTTGAGAAATAAATCACATGGTAAGTTTGCAAAAACTTAATACCTGGCATTAGCAAGGAGCTGCCAAGACACTTATTTTGAGACAGAAAACAGTCTTCCCAGAAATCCCAGTGTAGTAAATTAATCCCAGGAGGTAACAGACTGAGCTTTTGCTACTGTAAATAGACCTTTTCATTATTCTGGAGTATTTTGAGGCCAAAAGACTGTCCCAACATATTGGAAAGTGTAAGTAAGTGTCTCACTTCTCTGCAGAAGAGGAACATTAAACAAGCAGAGCAAGACAGATGGATTAGTTCTTCCATTTAGCTGGCAGGGGCTGAAGAGTGACTGTTGTTCCTGCTTTTATTGTATCTCTGGCTGGGGAGGGAGGACACACATCCCAAAAACCCCTCACACACGGTGGAAAGAGCTGACACTGGGGGAAGAGATCCAGGCACTCGTTGTCTCTCTTGGATAGACATTTCTGCAAGCTGGGATGGGAATGGTTTGTCAAAATCCTGCTTATGCCTTTTTCCTTTCTTTTTTCAATTAGGAGGTCCACATGCCTCCTGCCTTACAGCAGAGGGATGGCACAGGGTTTCTCCAAAACAAAACTATTTGGGGGAACTTTAAGCCCTCTCTGCAGCACTGAATTCAGGAGCACAATGAATAACATGCAGCACCATCCCCATCCTGGCTCTGACGTGAATCTGCTCTCCTGTGCATTTAGGACAGAGCTGGTTGCATGGAGATGAAGGTCTAGTTTCTAAATAGTCATTTTCTGTGTGTACATCCCTCCCCTCTTCCTTAAAACGTAGTGTGGAGATGCCAAAGCACTTCTAGGAGGCTTACACAACTCCAGAAAAGATTAAAGAATTATTTCAGCATGAAATCAGGGTAAGAAGCTCTGCAAGGTTGGTGGTGGTTAATGAAGATTGACTGTGAAGCTGCTCAGCAGCAAATTGTGAGCTCAGGAGCCACAAGGATATAGACAATCCATAAAGCCAGAAAAAAAAGGAATATCACAGGGGAGTGGATGAGCCTGGCTGGGCAAGGGGAGCTGTGCCTGACAAGCTGCATTGTGTGACTTCAGAGACACAGATTTGACCCCAAAGTTTGGAGGAAACAAACAACCTAAACCAACTCAAACATATTCCAGTGGAAAAGGCAAAAATCTGCAATTCCCATTTTACAGGGGATTGGAAGCAGAGGGCAAGGCTTTATGCTAAATAAGACAGATCACAGGACAAGGAAGCACCTTGTGCAAAATAACATCCCAGTCTGTTGCTGGGGTGTTGCTGTAATATAAATACATTGCTTCCACATGAGTGTACTGGAATTACTGTCTCTTTTTCCTACCAGGAGCACACATGTAAATATTCCTTCCCCCCATTAACACCCCTCTCTCTGTAGCCATATGCAGGGATATGTCTGTGTTTCCTGGATCACCTTGCTCTGATTCAACCTCTAACATTCAACCAGCTGTTTCCAAAGGCCAACTCAGGAATTTTATCCCAACATTACCCACAGTATTCAACTTGGCCCACATCAAAAGCATACAGGCTTTTTTAGACCAATGTACAAGGCAGGAAAACACTAAGAGAAAAAAAAACCACCCTTTTTGCCTTCATTCCCAGGTGGGGTTCCCTCCCCAGCTGCTGCATCCTCTGTATGAGGAGCTGGTCCCAGTGTTTCCCAACTACCAGACAGAAGGAAACACTTTCCAGAGGAGTTCCCTGAGAGTATTCCCTACCTTCAGCTCTGAGAACCAGCATCTCAAAGGTGCTTCCCAAGGATGGCAGGCCTGGAAAAACATCTGATGTCCCTCAGCAGCTCCCAGAGCTGTTACCTGCTGTGTCCATCCTTCAGCCCAACTGCTCCAGCACCTCCCCAGGGGAGCAAAAACACAAATGCACTTGAGGGGCTCCTAATAAAGCCCCTCCTGCCTCCCCCAATCACACAGAATTGGGCTCAGCTGGTGCTTCAGCTGAGGTGAAATCATGTGTAACTTCATCCACCTGCTGCTTTTTTCCTAAGCTTGGCTTTTCCAGGGTGGTCCCTGGAAATCTTTCCCTCCAGTCCTACTGCCCTCGTGCTCCAGCACAGGTAGAAACCCCTGTAATCAGACCCTGCAGCCCTGACCTCTGCCAGCAGGACAGACAACATGGTTTTTGTCCTGATTGCCCTGGAACAGACAAGCAGATGCTCTGCTGCACTTCTCTTGCTGGGAAAGCAAAAGTTCTGCTCCCAGCAAGGCCCTGGGAGGCCTCTCTGTGTGCTGAGAGAGTGGAGGTGTCAGCCACTGCTTTCCCAGCCAATTTCCACATCAGGGATGAGCCTTCTGCAGACACCAATTCCCACTGCGCCGTGAACACAGAATGGTGTTTTATTTCCAACCGACTCATGGCAACTTTTCCTCCCTAACATCACATGTATAATTCATCACAGAGTGACATCTCAGGGAACATCAACTCCGTGGCTGCTGCCATGTCACAGCTTCACAGGTTCAAGAAGTGCCTGTTCCTGGACATTTCTCTTCCTTTCCCAGCTCCAGGTTCCAGCTCTCAGCCATTTCACTGACATCATTAAACCCTCTCCACATTGCAGCCCGGGGATGGCTGCACATCACAGTGCCAAAAAGTCCCTGTGTGTAGTCAGCTCGTGGCTCTTGTAAACTCCTGAAAGGCTGAGGGGAAAGGTACCACCATAAATCAACATGCAGTTGGAGATTTGTGCAGAGATTACAAAACCAGGTCCCAGGTTAATGGATACAATTATATATGGGCTGTAATGAAGCAGCAAATTGCAGACTGGGCAGTTTTCTCGTTGTGTTTATGACTGTGGGATGTCCCTTGGCATCAGGGCTCGGGTCACAGCAGGAACCAGAGATAGGTTTGTGTATGTCCTGCCCTAATGGACATCTGCCCACATGTGGGGTGATAACATCTGTGTGGATCTGTTGTTTGGGGCCACCCCTGTTTTCTGTGTGCTGTGCTGTTTAACTCACTGACACAGTGATACAGGGATTTATGAACCCCCCAAGCCCACCTCACTCTACTGCAGACACAGCCCTTGGCACAAAACTGCCCATTTTTCCTTGCCTTGAATCCCAGCTGGGTTTTTTTAGGTTAGTATTAGGAACCCAGTGGTGACACCTTGTTGTAGAATGCCATGAAAATATGGAAAAGAAGATCCTTGGCACAGAGCCCACCAGCTCTCCCTTATTTTGCCTTCTCCCTCCTGACAAATAATCCTGTACCTAAACACACCCCAGTGCTGGGTTTGTTTGGGGCAGCTGCTCCCCATCCCTCCATGTGGGAAGCAGGACCCTCATGCAGCACCAACTGTGTGTGGGAGCAGAGAAAACAGACATGGGAACCAGCTGCCAAAATCCCAGTTCTGGGCTGGCTCCAGGTTTTGGGCCAGGCTCCAAATGCTGAGGCCTTCTCTTAATCTCCAACCCCTTTGTACCCGTCGGGTGCTGCCATCAGTCCCCAGACCCTGGTCAGTGGCTGCATGTGAAGTCTCCTGCCACCACCATCCCATTTCAGCTGCCTAGTGCTCCCTCCAGGGCTAGAAGTGAGACAAGAAAAAAAGTATTTTGATTCAGCAGCAAATACAGTGGCTTAAGTCAAAACCTGAAACTCCCTTGCAGGGTCACTGGCGACTAAAAAAATAAATGTGTAAGAAGCAACTCTTTATGTCTCTTCTTACAGAGAAGAAGGGATGAGATTTTGGTTTCCAAAATGGTTTATGTGGAGTTGGAACCTTAGGAAAATAGCTGAACCCAAGCCTTACCAGCTTTGCCAGTCACAGAGGGGATGGACTGGATTTACCTCTGGAAACTTGACATAGGGACAAAGCAAGTCTGTGTCACAAAAACCCAACTGATGCATGGTGAGTAACCCCAGAGCTTTGCTGCTCCGAGTTCATCAGGATTTAAGTGTTTTCTGTATCTGGACTGAAGAAATCCCAGTTTTCAAGGAGGAAAGGAGCACCCATCAGCATTCACAGGGAGAGGGTGCCATGGCTCAGACTGACCATGGAGCAGGGCTTGGCTGCCTGGCTGGACAAGATGTGCCATGATTTGGGCAGAAAGAGGAGGATTCTTTCCTGTAAAAACACCCATCACACCTTCCAGCTGCTCTGGAAAGAGCTAAATGGAGGATTTGATTTCTGGTACCCAAACCCTGCAGACAGATGTGCAGCTGATGTTTGTACTTGTTTTGCTCTGCCACGCCTGGAGCCAAATCCACCGTGTCTGTCCAGCACAATACTTTATTATTAATTTATTAATAAAAAAGAATGGAGGGAAGACAACTCTCTGGGGAGAGGTAGAAACTTTAATTTAGGAGCTACAGGCTTGGCTGCACCCACTGGAAATTCCTGGAGTTATGAACATGAGGTAATTCTGACGTAGGTGAGATGTGAAGGTGGGGCATGTCCTCAGAGAAGGGTTCAGGGCCTCCTTGGCACCTGGGGCTGCAGCAAATGCTGGATGATCTCCCTTTCCATGCCCCTCCATCTCCCACATGCCCCACGAGGTCCCACTGGACAGGTGACAGGCTCTTTCCTGCTGGAGCTCAGCCCTCCAGGTCGTACATCAGGACATCAGACATCACCCTGGAAGAGGAGACCAGTGTGAAGGCTGTGGCCCTGCTGTTTGCTGTCCCTGGGGCACACAAGTTTCCTCTCCAGTTCTGGGGTGTGAAAGTTATTCATCAGCTTTTATACTTTTATTTGGGAATGGGACAGAGTTCAGGATCAATTATGATCTGTGCTGCAGCAGCCAGCACACACCAGAGAGATTGTGGTTCAGTCTTAGGTCTGGATTTCATCTCAGCTCTGCCACATGTTCTTTGTGTGACCTTTGCCAAGCTCTTTAATTGCTCCATGCCTGGGCTGTTCGGCTGCAAATGAGCCAATGGCTCTTTTCTGCCACTCCTTATCTCGTTTGTGTAACTCCCATCTAATTTTGGTCTGGCAGCTCTCTCTGAACATGCACAAGCAGCACTGTGGGGCCACAGGGAATCTTCAAATGTCCCTTAGTAAAGGAGATGAACAGATGGATCACCTGCAGGTGAAGAACTGCCCTCACTGGAGCAGCTGAGCTTGTTTAGCCCAGTGGGATTTTCCAGTGGGATTTGGTGTGACCAAAACACAACCACACTCCCTAGAAACTTCCCTTGCTCTGAAGACTGTGCCCAGGTCATGTCGCTGCTGGAAGTGGAGATTGCAGCCAGAACTGGTGCTCATCTGGTGCTTGCTCAGTGAAGACAAGATTTCCTTTTATAATTTAGCAAGAAAACGCCGTTTCTGTTCATTTCAATTTGGGAGCAGCTAAACAAGAAGTAACTCAAGTGAGGATAATTTCTGGCTGGTAAATAGAGGAGACAGAACTATTCCAGCAGACAGTGCATGTATAAATTGAGCATTTCATGGTTATTATATGATGATTTATGTGAACTTTTCATTTTCAGCCAGGTTTCTTGTAAGACCTTGGTAAATCTTCCCCAGTAGAAGGTCCAAGCACACCTTGAGTCCAAAGCAAGGCTGAGCCAAGGGTTGGAGACTCTGAGCACTGACACTCCTGCCAAGGGCTCCAGGGATATGAGCAAGAAAACCTCAGGACCTCATCCAGAAAACACTGGTGGCAGTGGGAGCTCATCCTGTGGCTTTGCTGAGCTCTAGATCAGCTCCTCAGTTTGAAACAAAGCCTGGTCCAGGCTGCACTTTTGTGAGCTGACAGAGGGAGAGGCGAGTC
The DNA here is from genome assembly GCA_013390005.1 of Calyptomena viridis. Classification (NCBI taxonomy): domain Eukaryota; kingdom Metazoa; phylum Chordata; class Aves; order Passeriformes; family Eurylaimidae; genus Calyptomena; species Calyptomena viridis. Next base: position 372,714 of record WEIV01016752.1, read on the forward strand.
CAATTCTCGAGGAAATAAAACCCAAGTGAAGCTCCCACAACAGCTTTGGGACCAGGCTTGGGTTTTGCCTCCAGAAATACCTGCTGGCTGGTGGAGCAGCCTGGCAGCCCTTCTTCTCTGTGTAACACACAGCTCGGGAGATGACAGCAGTGATAACATGGGATTCCTCGGCAGATCCCGGGTGCCAGGCAGGGAGCAGCATCCTTCCCTGTGACAGCTCTCAGGATAAACGGGACAAATGCAAATCCCAGCCTGTTCTGTGGCTGCAGCTCCGTGTTTTGTGCCAGCCAGGGCTGGCGTGGTGCTGTCAGCTATGGAGCAAAGTGCCTCAGACAGCAGCAGATCGGGACTCAGCACGGGAGGATCATTTTGGAAACGAGTTGTGTGCTGCATTATCCTCACTTGTTCATAACCAGCTGAAGGAAAAGAGCTGCCTGAAATTAGATATGACAAAGCAGCACGAGTTTCCCTGGTTTGGGTTGCTGTGGGAAGTGTGTTTTCTTTTTAGCCTGGAGAGATGTAAATGGAGAGGCAGCTCGAGCTGGTGAAAGCCCCAGCAGAAGATTGTGGGATTGGAAAAACATCCCCTGCACAGGGTCTGCATGGAAAATCTGGGTGCAGCTGAAACTTTCACAGGGTCACCCAGAGCAGGAATTCCTGATGGAGGATTTGGGATTGATGTGAGTCCAAAGTGGGGTCACCAACCATTTCCCTGTGCCAAGCAGTCCTGGTGAGATGCTGGCATGGCAGGAAGGATGTTTGTCTCCTTTAGGAATTTGGATTGCATTTTAACATTTCTTCAAGGGGCAGAGTCCAGAGAGCACCTTTTGGCATTTCATGCACCCAAAAATAAATTATTTAGGGCAGCTACCCAAGTGCCAGGTCCCTGGGTGCCAGCCTGCGAGGGCTGAGAGCTCGCTGGTGTTCAGAATTGATTTAGTGACAAAGCAGGGTGGGAAACAACAGAAATCCTCACCTCAGGCACAAACTCTGTGCTTGGACAAGCTGGAATTTGCTCCCAGGCTGGTGGAGGAGCCAGAATCTCCTTTAAATGGATTCCTTGTGCCTTGGGTCCTGTGGGATTCCTCACCCACAATGCACCAACCAGGCTCGAAACACTATTGAAGGAGAAGGGGCCATTCCAGCTCCTGACCCTAAAATGTCAGTGGATCTAATTCACTTCTCCATGAAGGCTTTTGGAGAATGGGCATATGGAAGGTGCTGTAAAAATCCATCTTCTGCTCTATAACCCATGTCAGTGCACGAGCTAATTGCCTATCAATATGCCAGGGTTTTATAGGGCAATTCATTCTCCTGCACTCCAAGGAGCACACTGGGCAAGAGAAAATATAAGAGAGTTTCTTGGTTGTTTTCTAGCTTATTTTAAACCTTTGCTGAATTGTTGTTTGCTTGTTTTACCAGTGTTTTTAAAGCCCCCCTTGGCCCATGTGGCATCTTGGTATGATATTGAGTATTGAATGAGAAATGTGGCTGTTCTGTGACTGAGGAGATGGTGCTAAAGGAATCAGGGACAAATGAAAAACCTACCAACTGTGTTTCTTCAGAGGAAAAAGATTTCTCTTTTACGTGCTTAAGTGCAACAGCACAAGCAAGCAGTGCTAGATTCTGATTTTGATTAATAGTTGGCCAGAGATGATCTTAAACTATTGGGGATTAGAGAAACAGTCCTCCAACACTGAAATCTTGGAAGGGAAAATCTGTCTGGGAGCCAAACAGCTCGAGCACCAACTTAGAAAAAATATAAGAAAGCAAAATTGATGTGGACAGAGGCTCAGCTGGTGACAACAATACTGAAACCTGTGGAGTTGTAAGGCATCCATGGGCTTGGGAAGTCTGAGGGCTGATGTTCTTGGACTTGGAAGCAGGAAAGATCATCGAGTGTTTCCTCTCTGTGTTACAAAGAAGGGATTTGGAATTTATGTATTTGGAATACACAACATCAAAAGCTTAAAAAACCCCACAGCAGTGCCCATCACATCCCCAGGGCCAATGTGGGAGAGGTCCCTGCACAGCCAGGGCAGGGGGAGATGCTTTTCTCCTTCATCCCAATAGATGGGAGGTTTACACCTGATCTGGGGGATGGGACTGTTTCCCACCCTCATTTCTGCAGCTGGGCCAGGGTTCTCTGTATTTGGGCCAAATCCCAGGCAGTTTGGGTGTCTCCATTGAGAAGAAGCTGATGCAATCGGCCCCACTGCCCTGCACTGCAGCCCCAAATGAGAGAGCCCAGCTCTGGTGTGAGACACCCACAGAGCAGCCTGGGCTGCCTCCAGTTTATTCCCAGTCCCACACAGATGCCATTAGACACATGAGGAAAAGCAGCAGGTGGCTTTGGGAACCAGTGGAGTCTCACTGATTTGTCCCTGTTACGAAAGGCGTCACATCGGAAGCTGAACTGGGAGCGCTGGAAGCTGAACTGGGAGCACTGGAAGCTGAACTGGAAGCAGTCAAGTCTGGTGGTGTCCAAAGAACTGCCAAAAGCCCAGTGAGAGCTGATCTGGAGCCCCTAAACCTGATGGCAGGTGCTGGGGGACTCACCTGTAGCACACATCCTCTCTGAGCAAACCCAGCATCTCCCCCCAGCCTGATTTAAATTCTCCAAGCAATTGTGGATGCATTATATCCCTGGGGAATCTCTTCCAAAGCTTAATTACACTCACTGTAAGGGAAGGATGGCCTATTTTCAGCTTTTATTTTCTGTATCTGTGTTTTCTGTGTGGTGCAGTGAGGAAGGAGAGCTGAGCTGGGTCGAGTGCTGTGAAGATCATTAGGAAGGTTCACACAGCAAGGACCAGTTCCTTCCCTTTGATACGAAAATAACTCCCTGAATAATATTTAAGAGCTTTGCTCAGGTCTCTGAGAGCAGGGCTGACCTCAGCTGATTGCATTCTCAGACAAAAATCATTTGGAAACCACGTGGCTCTTCTCACCAAGAATTTGGACAATTATTTCCTCAATAAGGAAAGCAATGTTGGTATCTCTGTATGAATAAATCACCCAGTGCATGTAAGTCTGCAAAAACCCATCAGCAAACCTCTGGGTGACAGCAGCAGCAAGGTGCTTTTCCAATTTTAGCTTTTCAGGAGAATATAATTAGCAGGAATTAGGAGCAAGGTTGGCTTCCAAAACTGCACTTCTTAAGAAATCTGTCAGCTTGTCTATAAATCTCCTCGAAGATGCAGAGACACCTAAACACATTTTTCTTGTGAAATCTCAAGCTGTTATGAGGGCAGTTCCCTTATTTTTCTTTATTCCTGAAGTGTGTCTGGTTGTAAAGTTACTAGTGATGAGGTTTCTTTATTTCATTAGTGTGTTTGATGATAAGTAATAATTGTCATTATCACTGCATATATTCAAGTTTAAGAAGATACCCCTTATATATTCCTTTGCTTCAGATATTAAAGACATCTGCTTTATAAATATATTATAATAAGTGAAGGACTAATTTTGTAGGGTGGGCTTTAGACATTTCTTAAAAATATTAACCAATTATTGAAAACATACCTGCTGAAATGCAGCAAAGCTGAAAGGGGTTTATACCTACAGCACAGCTAATCCTAAATGTATTTATTTAATAAACTATTGACATAAATTTCACCTGATATCCGAGCCAGTGTTGGGAGCAGGCAGGAGCTGAGGTGCCATCCTCCCCTTCTCATCCCTGGATCTAACTCTGGCTCTGCTGTCCATCCATCCATCCATCCATCCATCCATCCATCCATCCATCCATCCATCCATCCATCCCTCCATCCATCCATCCATCCATCCNTAAATGTATTTATTTAATAAACTATTGACAGAAATTTCACCTGATATCAGAGCCAGTGTTGGGAGCAGGAGGAGCTGAGGTGCCATCCTCCCCTTCTCATCGCTGGATCCGACTCTCGCTCTGCTGTCCATCCATCCATCCATCCATCCATCCATCCATCCATCCATCCATCCATCCATCCATCCCTCCATCCATCCATCCATCCATCCATCCATCCATCCATCCATCCATCATCACCCAGGACAGGTGGTTTTCCAGTGCTTTCAGGGACCTGTTCTCCCATGTCCCTGTGTCACCTCTGTGATGCCCAGGGGAGAAGGGACCTGCCTGCACACTCCCATTAACAAAGTGACTTGTTTAAGATCCCATCAGGAATTCAGGGAGGTCCCAACCCCTCAGATCCATGAGCATCACACTCAGACCTTCCATTTGGATCCCAGTTCAATTCTGGTACCAAGCTGGGAATCGGCTGCTCCTTCTCCCTGTTGCCATTCAGCATCAGGGACCTCCCCATGGGCTCATCATCCCCCAAGTGCCACCCCGAGGGAATTCCTGGCCCTGCATATCCCAAACTCTGCTCTCACATGCACAGGGGGCAAAAGATGGGCAAAAGAAACAAAGCAGCAGCATCTGTGCAAGGTGGAGGGGAACAGGAGCTGTGTTTGCTGCCTGCTGGTTGTTGGCACATCCCACCACCCTCCTGAATATCCCTGACAGCTCCCAGTCAAGCACATGCCCCTCAGCCTTGGCTGTTCCTGCTCAAAATATCCTACACATACAAATTCCATTCCGAATTTTCTCCTCCCTGATGTCAGGGCTGAGGGTTTTTTTAAAGGTGAGTCCCTGGAGGTGAATATTTCATGTACAGTCAAGTCTTTGGATGGACACTGACCAGCAGGATCTTGGCTCCTCTGCAGGGCAACCAACTGCTCCCAGAGCTGCTCAGACCCACAAAGCAGAGCCAGGGCAGTGGCTTTTGGGAGTCCTTCCCCACCCTGAGCCTGACGCTGCGGAATAGGCTGTGCCCAAAATTCCTGTGGCACATGCAGGTTTGTGTTGGCCTGTTCAACGTGAGCTGCAAGGGCCAAGGCAAACAAAAGGGGAGAAGTGATTCTAATTATTTGATGCATTAAAGGCACTGACATTTCCAGGAAAAACACAAGAGGTGAGATGAGGTTTTTTCCTTTTGTGTGTTAGAGCACACGGCTTTCATTTTTCTCCAGCTCTGGCACAAAGCATCACTTGTGAGCTCTGCTCAGGGATGCAGAGGAGAAAAGGCAGCAGCAGCAGCAGAACTGGTGGCCACGTGGAGAGAGGTGAGATGTGGATTCACGGGGAACCCTCTGTATTGACACAGGAAACACTGGTTGTGGTGCCAGGGGAACTGTGTCCTTGAACAGAGGTCCCCACAGCACTGCCACAGAAACCCCCATTTATTGGGCAGCAGCAGAACTCAGCTAAGCCGGAAATTTCCCAAATTTACCTGCAGCAACACTTCCAGCCCTGGCTCCCCAGTGGGGCTCCAGACCCTTCCTTCTGCTTTTCTTTGTGAATTGTAGCTGCTGTAGCAGCACCAGGGTGTTCAGCCTGGTGGGCCCAGCTGGTGCCTGGAGAGCCCTCCCCGTCCAAGCCCCTGGATTCTCTGGAGCAGGGATGGCTGTACTTCCCTGCTGGACTTCACACATTCCAGGAGCACACACAGGGGGAACAGGGCTGGGCCCTGAAAAGAAGCAATAGCAGAACTGCAGTGGTACAGTGGTGCATAAGAAATACACAAAAAAAACCATGCAGGGAGCCAGCCTGGGCAGAATTAAATCCAGCTTTTGGTGCTGCCCCTTTTCATAGAATCATAAAATGGTTTGGGTTAGAAGGGACCTTGAAGACCATCTGGTTCCCCCCCCTGCCATGGGCAGGGACACCTTCCACTACCCCAGGTTGTTCCAAGCCCCATCCAACCTGGCCTTGGACACTCCCAGGGCTGGAGCAGCCACAGCTTCTCTGGGCAACCTGTGCCAGGGCCTCCCCACCCTCACAGGGAAGAATTTCTTCCTAATATCCATTCCAAACTCTCTTTTGGTGAAGGTGCATTTTGTTTTGTGGATGCTGAAGGATGTGGCCAGTGGGCAAAATCTCTCCTGAATTCCCCAGGGGTTGGTACCATGTGCCAAGAGCCTGATGGTCATTTGACCAAAACCTCATCCCCCTGATGTGATTGGGCATCTTTACCAAGTATCTGCTGCCTGATAACAAACATCTCCCTCCTGTTCAACACAAGGACTGTCCTTCCCCAGAACTGCCCCTTTGGGCTCCTTTTTCACACTGAAAGCAGCTTTGGCTGAGTTTCATTCAGCTGTTTCCCAGAAGGGACAGGCTGCTGCTTTCCTAGTTTGGCAGGAGAACAGCCACGCTTGGGGAAATCACACTTTGGACCTGCTGAGCCCTCAGCCAGTGGTGCTGAGCAGCTCATTCCACACAGGATCCCTTGGCTCAAGGGCAAGAGGCAGCTCAGCACATGAGCAGAGTGGCTGTTGTAGGGCTGGGACAGCCAGACCTGTGAAGAAGCAGTTTGTGTGGTAGATGAGATGGAGAGGGATGATTTTAGGGTGCTGCCTCGGGCATGGCTGCTCACTCACTTGCCTAAATTTCCCCCACACGTGTGTGGTGACAGCCAGTGACATCCATAGTGTCCATATTCAAGCCATCCTGATGGAAGGGGATGTTAAAGCTGTGTGAGGACACACTTCAACCTCATTTTGCTGAGAACATTCCCTCTGCATCTGTTTCTCATTTCTGTGGCTTAAAGTGGCCTCTGCCTACAGCCATGCAGGTAAAATGCATCTTCTTTCGTATCTCAGACCATGTGTGAAGTCTTTCCAGGTCAGGGAGGTGGCTGGAGCAGCAGCCAGTGGCCACTGGCAGGCAGGGGGCAGTTGCCCAGGAGCCACTGGCACCATGGGCAGCTCAGCAGGTGTGTGGTGGAGAAAAGAAACAACCCTCAGCAGGTACCTGCCTGTCCAGGGCTGGAGTCTCTCCTCCTAACACAGCCTGTCAGAAGATATTAATAGCAGCATTTAGCTCCTCCACTTCCATCCTGCTTCCAGTTCATTTGCATCTCCCACATGGATTTTATGCTGTAGCAATTACTTAGCAAAAAAAAAAAAAAGAGGGTACTAATTAAAAGGCTCGTTAATAGGGTTACTGGAAGAGCTGCTTAATCAGAGATCTCTCTTTGATGCAGTGAGTGCAGAAGAAATGGGAATATTCTGGGAATGCCAAGGTTTTCCCTGATTTACAGGTAGGGACTGCGTGGTGGGGTTGGCCAGGTGAGGTTTGGGAGCTTCTGGTGACCCCAGAAACGACAGAGAAGTTGCTGTGAAATTCAATTACAGCTTAATGCAGACCCTTAGTGCTGGAACTTGGTGCCTTGTTATTAATATGAGCATAAACTGCCTTAGGCTTGGGTAGGTGCCACTGGTTTGAGTGGGGAGCATTGTTGGTGGATCTCCAGCCCAAGCTGGACCTTAGGCAGTGATCAAGCCCCAGCTGCTGTGAGAGAAAGGTGAGGATCACCATGAACCCTGCACTGAAAATGGGGGAAATGAGGGAAAAATGTGACTAAAACATGGAGCAATTCTGGAGGGAGGAAGAAGAAAGAAGAAGAAAACCCTACACAAAGTTCTGTTGCAGTGGGAAAGCTGGGGGTTGGCCAGCTGGCCCAAGGCCCCCAAGGATGATCCCCCTCACTGCAGCCCCATGTGAGAAGAAAATATGAGCAAAGGCGACTTGTTGAACGAGGGAGGAGCAGGAGGAGGCTGTGAAGAGCTGTCAGGGACACAGCTGGCAAGTCACCCAGCCATGCAGGCTGACACAGATCATTTTCCATGCAAAAGGGCCAGAATCCACTGGCCAGACAGTCCTGCCTGCACAGAGCTGGGCTCAGAAGAGAAAATAGCCCCAAAGTTCACCAGAAGGTCAAGTTTCTGGAGCACTCTTTGGCATGGGCTGTCCAGTGGTGCCTCCTTGGGAGCCAGGAACTCATATGGAGCTTAAGTGGAGGAGACAAACCCTAATCCTACTACAACCTGCAAAATTGCAAGGGATAGAGAAGCACACTTGCAACTGAGCTCCCTGGAGAGGTTTTTCACCTCTCTTTGGGCCACCATGGGGGAGTCTTTCTTGAGGTTCCTCAAACTTTGGTAGCTGGAAAGCGTGGAAGATGGAAAGATGGGAAGAAGTAAAACTTGCATGGGAAAAGAGAAAAACAAGTATTTCTGACCATTCCCAAGCATGAGTCGTTCTGTTGGATGGTGTTGCTATTTTTATTTACATGGCTTCAAATTGCTTTCTCATTCATGGAAAAACATGTGCTCTGTCCTCGGTTCAAGGAACAGGGGAAGTGGTGGGAGAAATCCATCAGCCTTCTGTGCTCCCATCCCTGTTGACAGCAGAGGGGAGAAGATGAAGCTGGATCCCAGGGGAACTGGGAGATGTAAAGAGAAGGAGGAAGCTTGGGATATTGGGTTGGAGGAGAAGAAGCACCAGACAAGTTCCCCTGAGAGAGGAGGATCTTCAGCAACACACTGATGTGGAACAGAGGCCCTTAATTACAGGGGAATCTGGGCCTCATTTAATGTTAATTTAGCCCTGGGAGCAGGAAAAGCATGTCAGGAAAATTAAGGTGGCTTTTTGACACGTGCCCTGGAGGGAGGGCACCAGCACTGGGGGGTGTGGGTGGGTGGGGGCCAGGCTTTGCTCTGGGTTGGCAGCAGCCAAGGCAGGAGAGTACTGGGCTCTGTCTGTCCCTGGAGCATTTCCTGGGGATTTGGACGACACTGTGCTTTTTGCATGATCAGGAAAGTCCTCCTGGGTGAGATACTCAAATCCCCTCTGCAAAGATCTGGTCTTTTGCCAGCCTTTGTCTGTGCTTTACACCTGCAGTTCTGGACATGCCAAACGAAGTGCCTGAGGGCAAAAACAGAAGAAAGAAGGAAGAGCTTGGGGTCTCCAAGCTCTCTGTAGCAGGAGGGTGAGCTGCCTGAAGCCAGAGTTCCTGCTTCCACTGCTTGTAAAACCAATGTGAGTGAGGGTGAAGTGGGATCATAGAACAACAGACTGGTTTGGGTTAGAAGGGACCTTAAAAACCTTCCATTCCACCCCCTGCCATGGGCAGGGACACCTTCCACTATCCCAGGTTGCTCCAAGCCCTGTCCAACTTGACCTGAAACACTTCCAGGGATGAGGAATCTACAGCTTCTCTGGGCAACCTGTGCCAGGGCCTCACCACCCTCATAGGGAGTAATTTCTTCCTCATATCCCATCTAAACCAGACCAGATGTGAGACTCCCCTTCTGGCCCAACAGGATAAACCTAAAGAAGGTGTGAAGGAAGGGCTGGTTCAGACATTTCCATCTCTGTCCTGAGCAGGAATTGTTGAAGAACAGCCCTCAGCTGGTGGCATTTTAGGGGTGACACTTGAGCCCTCCTGGAGGCATCAGCCCCAGAAATCAGCATCTGCAGCAACAAGTGCTGGGGAGAATCACCATGACTTTGAGAGACTTTGGGTCATTCCCAAAGCAAACACAATAGGCTGCATGGAGAAAATCAGACCTGCAGATTGGGATTTTCAAAGCTTGGATCTCTCAGGGCACTCGAAGAAAAAAACACCAAGTTTTTATTTCATTGCCTCTGCTTGACTCTTTCACCTCCACGCTTTATTGATTTACCAGAACTTTCCAAATGCAGTTAATAGCATTTTTAAGTGTTTATGTTTGTAGTACTTATGTTTATTAAGGAAAGGCTTCTTTTTAATATTGGCCTTTCTTTCTCCTTCAGCTGGCAGGCAGCTCCCAGAAGCTTGTACTGATTCTGATCAGATGTCTAAAACTTTCCACGTATGATGCCAAATTAACATCTCTGACTGTAGAAATGGCTGTGGGTAAACACATGTATATCTAGGAAAAACAAATGCTAAGGAAAAGATACACAGAGCTGTGTGTGCAATAAAAATGCCTCTCTACTTCTCCATTAGAGCTATGCCAAAATGTGAGATGGGGAGCAGGAGGGGGAAAAATGGGAGGGGAAGGATCCAGCACTGCCCTCACTGCCCAGATCCAAGTGCCCAGGGTGATGCCAGAGGGTTGGGAAAGGAGAAACAGTCGGGTAGTGCAAGGGAAGGATGAAAAAGGGGGATCAATAAACTGCATCTCCATGGAGTCTGATACCACACTCGTGCTTTTCGAAGGTAATAAAGAAGGGAAAAGCTCCCAGAGCAGTGGTTAAACCAGGGAGAGTTGGCAAACAGCATTCTCTAACATCTGCTACCTTTAAAAACATATGTCCCTGAAATATAAGCACAGCACAAGGGCTCTCTGAAGGCCTTGTCTGGTCCCTGCTCAGGGAAGGGAGTTGGGACTGCACTCTCCTTCCCAAGGACAGCAGGGTGCTGGGGCTGATGCTGATGGAGAAGGTCTGCTGGAGTTTGCCATGAGCTGCACTCCATGCCCAGGAGCAAAGGGAAAGGGAGGTGAGCAAACCCAGCTTGTTTAAATCTGTTTATTCCTCCTCTTATGGTTCCTCCAACAGCCATTAGTGTCTCTACCAAGTATCTACTTACATCCTGTTATCCCCAAATCCTGTCTCTGATCTGGGGACTGAGTGGCTCATTAAAAGTGTCCCTCTGTGCTGAAGCAAGGAAACCTTGTCCCCAGTTTGCCACCACATGCCAAGCCAGACACAGCAGGCTGAGGATGAAAACTTAGCAAGTACACCCCTGTCTAGGAACCCTCCTCCTCCTCTCACACTGGTTCTGCTGCTTGGCAAACCAGGAGATGATAAAACTGATGCACAGTTGGGGAATGTTACTCATCCAAAGCTTGGCACCTCAAAGAGAATATGTCATGGGAATGTGGAAGGCATCAAGAAAGCTGATTCCTACAGGCAGAGCAGCAGCATCTCATGGAGGAGACAAAATTCAGCTGCAGACCTGTAAAAACTTTTGCTGAAGGTGCTTGTTCAGATCTCACACTCTCCAGGAAGAAAAACTCCCTGCTTTTAGGGAAGTGCTCATCCCAAACTCCCAAGGCTTTCTCACTGTGATGACTCCACCCTAAAAACATGCTTTGTTCTGGTGACACCCCCATTTGCCTTATTCACCATCCCAGTAATGGCATCACAAAGTCCCAGTGGGAATGTCCACAGCTCCCTGGGACACTCCTCACTCCTTGGGTGGATGTGTCTCCAGGAACACACAGTGATGGAACTGCCAGCAAACGTCCCTGCCATGTCACCAGCACTCAGTTCACGGGTCGGTCACATGCAGATGAGGAGCTCTGAGTGTCCATGTGGCACCATCCACCCTCAGAGCACCCCAGCCCAGCCTTCAAAGAGAGCTCCACGTCCTTTTTCCTTGGGAGCAGCATATGGTCCAGAGCAGAGACAAATTCCAGGGCCGAGGTTGCCATCTGGGTCCTGTCCATCTGTGCTGAAGCATTTAACTGCAGCTGATGAAACACGAGGGCTGGACTTGAATTTTCCAATATCTCATAAATGTTTAACAAAACTATCCACTCAGTGTTATGCATTTAATAAAGGTGGTTTTTTTTTTTTTGCTGTTATGTTCTCTATTCAGAATAATGCTTGCTGAAGCATAAGAGCAAGCTCTGCTTTCAGTTACTCTGGATTTCTAGAGGCCATTCCCCAATTTCTGGTTGTGGAAGTATGAGAAGATGGTCTGTAATTTTAATTGCTGTTTGAAATACCCGTAAATGAAAGTGGACTTTCTTGCTGAGCTGTTGGCAGATGTTTCCAAATGCCTCATTATAAATGCAAACAAAACAGAGTTTTTGCACTCAGAAATTTGCCAGGGGATGCAGAAGAAAGCAATAAAGCCCTATTAGGTGATTCACAGGGTAGCCTCCCAGGACAATGAAAAAAATATATATTTACCATCTGGTGCAATCACATGCTTTCCAAAATCATCCAAACTTTCCCCCTTTTCCTCAGAAATGTCCTCATGAGTGAGGGACAGAAGCATTCTTGGAAGTAACCAGAGAAGGGCCAAATTGAGGAACAAATCTGGAGGAACAAATCCCTCTTTTCCTCTCCATATTCTGCTTCTAATTTCCACTAATCGTGTACATGTTAATTTTAATTTATTTTGTGGCAGGATTTACCTTGTGATGAGGAAAAGGGCTGGTCTCACGTTTGTAGCAGGAAATGAGTGCTCGGGTGTCTGAGCTGGGTTTGCAGGTCACTGGCATCTGTTTGCCTTTTTTGGGGGAAAAATTGGGTCCATCCCTTTTGAGGCACAGCAAAATTCATAGAAGCCCAAAATGATTTGAGTAGGAAGGAACCTTAAAGTTCATCCAGTTTATCCATGAGCAAGGACACCTCCCACTATCCCAGGTTGCTCCAACCTGGCCTTGGACACTTCCAGGGATGGAGCAGCCACAGCTTCTCTGGGCATCCTGTGCCAGGGCCTCCCCACCCTCACAGGGAAGAATTTCCTCCCAATATCTCATTTAGACCTGCTTTCTTTCAGTTTAAAGCCATGAAAATCTCCCTCAGCTCTTCTGATTCTCAGGCACCGCCGTTTCCCTTGCTGCAGAAACAGCGATAACTTACAAATTAAGGAAATATCTCCCTGGTGAAGAGCCCAAGCTGTTGTGTAAGAGGTTCTTGGACACATGGAGCTGTTTGGGTCGGGTGAGAGCACTGGGAGGAGGGAGGTGAGTGTGGCCCCACAGCAGCAGCTGGGTGTGCAGGAGCAGATGTTCTGCAGAGGAACGTGTCGGGGCCATCCCGAGAGGAAGAGCTGGGATGATTCTGATTTATCCAGACAGCGTCTCCTGAGCTGCACAGAAAGCTTCACTGCATCCACAGAGCCTGGTCCAAATTGAAGCTGAGAGCAGGTGTGGGCACAGCAACCTCAGAGGACACTGTGCGTGAAGAAATGTGTTTCTGCCAAGAAACTTTCAAGGAGCACATTGGCTCCCGGGGCTTAACACAGGGATTAGTTGGGATAATGCAGTTCACCCCTAAGGATTTTAGGAATTACATGAAGCTTTGGTTTCCCAATGCCAGAGAGTTTGGCACACCAGATTTCCTACTCTCTAGTTATTTATCTCCCATTCCAGACCTCAGTGAGCGTTTCAGGTACCACAGCACCAGCTGAACCTCGTGCTGAAAGCACAGAGCAAAGGCCCCCATTGCAATGGCAAGAAAGGGTGAGGGCACCTGGCCATGGCTGGTCACAAAACCCGTGTTGAGGTCCCTCAGCTCTTTTTACATAGAGCCTTCTCCTCCCTCAACCAACCCATGCACTTTTCAAAGCATCCAGACAGCATTCCTCAGCCTCATGAATGAATGAAATAGGCTTTTCCAGAGGCTGTCTGCAGCCCAGATGCATTCAAGGGACAACTGGGCTCTTCTTTCCAGGAGATCCTTTGATCTCTCCCTGAAAACGGACATAGCATTATTATTTCTCTTTTTATTTTATTTTTCAGTCTGCATTGCCATCTCTGGGAGATGCACAAGATGTAGGACATTTGGTTATCATAAAACAATGGTTTCAATTAACTGAGCCCCCCTGCCCCCTTTTAAATCAACTGGCCTGCCTGTCAGAGAGGTCGTGATGGCATCTGGGGCACATGTTGGGACTCTCAAGCTGAAGAGGTTCTTGTGAGCCTCCTCTTCCCTCTCTGTGCTGAGCTTGTTCATGGAAAACATGCTGTTCTAATGCTGTTCTAATGTAAAATTAAAATGTTGTTCGATCAAAGACCTGATCTTTATGAATACTGGGATTTTTCATAAGCAAAAGCCAGAGGAGGGTCACAGAAAATAGCGTTGGTTTGATTTTTTTCCCACCTCCTTTTTCGTTGCTTTTTCCCACACTACCAGTTCCACATCATAAAGAAGCTGGGAGATGGTGCAAGATGGCTCCAAAAATGAGCAAACCACGAGAGACTGTAGATGGCCATGCAAAACTGCCATGCCTACATTCCCAAGGACAGCATGGACCAGGCATGGACCTCAGGGATGGGACGGGATGCAGGAGACAAGGACACCAGGACATGCTCCCTGCCAGGACCTCCCATCACCATCCAGGGTGCCCATCACCAGAATACCTCCTCCTCTGGCTGCCTCTCTCCAGTGGATATTTTTCCTTGCAGAACCCACTTTTTTTTCCTGTATTTGAGTTGGCATTCAGGAATTTCCCTGCCCTGCTCAGGCCCAGCACTCCTCCCCTGAGTTAACACTCCTATCAGCTTTCCACAAGGGAATTTCCTCTCCAAAGGCTGCTCCCTGGAAGTGAAGGCCCAGCTGCCATGCACCAGCCTCCAGATGTTTCTCCTCTCCCTTCCCTTCTCCATTATTCTCCTCTCCTGCAGGAATAAGCTCAGGAGCTGAAACTGGGCTCTGGAATCCCAGAGCCAGCGACTCTTTTGCTGCTAAGAAAAGGGGAAGCAGAGAAGGAAAAGAGCACTGCAAATTCCTGGAGATGCACTTCCAGCATTTCCCAACCCCTTGGGGAGGAAATGCGTGGCAATACCCTGCAGGAAGGAGCGTGGATGAGGAGAGGAGGTTCCTCAATTTCTGTTTGCTTTGCAGCACCTACATGATGCAACCACCATTCCACAGGCACATTTTTAGACTGTGAGTCAAATTTCATGGAAGTTTTGCAATCATCCCAGAAGCATGTTTGATTTATAGTTACTTTCCACCAGAACACATGGAAGGACACTCCAGCTCTGTTAAGAATATGTGGAAACAGAGGTATCGTGCAGTGTGGGATTCTCACAACATAAATTAAACTGGGAGGTCAGTTCTCCTGCCTTGTAGAAACTGGACAAAATGATGCACACTGATTTTTCCTCTTTCCTTCACTCAAAGAGCTCCCAGACCCTGATTACCATTTAGAATAAAATTGGAGATATCTGGATCCAGCTCCTAGATTTAACTCCAGACTGCTCTGAATGCAAACTGCATTTATTGGAATTCCTCTCTGAATGCTGACGTGACTCCTGCTCTAATTACACATGTTCACGCTGTAATTCTGGAGGAAAAGATGAAGATCTGTTAAAAACAATGTTTCATGCTTGCAGCAGGAGAGCAAAGCTCAGCAGAACCTGCTTATCTGGGATGTAAAGACGTTAATGAAATTTTTGAATACAAACAGAAACATGGCCCTAAATTATTGTCTCATCCTTTTGACTAATTAAACAGGTCCTAATGGGCCATGAGCAGGGTTGGTGTAGTTCTTTGCTTGTTGGACTGCCTAGAAAATTCCTGGTGTTTTGTGATGGGTTGTTGTGGGGAAAAGGAGCCACCATTCCCCCCTGAGATACCTATGGATGCTGCAGAGCAGGGAAATAGGGACATAACTTCCCCTTTCTTGCAGCACAGCTCTGGACACAAACAAAAATCCAGGTTGCACATCCTCATCCAAAAAGCCCAAATCCCTTCTTTCATGCCCTCACTTGGGGCAGCACCAATAAATCCTGAGCCCTGAGGGACATTTATGTGTTACTGGTGCAGCAGAGCCAGTTCAATCCTATAGAAAAATTAATTCTGGTGATTTTGTGTTAATTGTAAAGTCTTAATTAGGGTCAGTGAAGTCACCCTCTCTTTTTATGCTCATTGCATGAGCAGGAAGGCAAAGATGCAGAATGGACACGAGCTGCTCACTCTGGGTAATTTGCCCAAGAGTTCAGAGCAGTGATGGACATTTCTGTGTGCACGGGGGACACTCTGTGCTGTAACTTCCAATGAACTCTTGTATTTTACTTTTCTTTGAAAGGATTTGTCCTGGAGATCAAGAACCTCGACACACACACAAAAATAGACCAAGTGGAGACTTGATGAGATATGGTATTTTTTCAAATATGATGGGCTAGGGCAGAGCCAGGAACTGATAGGAAAAAAAAGTCCAAATTTTTAAAGATGAGCTTGACCAAAAATATAAGTTAAAGGCTGTGAGAATGATTTCCTGGCCATGAGGAAAATTGCTGAACTGGGATGGTGGGAGGGCAAGAACTGCAACAGTGGCAAGGTCATGGCCATGGCATTTGCTCTCAATCTGTCACCACTTTCTGGGAGAGAGCACGGGGTGGAGGAATGACTCAGCTCAGAGAGTCCTCAGCTCCAGGGCCTTGGCTCTGCCCAATTTGTCTTGTTTTAGCCCAAACTGAGTAGATCCAAGAGGAGAAATTGCGGTGGATAGAGCCTGCAAGACCTCCTTGAGTCCATCTAGATCTGGATCCCCTCTTATCCCAGTATGTGCTCTGGGGTGATCCCATTTCCACTGGCTCTTCTACCCTGCTCTGAGAACCCACCCCTGCAGAATTTTTCCCTGAAAAAATATCTGGGGGGAAATATTTTTGGGGATATATATCTCTCTAAAATATTTTTAAAAATATATATATATAAAAAATATTTTCCTTGAAATTGTTGCATTTTAGAGTGGCAAACTATTTTGTAAAAGTAGTGATTTTCAATCCGTTTTACTGCTGAATCCTCAACTTCAGCACAGTCTTCAGGTTGCTCTGAGTATCCCTGGTCTGCTGAGGACAGAGGCTGATTCCAGCCCATCACAGACAAGGAAAGCTTTTCCAAACAATCTCCCACTGTAAATTTAAACACTGAGTTTTTCTTCCATAGGAAATAAGCCACTGTGGTAGTTTCAGGCTCAGTTAAGGGTGGATTTGAATATCAGGCTGTAACAACCAAAATTGGCTTTTTGGCAATGTAGAAATTGTGGGAAAGCATTCAAACTTTGTTTGGAATACCTCCTCCTCCTCAACTGGAATACATTTGTCTGGATTTAAAGAAAGCATCAAGATTTGAGTGCAAGCTTCAAAATGTTTGTTCTTTTTAAAGCAAAAATCCTGACCCAATGGATTTAATATTTTCAACAATCACATATATTTGTTTGCTGCTTCTATAGAAATATAGATCTCTAGCTTGTTTCTACCAACTTGCTGTTTCAGAATAACTTTGTGTGCTTCTCTTTTCCCAAATGATGGAATTGGAGGCTCAATGCACGTTTTTGAAGCACTCTGGTGTGATTGAACCTGCCTTTTGTGGTTGTTTTCAAGCATTGTGAGAAAATGTCACCTATCTCAAGTAACAATTCAAACAAATAAAAAAGCTAGAAAAAACAATCTAATGGGTGTGTGTGCTGTGTCTAATCATCTCCACACACAGGATGGACTGGGAATGTTTTCATAGCTGGAGAAATCGAAGGCTGTTTCTAGGAAATCATCTCCTCAAGGCACAGACTACATGAAAAGCTGCAGACCCTGAGGTTTTCTGACGTGGTCTGCACTGACTTGAAAGCTGAGTAAGAATGAAAAACTGGGTTTTAATGGACCAGCAAACTCTTAAGTGACATCCAAGATTTCCACAGCAAGAGAGGGAAACACCTTATCCTTCAGCTCACAGCGAAAGAGGTGGAAGAGCAGCAAGAGATGACGTGTTTATAGAAACATCCCCGTGCCTGGATCCTTTCCAGCAGTTACTCAGTGTGAAGGAATGTATTAAATAGCTTTTTGAAAATGTATGTTGAAACACAGAGCTCCATATGTCCCGTGTCATCGCCTCTGTGATGTACCAGCATCCCAGATCCAAAGGGCAGAGCTGGACTGGGAATGCACCCATCACTCATCCTGCTTGGGGCTGAGCACCCCCAGCCCCCTGCCTGTCCCTCTGGGCAGGGGGAACGTGGATTTTGTGCCAGAAATTCCAATGTAAGTCCGACTGCTGTGCTTGTTAATGCCCAGGGCTGCAGCCTCACACAGGTGGGAATTGCTTTTGTCCTGAGCTCATGTGCAGGAAAACCTGCCCTTCACCAACTTGGTCCTAATCCTGCTGCAATAGGGGATAATTAAGGCTATTTCAACGGAACAGGAGAAGAAATGTAAGTTGGACACCCAAAGTTTAGACACCTGAAGGCACCTGTGGATGCACAGGGGATGGAGGTTGGGCTCCTGTGGTCGTGGCATAGGAAGCTCCAGGCACTGCCACGCCAGGGACCCGAGAGTGATGGTGCACTTTGCCTTTCCCCTCCTGTCAGAACTTGTTAAATAACAATCCCTTTGCCTTCGTGGCCTCTCTGCTTCATTGCTTCCAGGTACTGGCTGGGTCAGCTCAGGCCAAGCAAGTGGTTCTGGTTAAAAACTGGCACCGTCGGAGCAGTTGGAGCGACCGAGAGTCAACCCCAAGTCCTGGTGGGGATGTGTCTGGGGCAGGGATGGGACCTGCTCTCCCTGCCGTGCTCCAGGAAGCCTCAGCACGGAGTTATTCTGCTTTCTTCAGTCAAGGCTTCACTGCACACTTTGTGCTGAGGTCCCTGGGGTGCTGGGGGTGTCCAGACCCAGCAGAACAACCGGGATCGTGAGTCTGTCCCAGACTCATCCATGACACAAAGCTCGTGGGATGGATCCATTCTGGGGGAGAGGACTCCCCTGACAGACAGACAGGTTTTCATCCCAAATCTTGGGGCAAATTTAGACCTGGGGATTTGAACTTCATGGGCTTTTGATGTCTTTTCCATCCTTAGTGATTCTATGATGTCGCTTCCTGTTGTTGAAGCAAGAGCCTCATGTTGTAAAACCAAGGATAAAGTCAAGGAGATGCTTATCCAGGCAGCAAGATAAAAATCCCTTCTAAACTTACAACTTCTAAAGTTATCTGGGGCTGCTGCAGAGCGAGAAACAACTTCAAATAGATGGAATTACAGTTGCCTTTACAAGTTATTTCGCTATTTCTTCACTGCAGAAATAAATCCCTTTGTTCTGTCAAATAAAAATGCACAAGAAGAGACTGTCCTTAATACAAGCTGGTTATTTCTTAAAATAAACAAAAAAGAGGTGTTAAGAAAATAAACTGAGTTTTCTAAGGATAAACATGAACATCACATGCATTTCAGGTTGCAGCTGGAGGTCATGCCCCCTTAGGGCACAGTCATCATTTGGGGTATTCCAGCCAGTGGAAATAGGGTTGGATTGCTGACCCCCTGCCCAGAACTGGATTTGGGCTCTGATTTCCCAACTTGAGCTTTGCTTCTGCAAGGGAGGATTGGTCCAGACCCAGTGCCCAGACCACAGTGCTGGGAATACGTCAGGGTGTCTGCAGGAGCTTTTTGGCTGACGTGGCTAAAGGTCAGAGGTTGTGACATTAAAGCTGCCAGGAATTCTCCATCAGGAACTTCTTTTCGTTCTTTTTTTATTTCTCATCCCAAACTAAAAAAAAACCAGGCAAAAAATTTTGTCCTGCACCTTTGCCTTCTTTTTTCTTTATTATCCTATTTTTTCCCTCATCACTGCAATAGGGAGCTCTTTCCATTAGGAGAGAAGCAATATAAAAATTATGGTGAGATAAAAATGAAGGAAATTGGTTTTCTCCACAATGACATGTAGGATCTGTAGCAGTGATTAAAGTGCCAGTTCCCAAGGAACCTATGGCATTATGTGTTTGACTTTCCAAGGAATTTGAGAGCAAATTCCCTCCAGATTCCTGAAAAACGCACAGCCCGGGTGCCCATGTAAGAACAAGTAGCCCTGAGCTTTAGCAGCTCTCCTCCCTTTCATGTCAGCAGTGGGTCTGCTCAAGGGTTAACAGTGTCTTTAACTTCTATCAGCCAGATTGCAACTCAATTTTACATTTCATCTCTATCCACAGAACTCCTATTGATGTCAATATCCTGTTGGGTTTTTTTTTTTCCTCCCTTTTGATGTTTGATTTTCTCCTGCTGGCTGTGTGCATGTACACAGAGGCTGATCAGAGTATATGACATTTATTTTAACGAGGGAGGAGAGAGAATGGGGTGTTTTGTCTCGTTCAACATCCCCTGCTCTACGAGGGGAGGTGGCTGTCACCAGATCGTGTCACAAATGGAATATACACTTACTTGGCTGACAATAAGGGAGCTGCTAATTGCAGAGAATAAAACCTGCCTGGGCTGCTGAGGGAGTTGAAGCCTTGAACACAAGCTGAGGAGGTGTGGGGAGGTCACTGAGCTGGGGATGGGATGCAGGACACGTCCCAGTGGCAATTATTAGTGACCAAACACACTGTGACCAGCTGGGACAGCTCCGTGGCAGGGACATTGCAGCTGGAAACTGCCACGTTTCTTGGCTGCCTCCCTCTCCAGCAGCACTGGGATGGGCACTCCAGGCTCAGGCTGAGCCTCACAGCTGCTTCTACTCCAAACCTTGTTTTGATGGATGCCCCTTGGATGAGGATGAGAAGTTGGATTTGCTATGTGCTCTTGCTGCAGATCACTCCTGATAAAGTAAAGCCCTTTTTCCCATGGCACAGGCACGGCAAAATGCCATAAAAATATCTCACAAAACTAGTGTTGGTGTTGGCACACCTGAATGGCATGAGCTGCACCCAGGGAGAAAAAACTGGCCGTGAAGATCTTCCTGAATTTTTGCATCTTTCTTGATACAACTGTTGCCAGCTTCAAGGTTTGGAACTCAAAATTCACATCCAGATTTCCTTTGGCAGTGAATTCTTCAACTTAGGATGGGCTGGCACAACTGGGGAATGAAGGCATGTCTTGAAGTCTGAGACAATTTGGCCTCTGCTCAGAATCCACAAGTTCAACCCATGTCTTTGCAAATAACTTCCTCTGCCGAGGCTGCTCGGACTTCTTTCCTCTGGCTGGGGGGGAAGAGGGATCAGTGTCTGGGAGGACAGATGGGCATTTCCAGGGAGTGCCATCATCCATATTCACACAAAACCAGGCAAGAGCTTGTGCACCCAATGGCTCTTTGGTTCAGCTCTGCTGGAGGAGCTCACACGACCTCAGTGGTAGCTGAGATAATAATAATAATAGTAATAGTACTAATAATAATAATTTTACAACGTACAACTGCTCTGTTTCTGGTAAAGTGCTGACCACAGGGAGCGTGATGGTTTGCTGTGCACGGTACCTCACCAGGAAAAAATGCAAAAGCCATGAAGAACAACTGAAGTCTGCACTTTTCCCAATCCCCAGATCATTTTCCTCAGTAGCTGGAATGTTTCTGATGTGGCATTTCCTACCATCCTGCTCCCAGGCCAGGAGCTGAAGGAACACCACTCAGGAGAAGGAATGGTGGCACTGAGTGGATTCTTCTCCATGGAAGATGGGACATTATCCTTGGGACAGGAGTCAGGGGATAAAACCACAGCCCTTCCAGGAGCACACTGGGGGACAGATCTGTTATCTTCAATCTGGCATTGCTTATTTTTAGAAATTACCACTGTCAACATTCAGTTATAAACCTCTTCCTTGCTAAAATCACATGCTACAATCAATAAGTCAGCACATCCACAAGGCTTTGGGATTCCCCAGTGTGAAACAGGGCAGATAAATAACAATGAGATCCCTGTAATCCAGATACTTCTCTCTCTTGATCAGCAAAGACCCTCTATCCTTCTGCTCACAGCTGACACGAAGGAAAAAATGATGATAATAATAATATTAATAACAATTAGTAATATAATAAATTGCTATGCAAATCTGCCAGCCAGCAGGAAAGCATTTCACTGGCTTCTTTCCATATTATGGGGTTTAATTAATACGATCTACGGACAAACATGCATTTTATTTCCAGAATGGGAGTTGTAATTTCCTGAGGCTTGGAAACCCAGATGTTTTTGAGTTTAGAATATATAAGGATTTGTTTTTAAAGAGTATTTCAGTAGAGGTTGGAGGGGGGTGTCTTTTATTTAGTTCAAAGTTTAATTTGTGTGCTTTCAGCTGAAGTTCAGAGCTTCTGATCGGGTGCTTGCTGGGAGCAGGAATAGTGAAGGGCTGAAATATGCAGACAGCCACAGGACAATAGCTGTGGGAAGCCTTGTCTGCCTTTGGAATGAGCTGTCATCCAAGGGACTGGGATGGTCCCGGGCTAGAAGAAGCCCAGGATGCTGACAGGCAATGGCAACAGGGATCATGGCCCTCGAAAGCGAGACACAGATCCCAAAATAAACCCTGCCTTGTGGCACAGGCTGCTCAGTGGTGTGGCACTGGGAGGGTTCCCAGACTGGTTTTGAATGATACCCTTGAGATGAAAGGTAGAGAGTTCCTGGGGTTAGTCTTCCACAGACAGAGTAAAGATCCATTTCATCTCTTTCCCTGGGTTTCTCTGCCTTGTAAGGCCTGGAACAGTGACTCATGTCTTAAGTACATTAAACCTTTCTTCACGGGCCCATGGATGGAGAAATCATTAAGGAGTTGCCAGCATCTCTAGCTCAAAAGTCAGTGCACACTGAGTCATTAAAAGTTCCTGAGATCTGGATGCAAAGCACTTTGGTGCATCTCTAACCCTTTTTCCCACCCACTTTTGGAAAGCTTGTGTTTCTCATTAGCTTTTTCAAGTCCCGCCACCTCCACAGAGCTGTCATGAAGCATTATTCCAGATGTGCAATGCCATCCTCTTCCTGAGGCTGGTTACACACTCACAGGATGAAGCATTTCTCAAAAAGCAAAAGCCATTAAGCCCAACAGAACAGAGGATTTTAAAAAGCACAGAAGTTCTCATTTGTCTTCTTATCCTGTCATATTTTTAATGCTACCGGTCATGAGAGTCATTGCAAATCAGCTCCTCTACTAGGACCAAAATCTCTGATTTTCTCCTTTGAGCCCTTTTAGGAATTACTATAAACTTAATTACATCTCAGTTAGTGTCTCTCTTCCTTTGCTTACTTCACCAGAGCAGACAGTGGCCATTTGGAAACCTGCAGTGCTCAGCAAACTTTTCTACTCCCACCAGCTTCTTGTAGAATCAGGGCCTTCTGCAGGAGAAACAGATTTTGGAAGAGGCAATTTTGTACCCAAACACTCCAGAGCATGGTTTTCTCTAGATCTCTGCAAAATACACTCCCATGCCACTTTTTATTCTTAGTAGAATCCGAGCAAGATTAACCCTGGTTCTTGACTCTGCCTGCATTCAAGGGGCCAGTAATTGTGGAGTTCTTCAATGCAGTTTGTAACCAAACATGGGGCTGAGTGGTGCAAAAACACTCCAGCTGATTGTCAGGGGATGCAAACTGCAGCCTCAGCTTTGGGTCTGCTCACAAATTTAAATAACAGGGCTCTTAGGTAACTTGATTTCCAAATCGTGCTGAGTGCCAGCGATAATTACAGTGTAGTGGACGTGGGTGCAATGTGTCCACTAATCAGGGTTTGGTGCTGCCACAGTACCTGGATTGGGATCCTGAGCCTTTTCTACAGGCAGAGTAAATTGCTTTTAGGCTCAGTGTGTTCACACTGTCAGAAAATGTGTCCTGCCAGCAGCAGCTCAAGGCTCAAACTGGCTTTACCCTCAGGATGCTGCCAGCATGGCTTGAATTGGAACAAGATGATCTTCAAGTGGAAAGACTCAGTTGCCACATCGAGTCCCCTGGGGCAGTCACTCCTGTGTGACAGCATTTCCCTTCAGAGGGTTTGGTGGATGCTGGGTCAAAAAACTCTGCAGGCTGCTGGCAGGTCTGGACTCTTGATTGGGAATTTTAAGCTACACAAGTTGTCTGAAAGTTAGGAGGGTTTTCTCTTATGGCAAAGCAACTTCAAGCTTTCAAAAGTCATGAGATGGCTCAAAATATCCCATATGATAGCAGTGCTGTTTCATCTTTAAGAGATTCCTTCCAACTCTCCACTCAAACTATTCTACGATTCTATGATTCCCTCCCCATCCAAATTTCAACCTTTACAGGTCTCATTTACTCTGGGATCCATTTGGGCCACCAGAAAAACACCAGATATCTCAAGACTGATGATGAATTGAGGACTGACCATGAGGACTGTCCTGCAACCATCAGAATCAAAAAAAACAGATTTTGGAAATGATGTAAATATCTCCATACCTATGTCCTCTAAGTTAGGATCTAAAAATAGAGAAGGCTGTCACTGTCTAGATGTATTTCAGTAAAGAGCTCATCCTTCTTCCCCCTGCTATTTAGCCTGTAAGAGCCATGGCTGAAATCATCTTCCAAATACAGAGACTTCACAAAATTGCAGGGAAGAGGCACCACTGTATCATTATCCTCCTCAGAAGAGCCTGGTTAAAAATACACCACGTATCCACACAGGCTCTGGTGCTGAGAGGGGCAGCAGCTCTCACTTGCAGCCACCAGCTCAAAGGGATCTTAATTTGGGATAAGCAATCAGCTGAGATAATGTGTTTTGAAATCTCTGGTTTATATTCCCTGACCAATTCCTGGTTGAGATATGGGCTCCCATCTGTCATGGAAAGCAATGTATCCCCTTGGAAATAATCTCAACATCCATTGGATGGAGTGGGACATCCCAGAGGGAGCAGGTGATGTCCTCATCCATAGCATTTTGGAATGGGTGTAAGCAGCAGCTATAAAGCATCTGCCACATGGAAAACATGCCCAGAGAAATTGTGGCTGCCCCACATCCCTGGAAGTGTCCAAGGCCAGGTTGGACAGGGCTTGGAGCAACCTGGGATAACAGAAGATGTCCCTGTCCATGGCAGGGAGTGGAACTGGATGAGCTTTAAGGTCCCTTCCAACCCAAACCATTCCATGATTTTGTGATTCTATGTAACAGTTGTGCTTATAGAGGTGCTTTTGGTGGCTGTAGGGTAAGTGTCCCTGCCCTGGAATTGTTTCTTGCACCTTCCAAGTGTCAAAGTGAAACAGGATGGTAAGCAGCTCTATCCTGCTTCTATTTCCAGCCAATGTCATCTTACTTCTGCTTATGTTCAGTGCTGGAGCCTCAGACCATGAGCTAATTTGGCTTCTTGGAGCAGAGGCAGAAGCCAAATAGAAAAGAGAAGGAAAAAAAAGAAAAGAAAATATAGAGCAAAGAAGCTCCCTGTTTTCCAAGGCTATGATGGCACCAACCCCTCTTTCCATGGAGTCCCTTAGCAACATAATCCTGTATTTGCTGTGATCACTCCCTGCTCCCAGTTTTGCCAGTGGCTGCAGAGGACTGGGAGTGCTCACTTGTGGCTCACCACAAGCAGGACAGTTTTCATGTGGTCTCATCCCCTCTGAAGGATACAAAGCTCAGAAATGAGAATATTACAGCTTTGTGAGGCACAGCCAGAGGGACGTAGCATTTCATTGAGGTGGGAGAGTCTGGGAAGGGGCTCCCCTGGCACCTCTTCCAGGTTGTGTTTAAAGGAGCCATAAAAGCCCCTCTCCAACCCTTCTTTCCACTGATCATCACCCACTTCATGTCCAGGAGCTTCTGCCAAGTGTTCCAGCCCCCAAAAGAATCACATGGTGAGGGAGAAGCTCCTGGGAAAATGATGCTGAAATAGTAGAACCCAGGAAGAAACACTTTTCTTTTGGTGCAGGTTTTTTTGTATGGTGTTTATTTGCCATAGGATGAACCTAAAGCATTTCTATGGCCATAGTCAAAAGTATTTTCTCCTTTTACCATCATTGCCAGTTCCAGTTTTTCATTCCAAATGAAATGGGGGAATGGGGGATTCTCTCAGGACAGGAAAACTGACTCTTTCTGTTCCTTCTCCCAAAACCTGCTCAACGCCTTAACATAAAGTCAATTTTTCTGTAGGACAATAAAACCTGCTAAAGCCATTCTGAAGGGTGGCTCAAAAATGTGTGTGTACATATATATATATATTATTTGATGAACTGATAAGGGAGTTTCTGGCCTCACTACAGGCCATTAGAACATCATAGCTTGCCAAATTCTGAGCACACGCAATGTTTAATTCTCTCCAATTGTGCCCTGTGACAACTGAGCTAAAAACCAGGGCTGAGAAAAATTAATGAGTGATGATACCAGTACCAGCCATGCCAAGAGAAGCTCCCAGTGGATCCCTGGACACTCACTGAGTCCTGCCAGTGTCAGTTCTCTCTCTGCTGGCTCTGACAGATGGGCAAAGTGTAAAATCAGTGTGGAACAGGGAAAGAAAAATAATGAGACACTTCCAAACAAAGGCCATCAGGGGTATTTCTGTACAATGTTCACCTGGTCCAGTTTCCCATGAGGAACACACAGCAGAAATATCATTTATTTCTCTCCTCAAACCAGTTGGTTGAGGGTACTTGTGTTTGCAAACCTCTCCAATCCTCCCGTCTCCCCACATTAATTCAGCCTCAGCCTCTTGCCCAGAAGGGTTTCATTAACAAACAGCCAAGATCTTTGCAAATTCTCCTCAGTTCTGCAAATTCAAGGCCTGTCAGTTCCCAACACTGGGAAAACATCAGGCTCTTGCAGGCTTTCCATGGCTCTTTGTTGTAAGATCATTGGAGAGCTAATGGCCATTCATGAACTCCCAGTGTTGCAACAGGATCCCTTTTTTTCCAGGATGATTTAAGAAAAAGAGGAGAAGAAAAAAAAAGAAAGAAGAAAGTCTTTTAGCAGAGACATTTCAACAATTCCTTTAATGGGTGTATAAACAGGAACAAAATCAAACAGCAATTAGCTGTAATTATACTTTAGCCTAAAAAATCCCACACATGTGAAACGATTTCCATAGCAATTACTGAGGACTTTCTGCACACACTTGGCTGGCACAATTATTCCGAGTTTGCCCTTCAGGAGGGAGCAAATTCCTTCCCCTCCTGGTTGCTGGGTTTTCTTCCTCCCTGTGGATC
Source organism: Calyptomena viridis (assembly GCA_013390005.1). Lineage (NCBI taxonomy): Eukaryota > Metazoa > Chordata > Aves > Passeriformes > Eurylaimidae > Calyptomena > Calyptomena viridis. Next base: position 399,091 of record WEIV01016752.1, read on the forward strand.
TTCCATCCTCAGAGGTGGCTTTTGCAGTGGCTGGAGTTAAGCAACCCTAGTGGTGGTGGCAGCAAGACCGAAACGCTGCTGCTGGAGTGAGAAAACCAAGAAAAAAAAATTCAAAAAATACATAATTTTGAAATTTTTATTTACATAAACCACACTTTGTGTGGGAGGGGTGGTAACTGGAGGCTCGAGGTAGTGGAGGAACAATGTGGGAGCCTTGTGCCACCTTCATGTTTGCACACAAGGCCTGGGGAAGGAGAACTAACAGACATCACATTTTTCCTGGGAATGCAACACCAGGCTGCAGCACGAGAACTACGTGAAGCAGCTGTGCCAAAATTCAGGTTTTCCCAGCACGCAGGTGGGACCAGGGGCTGCCCAGTCCTTGCAAAGGCAACAGCACCAGCGGGAGCAGTGACAGCACGGATGACAATTCCACTTGTCCTCGTGGAAATGTATTCTGGAATCAGGTCAGAGCCTGTGCTGGGGCTCGTGGAGCCCCCAGAGACAGCAGAGCAGCCTGCTGGCTGATTTCTATTCCGACCAGCACTGCTGCCTAATCTTGACTTATGGAGGAAACATATGGAATGTATTGAAAAAAAATATTGCTGCACTCTCTGCTGCTCCTCTCTCCCTTTGCTTGGAGCAGAGGCCAGAAATATTAAACATCTGGGATTCTTTAGCACAGGCTGACTTACCAGGGTGAGCTTTCACCTCGTGAGCCACGACTTAGTCCAGCCTGCAGGTCCCAAGGAGGGATGTGGGGAGCATTTAGCTGAGATCAGCCCACTCCCCGGGGAATGTGATCTGCTTTCCCAAGATACAGGGTGTGCAGCTGGAGACAGAACTGTGCTCAGGTCCAAAGCTTCCCAAGGCATTCAGCTGCCAGGGCTGAGCAAAGCCCACAGGTCATGGAATGACAGAATGGTTTGGATTGGAAGGGACCTTAAAGATCATCTCATTCCAAACACCTGCCATGGGCAGGGACACCTTCCAGAAGGTGCTCCCAGGCAATGCATCACAGGTAGGTTAGTGCCAAGGTCTGCAGTGATGATACCCAGGTTTTTGAAAGCCTGTCTTTAATAAGTGAAATTTTCTTAAAACAAACCCCAAACCCAACAGGTTTTTTGTGCCCAGCTGCTGCTGTGCAGTGACAACACCACCCGTGTCAGAGCAGACTGTCCTCACAAATCCACTGCTTGATGAATTTAACTGGGATTTCAGCACTCTGGAAGGTTTTGCTTTATTCAGCAGAGGGCTGAAGGTTACCTGGGGCTATCAGCATTTCCAGTGTGCCCTCAGAGGTGCAGGAATTAGTTGGGTGTCCCATGCCCAGCCCAGCCACAGGCAATTCCCACCTCCGGCAGCTGCAAAGCCGGGAGGAGATGAGCTCTGACTTGCTCCTCGGATTATCCAGGCTGCTCAGAAGAGATCCAGAGCCAAGACCTAGACCCACCCTTTCACCCATCCTTGCCTTTCAGAGGAAAAGGAGAGCAGAGCCAGGGTCATATGAGGGCACTGTGCTTTCCCAACACAGCAGGAGCTGTAGAGAAACCCCACTGGGGTTCATCGCTGCCTTGGCCCTCAACAGCATTTGGGGCTGTCCCAGCTGGGACAAATATTGTTGGCCCAGAGACCCTGAGCTTTAAGATATTTGTGCATCAGAGTTTAGCAGCACAGACTGAGCTCCTCATGGAGCACCCAGGGCCACAGTGCCAGGGACAGGACCCTGTGCCAGAGGAGGGCGAGGGAGATGAAGTCCACACTCCCCAGCGGTTGTGATGGGAAAAAAGCCTCCCTGTCCACACCAACAGCCTCTGGGACAGCAAACCTCCTGCCTCAGTCTGTCCTGAGGAGGCACCAAGGTGCAGAGCTCAGCACTATCCCCTTTCCAACCCAGAAGATTTATGACTTCAGCGCAACGTCTCCCATTTCTTGAACTCACCCAACAGATCTTATGTCAACTTCACATTCTTTCTAAAGTGCCTGCTGTGTTTATTCAGTCCAGCCACTGGTTTATTCTAGTTAAATATCTGTTTCAATATGAGGCAAGTTCATTGCAGGTTCCTATTTCCCCTCTGCAGAGCTTTAGGATAAAAACCCCACTTGACAGCTGAGCAAATGACACCGATAAAGAGCTTTGCTTGGGCTGTGAAACAGCTGAGAGAGGTGGAGCAGAAAACTCTTGAGCTAAAGATGTTCTTATTTATGTATTTGTTGGTTCTGCTCTGGCATGGACCCTGTGCCTCTGCTTTCCTATGGCTTGAACCAAGTGCCAGTCTGGGTATGCTGAAAAAAAATAACATTTCTTAATTGTAGCTGGGATTGCTGCTGGGAAAAGTGGCTCGTTTACTTCTGAGGGCTCAGCATGATCTGCAAGACCCCTGGGATATTCCAAATGGAAAACATATCTGTGCTGCCTCCCAAAAGGAGGAAGAATAAACTGCCAAGGCTGAAAACACGGACTCTTTCATGGGACCCAGAAGGTTCCTTTGGATGTGATTGATTCTCCTGCACAGGCATTTCTAGATATTTTTCTGGCTTTTAATTTAAGGAAGAAAAAAAGAGACCAGACTCAGTGTTCTGGAAGGGTTTTCAGTTGGCACAGCCCTTCAGCTGTTTGCTTTGTGGTGCTGCCTGAGATTCCTCCTGAGAGGTAAAACCCTGAGGTCCATGTGCAGCAAAAGGATGGTGAAACAACCTCCTAAGAACTTCAGGTTTGGTTTCCTTGTTGTGAGCTTCCACGAGGCCATTTATAACAGAGCTTTGTGGGTGTGGATGTGTGTTCACTTGGGGTCTGAGCCAACTGAACTCAGTGGGAGTCCTTTGAAAGTCCTCTCCTCTGCCCTGAGCAGGCCTCAGACTCAGCTTGTACTGAGAATATTCATGGGGAAGGATTTACTTGCAGGAATGTTTTTGGGAAGGAGCAGATTTTCAGAGTGTGTTGATAGAAAGCGATTACCAACCTCATAAATAAGAACACTGGCACTGGCAGGAGTGAATTAAGTGAAGAGTGCATTAGGAGCACGGGTCATCCAAAGCCAAAACCTGAGGAAGAAAGTCTTTTAACTCCAAGAATTGCTCACATGCCATTAATCCTCCCAGATATTTTGATTTACAATCAATTGCTGCTTACAACGTGATGTGGCAGGAGGGAGCAGAGGATTTGTAGCCAGTGAGGTACCATGATTTTTTTTTGCATGTAGGGGTAAATATTTAAGCTCTGCAAGTGCTGGAAGAGTGGGAGCAGTCAGGGAAGTCCCCACTTCAGCGTGGTGGGGGTGGATTGTGACAGTCCAGGGGATGGGGCCCTTCTCCTGAGCTGAGCTGCTTCAGCTGTTCAGGCTGTTCGAGTGCTCTCCTGGCCTTCCCTTCACATCAGCTGTGCCAAACACTGAGTGGAACCATCTGATAAAAGCTGGAAGTGTATCAAAGATGTGATTTGAACACAGTAATTCAGTCCTCATCTGCAGTCCAGAATCACCATCTGCTCAACGTGTCCTGCCCTGGTTCTTCACCGCTGGGTGAGGACCATGTTCAGCATCCCCGAGCTTCTCAAAGGACCCCAGAAACCTGATTCTTCCCTCAGTCTGGGGAAAGTGCCTCAATTTTTATTGATGTTAGATGAGGAGAAGGAACTCACATGTTGCACAGCTCATGGAAATATCTGAAAATGGTCAGGGCTCCAGAGGGATCTGCTTATAGGGAAGAATTAGAGCCTGGATCTATAGCTTGGCTCAGAGAGGTGGGTTAGAGAAGTGGATGTGAAGGCAGCCTGGAAGGATTTCAAGGGTGTGAGCACAGAGAACTGAGATGAAATATGTGGGATGGTACAAGGAAATATGACTGGGAGCAAAGGAATGATATGGAAGAGTGAAGGACTGTGCAGTACGAGGTGGGTGAGATCAGCCCATGGCCCAGTTTCATATTGTTGCCATGAAAAACTAGAAAATAGGGATTTTTAATTTAACTAATTGCTTCATTTATTTTGTTGAAGTACCATTTTTTGCCAACTGGTTTTGGAACTTTCAGAGCAATCATAGAGACTTTTTGCACATAATCTCTCTGTGCAGCATCACATGCTGTGTATTTTGGGAGCTTAAAGATCCTCTCTCAGTAAAAGTAAATACAGATATTAAACCAGGGGATATGGAAAGATTACTGGTTTTTTCACAATAAATTGGTAAGAAGACAGGATCCATATTCTAAAAGATTTTAGCATTCAACATGTATGATTGTGGGATCTCATCTATTTTTCATCTTTGACTGCCCCAATCTCTGCTGGTGTATAAAAGAGCTCTCCGAGAATGGCCATACTTTATCTTAGCTGAGAGTTATTCATTAAAAACCCTCTGCATATTCTTACATCATGCACTGGGAAGCTATTACTAATTAGGGACAGATGAATCCATTGAGATAAAATTAAATCCTGTTTCAACTTTTGCCCCAGTTTCCAAGCACCTCCTTTCCTGCTGTTTGAAGGAGCCTGGAGTGTTTGACTTGTCCTCATGGCTTTGCTTGTGTTTTGGTGGCTCTGGTTTGCAGGCTCAGGACTTGACTTCCTTGGAAATACAGGCACTGGGATGCTTTTTGTCCTCCTTAACAGAGAGCAAGAAAAAAGAGCCCTGTACACTCTTCAACAAGGAAACCTCAGACTCAATAAACCTCAAGGGGATGTGACTATAAACCAAAGCTTTACTTTGCTGCAAAAAAAAAAAATTCAATTTACATTAATCAAAAACCTCTTCAGAGATTTCCAACCCAGTTTTTCCAGACTTAAGGAGCTTTGCAGACAGAGAATTCTCACTGGCTGGGTCTCTGCTGGGTCGCAGTCTCTGCTGGCATCCAGTTGGGGTGTCTAATCCAACATATCTCCCACTGATTCCCACCAAAGCACCTCTTCTGGTGGTTCCTTCATCAAACTAATCACCTGTGGTCAAAGGGGAAACTTGGCATGTTACCATAAGTACATTTAGTGTTGATTTATAATCAGGTGTGTAAGTGGAAAATCAGGTTTGCAGCGTTCAAATAGACACCAGCAATTTTTCCTTTAGTCAAGCTGAACCCCCAGGCTTCCGAAAATTCATTTATCACTGTGCTCCCAATCTCCTTGGGAACAGCTCAGCAGCAAGCAAAGGGTAATTCCGTATTCCACAAATTTTCCTCACCCACTGCTGAATTCAGGGAAAGCTCCAGTCGTTTCCCTGACCAGGATTTGCTCTTCCACAAATCCCTCAATAATAACAACAATATTCCCTTTTGGACAAAGGGTTGAGGAGTTCTCATGAACATCTTGAGTAGGTGACAGTCCTTGGCAAATCAGTCCTTGGGACAGGTTTGGAGTTTTACAAGCTGGTTTCACACACATCCATTTTCTAACAGGGAAAACTTGGTATTTGTCCCAGAAAAACATATGCAAATCTCATTTCTGTGGTTTTTTTTGCTAAAACATTTATTTGCTGCGTCATCCTCCTCGGAGTGTTTGCAGCTTGGCTGTTTTCTGGGACAGAAAGGTAAAGAGAAGGATTAAGAAGAAGAATATTTATCTGTATATGTCCTGATGTACACGTGAGCCAAGGTTTGTGCTGTTCACAACTAGGGTGACTCACAAACTCATATGGCTGATATTTCCTTCCCAGACATCATTCCTGCCTCTGGTTTTGGGGACAGCCCCTGGGGATGGGACTCTGGTCTTTTTTGGGGGGGTGGAGGGCTTTCCATTGTTTTGCTATTGGTTGAAATTTCCAGCTGAGAAAGATATTAAATCCCCAATTTCTACTACTCTTCTCTCTGGGCTAAGCAGAAAGGCTCTTCCCACCCTCACAAAATGACCCCTCACTCTGCCCCACAGGTTCCTGCCCCTTGGCAGGGTTTTGCTCACAGCCATGAGCACAATCCCCATCCCAAAGCACAGACCCAGGGCTGGGGGTTGCCTGGCTGCTTTCACAACCCCCTCGACCTATTTCTGCCCTAGATTCCAAGGATCCCATGCCACAAATCCCCATTTTTAATCATGGAATCCAGGCAGGGCGACAGGGAGCGCTGCTAAAACAGTCCTTTGGCACAGATGGACTTCCAGGCTCTCCCACAAGCTGACACACCACTGTCCATGGCTGGTAGAGATGAGGTTGATGCCTTCAGACTTGTTTTGGAAGCCTCCTTGCAGACACACAAAGAACAGGAGGGTTGATCCTCACAGCCATTTCAGCACGAGCCAAAGGGAAAGTGGTTCCTTTGGAGATGTGCAGGGAAGGCACCAGAGATGTTTTAGGCATCTTTCTAGTTCTCATCTTGTTTGCACCCTGTGCTGTTTAGATTCTGGTTTTAGCCCTGGAGTTCTGTTTGCCCCCAAACAGGCTCTGGTTTTTTGTAGGGAAAGCAAGAACACTTGAGGTACCACGAGCTCACACCAAGTCTCCAAACAAATCTGTTTGAAGGTTCCTGGTCTGGTAGTGATTAGTCCAAGATGGAGGAGTGGAGAGAGAGAAGGGGGAAAATCAAGATAAGAAAACCTTTCTTGCAGGAATACTGCAATTATTCAGGGTTTAATTTATGAACTCCCTGGACTCTTTGTGGCGTGTTCATCTCCGATTTGTCTGTGGTAAACAACATGCCTTTCAACAAGGCAAGGAGACACTGAAGCTTGTTTCAGGCTGTTGCCAATATTTCCGTTCTTGTGCATGGCCTCAAAGACCAGCAGCAAAAACCCATTCCCCAGGCACAGAGCTGCAGCCAAGAGGGAACAAACTGGAGAACACCAGCTCCATGGACACAGGGCAATCAGGGATTAAGCACGTTCCTGGAGGAATGTCCTGCAAGTGGGCTGGAAGGGCTCTGGCTATGAATTAAATCAAGTAGAGTGTTTTAAAACAGCCTCCACAAGATATCTTGGCTTCTTCATTGGTGAGTCAAGTGAAGAGCACAAGGAGCATGTGGGAATGTGGCCACTACAACAGCATTTATTCATTCTGCTGGTGCTTTTTTTACATGGGGAGCTTTCCATAAAAAGGAGAGCAGGGCTGGATCCACAGGTTCCATTCCTGCCATGGCAGTTAACAGGTTTTATGTGGCTGTAGGGAAGAAGCCCAACCCCCAGGTTTCTAGTTCTTTTGTCTCCAGCAGAGCATGGCCATAGTTCCACCTTCCCTCTTGCCAGCACCAGAGACGTGGGAATCAACTTCCAGCCACTGCCAAAGCCATTGGAGTGGACAGTTCAGCACTGGGGCACTGTAAGAGGCTCCAGGGCTGTTCCAGCCTCCTGTGTCAGATGCTGCTAATGCAAAGTTCAAATTTTCCATCCGTCCCTCCAAGCTCTGCTTCTTCTTTAGGGCTCTGACTCTCCATCTCTGCGCCGAGCCCAAATTCAAACCTCTGTTTTAAAGAGCAGTTGAGAAGAGCTCCAGCCACTCTTTCTCTCTTGGTAGTTTTGCTGGTTGGAAGGATGTTGTTGCCGTGTATTTTGTCCCCAGATCCTGGCATCCTGTGGCAATGCCAAGGACAGGCAGGAGACTGTTTTCCTGCCGTGGCCAGAAGATACAGTACTGATCATCCTGCCCTCACACTCAGCCTGGCACACTCAAGGCTCAGGGCTAGAGCCTGGAAGGTGAATTTTGGCAGGCTCCTTGCAGAGAAAGCCAGTCTCCTTCTGAGGGAGCCTTTGGAGCCATCCCCCTGCACCTGCAGACATCCCAGGGATATGGCTGGGATTAGAATCTGCATGGAAAAGGCACATTTATTTTCCTCTATCACTGCTTACAGTGATGAGAGCCCATAGCGTGGTCCAGCGAGATGGAGAATACAGAGGGTTAAAAGCAGCCCTGGCTCCAGTGAAAGTGATTTCAAAACCCCCTTTGGCTCCAGTGAATCAATTTTCCCACCACCATCACCAGTTCTTTCTTCCCAGAAAGGTGAAGGACATGACGGGAAGTTACAGTCAGAGCTGTGCAAAGAATGCAGATGGTTTATTAGGAATCTGTGCTGGCATTTCTGCAGCAGCCTCAGTGCTCCTGTGGCCATGCCTTGCAGCTTTGTTCTGGTGAATACTCCAGGGAGCTAATTTAAAAAGCAGGGATGTTCACCAAAAAATGATGTTCTGTCTCCGTTGCTGGTCCTGTATCTGGGAAGTGGAAGGAAAGAGCAGGAATCTTTTGAGAAAAGCACAGACCCATCAAGTCAAGGCAAAGGTATCTTTCATTGCAGCAAAGTCAGGATTTTAGGTCTGGACTTGCTTCTGGCTCTCTCACAACACACTCCAGAGAAGTCAGTGTCCTATTTTTAGTTAAGGCTGCAGGCTCCCCCTGTGAACATGGGCTCTATTATTTGGGCACAGCAGACTGGAAGTTGACCTGCAGGTGCAAAGAAAAATGTTAATAAACCTATTGTGTCGCTCCAGCAGAGAAACAGAAACAAAACCTAAACCAGGCACAACTCGGTTGCAAAAAATTTTGCAGACCAGGGGTGTTTGCAGAAGCACTCTGAGTAATGTGAATGATTAAGAAATTACAGTTGTCTTTGCTGAGGCAGCTTAGGAATAAATGCATAAACTAATGAGAGTTTGATGAGAACTTTTTAATCATTTTTACAGACATCTGTGCACTGACAGCAACTCCTTTGCTGTTCTTCTTCCTGGAGTCACTGGGAAAAAACCATGTTAGTGCCGATATTAAGATGCCACTGAAGGGGAATCAGGGTGTAAGAGGAAGGCTCTGGGAAGTGAACACATTTATTCAGGATGAATAAGCCCCTTGTGGTAAACAAAGCTCCCTAATCTCCCTCTCCCGTGGTGTAACTACTCTGACAGTATCAGATCTTTGCTATAACCGGCAATTTTTCCTACCAATTACCCGCCGGTTACAGTCCATCTCCCTCTGAAATAACAGGCAGGTCATTAATGTCAAATTCCAATAGGATGATAAGGGAATTTATTGCGGAGATGATCACTGGAGCCGGGGTGATGAATGGGCTGGGAAGGATTTCAGGGCATTATTTCCCAGTGCTCACCAGCCAGTTATCTCCTTCTCTCGGCACGTTGTGTCTGTGCCTTGCAGACTGGCTCCTCTGTGGCTTCACTTGGCTTTCAGGGGGTTGTTTCTGTGTGAGGATGTTCATGTTTCTCCAGGTTCTCTTTTTGTTCCAGCTCTTCTTGCTCAAAAAACAAGACAACAATTAAACCCATCACAGGGATGAAGCTTTTGATGGGGTTTGTTGTACTTGGCACCCTGGCAGCAGGCAGGTCTATGATGAGAAAGGTGCATGTTTAAGGTACTTTAATCATTGCTGAAGTGTTGTGTAGTGTGTTAAAATGAGCTGCTTTGCTTTTGAAGCTGGTGAGGAGATGCAGTTTGAAGATGAGCTGCTCACTGCTGCTCAGCTCCAAGATTCAGTTCCCTTTCCTAGAAATGAGTTTTGTGGCTTTATCTGAGGCTGTTTAATAGCAGAGATGGATCAAAGAGAAAGATTCCCAGCTGCAGCCCAACAAATTTGGGGTATGGGCTGGAGGTAAAGCAGCTGGCATCCATAGGGCTGCTCCAGCCCATGGTACAATTCAGGCTTTTTAATGATGTCAAACATCAGGAGCAGAGAAAGAACCACTTTCCTTCATCTAGCCCAATTTAGACCAGTAACCAGCAGCAAGAAGCAAACAAAACCAGGGAAATCCCAAAATTGCTGTTTCTGGTGGAAGTCTGTTTGGAAAAATCTTCATTCCTCTAGGAGTTAAAACCCTCCTGTCCCACAGATTAAACTTTGCTGATAGAGGAAGCAGCTCCACCTCTGAAATGTCCCCCTGTGTGTTATGAGGAGCAAGTGTAAGGCAATGAAATGGCATCTCAGTGTTGTTCCCATTCAAAACCTGTCCCAGGTTCTGGAATTGCTGGAGGGAGTGACCACCACCAATATCCCATGGTTTCTACCTCCCACCCTGGCTACTGGGTGATTTGGGATGAGTCAGTTCATCTCTTTATGCTCATGTTTTTCCCTTATTGAGACCCTGATGTTCTGTAACAGGCAGTGGAAGGATCCCTGCCCTGCCAGGTCCAGCTGGCTGGAACACAGGATACTGAAGTTTAGAGATCCTTAGTCTGATCCAGTTGGACCTCATCCATAATATCCCACCGAGAGAAAAGGCCAAGGTGTTTAAAAGCAAGAGCCTTTGCTAAATTTATAGAGAAACTCAGATTATATTGAATTTAAAACTGACCAAGGAGCAAACGTTTGATCTGGGTTCAGCCTTTCCCCACTTTGTTTGAAAACAGCCACATTTGGGGATCTGAAGTCTGGATCTAATACATTGCACAGTATTAATAGATGTTGGAAAGGGTTGCTACAAGCTATTACTGAGGCAAAGTAAAAGAAATCAGATGTTTATGTACAATTATGCTATTGTACAGATCAGTGGCCAGGAGAGAGCAGAGACAGTAAAAAGGAAAAGTGCCTTTTTACATTTGGGGATGGCGTTGAGATGGATGGATAAGGAGAGGAAGGCACGAGAGGCTCAGGTTTCCCTGACATCCCTCTTGCAGAGCAGTGCAGGGGAAAAACAAGTCTCAAATCTCCTGATTCTTTCTTAGTGAAGGCAAAAAGGGTTTTCCTGCCTGTGGTGTGTCCAAGTCATGGATGGATGTCCAAGCCAAGCCCTCACCCTGCCCACGGTGACAGCAGTGTCCCACCTATGGCACAGGCAGAGGGGCTGCTTGCTCTGTGTTGGCTGCAGCAGCAATAAATCCATTTTCAGAGAGTTTTCCCTACTTCTCAATCAATCATCTGGCTCTATAATCCACCCTGCAGGCATCGAGATTTCCAGCAAATCAAAGAAGGTTCATTTCCCCCTCGACCCTGGGGTTGGCAATACCTCTCTGGTCCAACTTCACTCTGACACTTGCACACATCCATCAGCATCGTGCTGTTTGCTCCATCCCAACCCTCTAGCAGAGGTTCCCCAGGTATCCCTGGGGCTGAGCCAGCCCTCATCAGTGGTGCTGGCCACTGCTTGATGTCCCTCATGGCTCCCAAGCTCAGTCACAGAGCCACCCTTGCAAGCAGGACTGGCATGTCACCAGCCAGAAAGGGACAGCATGGTCTGCAGTTGCCCTCACTACAGTCATAGTTGGGAAAAAAACTCTGCCAGCATCCCCAGGGAAGTTCCCACTGCCAGCACCCTGTCTGTCCACACAGCCCGTGGGAGGATAAAGGCAGAAAGAGGGAGAGAGGGGAGAGAGATAAACAGTTTCCTACACAGTCGTGGCTCGAGCCCATCTTACAAGAAACACATGGTCCCTGACACAATATTTAGCTCTACTGTAACATGGTCCATTTGGAGGCTGGTGGCTGAGTGGAGAGCTGTAGTAAAACATTCTTTGCTGGTAACACACACACAGACAGAAAAATCCAACCTTAGTAATAATAATTGTGGTTAACTCCATAAAGGCTGGAGAAGAGGATGGCAGTGAGGTTCTTCTGGAGCAAGGATCTGCTTCAGAATCTCATCAGGCTGAGCAAACCCCAGCTCTGCTGCTTTGGAATGCTTGTCCTGATGGGTGGTGACCCCTTGGCTTTGCCCCATTAGACCCAGAGAAGAGGAGCCAGGGTCTTTGGGGCTGGGTTTTCCCCTGCAGTGTGCTGTTTCTCTGCTCAGAAAACAGTCCTGGGGAGGATCGCTATATTAAGCCAAAAAAAAAACAAACCAAAACCCCCTTTTTTTTTCTTTTATTCATTTTTATTCAACTTTTGTGCTCATTAGCTCAGGAACTTACAGTTGGAGTTGTCACTAAGCTCCTCCTGCCAACATATTGCAGGGCTTCACAGGAGTTACATCATTTGGCCTCGGAGGAGCCGCTAAGTGGAAACACATTTGTGTTTGCTCATGTTGCTCCAACTCCTTTTTGCTCTCTCCCTGGTTCCATGGTGTGGAGCAGGAGGTCAGGCAGCTCTCAGCAGAGCACAGTGCCCAACATCCCTGAGGAGATCATGTCCCACAAGCATTTTGCTCCCCAAAACCATCCAAAGTCCTCCTGCAATGTGTCCAGATCATCTCTGCTCCGATGCTGGGGAAAGCACAAAAACCTGGGTGTTTAGCTCATCCTGGCTAACACCAGCAGGGACTAATCCCTTCTGCTCCTTAGGTTTTCCCTCAGAGTTCTCCTGGATTCATGTCCTTCCCCTCCCAGCTTGCTCCAAGCCAGCATGTCCCCATGGTCAGCACTCTCTGCTCTCTGTCCTTCCCACTCCTTTTACTTTCTGCTCTGGAGTGCAGGGTCTGGTTTGCTCAGACAACATTGCTGTTAAGGAATTGAAAATGCTTCCAACACCAGCCCAGACCTGGCATAACCAAGGGCAAATCAGATCCTGCAGAAAAAAAATGTATTAGTGATGTAGCCTGAAATTTTTCTGACCATGATGAGATTGTGCAGCAACAATATTACCTTCAACAGTTTCATTTGCTTCTTGATTAACCTATTAACAAAATTCCAAGGGTGACAGGCACCCAGCCATGCCTACCAAAATTCTCTGTCTTGTGTGGTGTTGACACTTTTCTAATCCTGAACACAAGGAGAAGGGGGATGATAAAGGAAAATGGGGATCCATGTTGCAGGCTGGAGTGGATTTTTAATTAGCTGCAGAGAGGTGCTGGTGACTCTGTCACAGGGCACTTGGCTGGCAGCAACTCCTGCCTGGGAAAGGGGACTTGGGGACTTGCTGAAAGCCAGAAGAGATTTGAAGCTTCCCCACTAGTTTGCACGTCAGTGCAATCCCAGCTGCTCCTCTCCCTCGTGCCACAAGGAGCTGCTAACAAATAGAGAATTATTTATAAGCATAAAGCCAAAAAGCTGTCCTTTCAGAGGCCACCCCAGCGAGCTTCCTGCAGCCCAGGTCATTAGCTGGCCACAAGAAGCTCTTGGAAAGGAGATGCTTTGGAGCAGCCCTCACCACCACCCCCAAACCCTCTCCCTGCATCTGCTCCACACCACAACACCCATACAGACTGGGCTGGGGAGTCCATGATGGGTTTTAAGCAAACTCATGGTCATGTATCATTTTTTCTGTACGTTAATCTTCAGTCATGAGAAAGCAATTTCTTCAGAGAATGCCCTGAGCGTCTCTTGCTCCTGTGTGGGTTTGTCTCGGAGGATGTGGTGCAGGGCTGGCTGCAGTGACTCACAGCTCTGGGAAGCCCATGGAGGTGGAGGAGTCTGGGGAGAGGAGCTGGCACGTGGCATCCTCGGAGGGAGCAGAGAGGAAGAACAGGTTCCGTGGGCAATGCTGGAACACGGCCCTCGCCCTTGACAGCCTGGAGGCAGAGAGATGGGAAGCATCTTCTTTATCTCCGCTATTATTAATGGCATCACCACTATGGCTCGGGGGGCTCCAGGAGCCACCTGAGCATCCCTGCGGGTGCCCGCGGCCCGGGCGCGGCCCCGGCGCGCCGGGAGCTCGGGAAAAGACAAGCGTGAGCACCATCTAGTGATGCCGGCGGGGTCCCGGTGCGGTGCCGGCAGTGGGGGCTGCCCCGGCCGGCCCTGAGCCAACCGATCCCAAAAACCCGCGGGAGCCGGGCTGGGTGTCACTGTGCTGGGCTGGGTGTCACTGTGCTGGGCAGGGTGTCACTGTGCTGGGCTGGGTGTCACTGTGCTGGGCTGGGTGTCACAGTGCTGGGCTGGGTGTCGGTGTGCTGGGCTGGGTGTCACTGTGCTGGGCTGGGTGTCACTGTGCTGGGCTGGGTGTCCCTGTGCTGGGCTGGGTCTCACTGTGCTGGGCTGGGTGCCCTGTGTGGCATTCCAACCCCAGGGAGAGATAAGAGGAGTGTCAGCAACAGGGAAACTAGGGAATCCCATCCTGGAGTACATCCTGGGTGGTCCAAACCCTCCCTGCTCACCAAGCACCGTTTCATCCATCTGTTGCAGGCAGTGTCCACTCTTTCACATCAGCCTCTGGCACAGCCCTTCCCGGGAATTTATAGCAGGGCTTCCACCATTCTTTTTTGCAGAGGGTTGTTAACTCTGCACGATGCTGAACCAGCTTCAGGCTGTGAAATTCCCTGCCCTGGAAGTGCAGAGGATGCACATGTCAGCAGGGTCCTACCTGGGCTCATGATGGCACTTGCCAGGAAGAGTCTTGGGGTAGCAGGTACTTTTCTTAATGATCCATTTCCCAGCTCATGTGAATTTAGAAGAGTCTCAGCTTTTGTTTAATGGTACTTACTTGAAAGGCTGAGAAAATATGAGCTAAGAGAGTGGCAGGGCTTCAGAAATTTGAAAAGCCAAGCAAAAGATGTATTGCAGATACAGAATTTTAGAGATGGGTGGTAAAAAGACAATTCCATTTAGTGAAAGTTTTCTAGGTATTGAGGGACAATGTGGCCTGCTGCACAATGAAAGCAAAATGTTTACCAAAATTCAACCCTGCCTGGGACAGGGATCTCTGGGATTGGAGCATCCCCAGGCCAGTTTTGTAGAACCACATTTTGAGCAATGTAGAGCTGCCAAAAACCTGCTCTGCTTTCTCATGAGGTGGGAGATTGTTGATTTGTTTTGTCTTAAAGTCATAGCTTTGAAGATAAACCTCCTGCTTTCTGGTACCAGACTGGAATCAGAAATGATGCATTTTGCTAACAAAGCCTAGTTTGACAGGCTCTGAACTCCTAACACAAAATATTTACCATATTCTAGCTTTTTCTCCCAATTCCAGCTGAGAACATCCCATACACTTTGTCCCACGTGCCTAAAGCACATCAGGGGACAGGCAGGCAATTTGTGGATCATGGCAATAGCACAGATCTCTGCAGCTATAATAACAGAAAGCATTTGGGAAGGGATTTTCTATTTCACTCTTCAGAGTTTAGGTTGATCTGTTGTTACTAAAGACTGGGATGAGACTCAATATAGGCAGGAACATGCACTGCTGGGAGAATCCTCCACCTGTTCCTGAACAGCAGGATGTGGCTGCTTTAAGAGACCCACATGGGTTTAAGTTCTCATTTAACCTGGGATTTCCTGAGCGAGGTTTGATTGTGTCACTTAGAGCTGTTGAACTTCAGCCCATTTTTAGAGGGCATTCAATGCCCTCTGTGCTTCTCACTTGTGCTGCTGCCTCTGCAGGAGGGGACAGTCCCTGCTAAGGAGAGGGCAACTGCCAGGCCCAGGGATTTCCACTTCCTGCATGGATTTGGGACAGTTGGTGGGGAATGGCCCTATTCACAACCCAGCTTGTGAAGGCAAAGGGAATGTGACGAGGAGCTCCCCTAGAGCTCAGATCTGCTGCCCAGGCCACTGAATCCTGAGCTCTGCTCCCTGACAGCTCAACTCCATCTCTCCCTTTTTTGAAGGAATACACAGCATGTTCCCAGGCAAGGCTGATGACCAGTTTCCCCTCTATCCCGGGGCCCACTGGCCCTTTCCTAGGTGAGCTAAGCAAGCACAAATGTCCTCCCTAAACAACAACAGAGAGGAGACAGCTGGACTCGAATGCGTGGTTCTTGTGCAGACTCCCTTTCAAAATGAGTCATAAAAGTTCCTTGGCAGCTGCCTCTGTGTATCTAACTGGGATCAGGTTAGGGGCAATGTGGATAGCTGAGGATGGAAAATATGTGTTGAATTTACTCCTCTGTCCCACTGCTGATCCAAAGGCTTGGGAAGGCTCCTGCTGGAGCTCTCTGCTACAACCCACCTCAGCTCTGAGCTGCTTGGGACTTGTTCTCCTTCCATTTCCCTGTCCTTCCATCCTCTCTCAGATGTCCCTTTGCATTCCCCTTGAACCAAGGCATGTTGGGGGGACAAAGAAGCAGCCAGAGTGCTGGAGCAGGGGGGGACAGCAGGCAGCAGCCTCGGGTGCCCCAGGCACTCAGCATGACTCACATTGTCCAGGCCACAAAAGAAGCGTGAGGACTGAAGCTTTTCCATCTCTTTTTTTGTCTGAGAGCAGCAGCAACTGGCAAACAGGCCCATCCCCTGCCTGCAGCACCCTCCTGCCTCACTCAGTAAGAGACTCAGCAGAGCTCTGGCTTGTGCAAAGTGTGGTAACCCCCCCAGACCTTCTCTCTGGTGAAACCCACCAGAGGGGCTGAGTGTTGGATCAGGCTGATGCACCCACTGTGTCCTGACACTCGTCTGCTCAGTGATTATTGCAACAGGATCTGGATGTGCCCATCTCCAGCACAGCCCAGATGGAGCCAGTGAAAGCACCCAGTGAAAATCGCTCTGAGTCTTCTCTAAGTTTTGCTTTAGCTTGGAAAAAGCCACGTGAGTGGAGGAAGCACCGTGTTCACAGCACATGAGGCACAGCCTGGCCATGGTTCCCAGCCCCAGTGCAGCTGCATGACAGCATCCCCTCATCCTCAGGCCAGGAGTCTTGGTGTTCACCCCAAACACCCACAGTGAAGAGGGGAAGGATCAGCACAAAGCCCTTGGAAAGAGATTCCCAGGAAATGGAGTTACTAAACAGTGCCTGAAATCCTGCTGGAAATGGAGCTCTTGGCACAGATTAGAGCCATGCTTTTTAGTAGATCTATGTTTGGTTGAGAGAAAGAAAAGCCCCTCTAAGGAGCCTCTGCTTTCAAGGCAGAAAACAGCACCCTGGTTTGAGCTGAGCATGGAAGTAAGGAGGGAAATCCTACCAGAAACATCCTAAGAAGCTGCTAATTCCTTTCTGCACCCATTACCCTTCCCTTGTCATGGCATCCCAGCAGTGAGACCCATCACCAGCCCTCAAACACTGTCCATCTGCTCACCTCCCACATCCCTCCTGTCCAACACAAGCCCCTGTGCAGCACCCACTGCCTCTGGGCACATCCCTCCAGCACCACCATCAGTCACATACTCTCCAGGCCCTTGGTCAACAAAGCTGATCATTCTTCTTTTCTCAGCCATTTCTCTGTTTGAAGGGGACATTTCAAAAGGAAAAAGTGAGAAATGAGCAGAGAGTGCTGGGGTTGCACATTCAGCCTCTCAGGGCCAGATGTGTGAGGCTTCCCTGTCAAATCCCTGCTCCCTTCTTCCCCTCCATCCCCTGCTTGGTGAACACTTCCAGGGCCTCCTCAGGGTGAATGTCACACTTTCTACTTTTTCCCTCCAAAAGAGTTGGAGAGCCCAGGAAAAGCTTTGGAAGTCCCACACTGGTAATTCTGAGCCATCACATGGTGTCTTCAAAGACCTCTCCTGGTCAAGGCAAGGAGGAACAGGGATTCATCAAACAGGGATTCATTTGGCAAATCCCCAGTTGTTTCCTGGGGCAGTTCCTCCTGGGGTTGGGAGCTTGTACTCAGCACACAGCAATAATATCACATGGGAAATGGGGCTGGATGGGGCTTGGAGCTCCCTGGGATAGTGGAAAATATCCTTGCCCATGGCAGGGGGTGGAACTGGACGAGCTTTAAGGTCCCTTCTGACCCAAACCAGTGTGTGATTCCATGATCACAGCCGTGTCCATACAGGTTCCTTTTCTATCCTGGCCACAGAGCAGCCAAGACCACAGAAGGATTTCTGGGAGGGAAGGATTTGCTTGGGCAGAGGGTGAGGGGCAGAAAAGGCTCATCCCAGCAGGGAGGATCCATGTGGATGCTCACTCCAGGGGATGTTTGCAGAGCAAAGAGCTGGATGCTCCTGGCTCCCAGCCTGGCAATGTGCCCCTGCTCATGGTGGGGACAAGCTGATGTGACATCTCCAGTTGGCAAAGATTTCACAACTCTTCTGCTGTTATTTTTGTAAGCATCCTCCTGATGGAGTGTGCAGTGATCACTGAAGGAACTTTACCCTCTCTCAGCTCACATTTTTCCTAAGAAAATAAGTTTGGGGCTTTGCCAAAAAGCTGAAAATAAATAAACTCATCTTTTAAAGTTTAAATTTCTTTTTTTTTTTGAGTTCAGAAGCTCAATAGAGGAAAATTTCAAATTGTAAATATCTCCACAGAAATTCTAAAGCAATATTTTGACAGAAAAGTTGGTGCTGCTGAAATTTCTCATAAAAAAAATAAACATTGAAGAACCATCTCAGCAGTGATGCTGGTCCTGGAGTGCACTGTCAACAACCAGATACTCACAGGGTTTGGTCAGATGCTCAAACTGAATCAAAACTGGAATCAAAAACTATCCTCTTCAAAGAAGAAGGACTGAAACAAAAGCAGGAAGGAGCTGTGGTCCTCCTATTTTAGGACACCGTCTCTAATGGATGAGAATTTCTCCCAGGCAGTGGGAGGGCACTGTGTTGGGTAATGTGAACCATTGGTTTTATTTCAGATTTGCTAAGCAATTTTACAAGCCCTAAATTCCTAAAATTTCACAGTGGAAGTAGTTCTAGGCTCATACTCAGATGGGGAGTGATTGGCTCCATAATCTGGTAATTTGTGGGATCAGGAGCATGGAAAACCCTCTTATCCCACTGGGTTATTGGAGCCAGTACCAGGCTCTCCACTGCTCCTTGGGAGCTGTTTAGAAATCATGGAAGTCAATAAATCTTTGAATTTTGGGCTGGAACCCAATGATGTTTAACTGGAAGCAGATGCTGATGGAGGTCTTTCCTGGAAGGCTGGTTTGGGGACAGGCACAGGGCTCTCAAATACAGAGAGTTTTTATCCTCATCGCTGTACTTGGATGTGTCATTGGGTGCCTTCCACCACGACAGGCCATGGCTGAACATGTGGGCACTGCAGCCAACACTCCCCCTCCTTCCTGCTGAGAACAAGGTCCAGCCGAGCACCTCTTCTCTCTCACCTGGAGAGGGAACTTCCCACCAACTCATTCCAGGAACCTCCTGGGGTGAAGAGCTGGAACACACCCCCCTGTTATCTTTCCTACCCCAGAATTACCTTTCCCACCCCAAAAACAAGCACCACTCCACAGCCAAGCACTGCTGCGAGGAGCCACAAGAGGGCATTAGATTTGTATTTTTCCCCATCCAGAGAAATCCAAGATATTTTCTGGATAATGCTCCATTTCCCAGTGCGCAGGTGGAGCTGTGGGAATATGAGCCTGTGAATCCCAAAGCCATAAGAAGGCAGCTTGGCTACTGAAGAAGAGCCTGACTCTCTTTACATTTCTGCAATTTGGCTTTTTATTTCCTCTGTGGAATAAGAGGAAGGCAGGGAGTGTTCACTCTGTGTGGGAAAAGTAAAACATGTTGGAACTAAATAATAAAACCCCAAACAAACCCAAACCGCAACATCTCCAGTGCCTGAAAAAACTGAATGAACGGTGAAGAAATTGATTGAACCTGAAATAAACATTTTAAAATACTGTACAACACCACACTGATTATAGTCATCTGTCAACAACTTCTAGGTAAGGACAGCAGGTCCAGGGTTTTGCTCCCATCCAGTGGTTCTTCTGAGTCTGATTTTGATGGAGATATTTCCTACCCCAGCAGAATCTGTGCTTGTCTGGTGTCACTCCAAGGCATCCCACTGTCCTTAGCTGAGTTCACTGCCTCGAGTAAAATCACACTTGCTGGACAAGGGCCATGTGCTCTAAGTACCCTGTGAGTGTGTAGGGACATTTTTCAACCCTAAAGTGCCATTGGGCCTCGACCCCTTAATTAAAAAATCATTCAAACCAGCTGAATGTCATCAGGCTGAAGCAGAAAATAGATCAGCAGCAGAGTCTCCCTTTCTCTTCAAAGCAGTTTAAGTTTTTCAGCAATATCGGCCCTGAAACAGAAGTAGGTAAAAAAATCAATAGAGACCAATGCATATAAACATGAGCCTTCTGGACTGGTGTTTAGAAGAGGAAGGTGCTGTAAAAGATGTTACAGCTGCTTTGTCCATCCAGAAATGAGGGATAACATTTGGTCTGCAAGGACTGGTGCAGCAGAACCAAAACAAAAAAATGGTAAAAACTCGAAGCAATTTAAAGAAGGTTTATTTCCTTTCTGATTTGTTCTCTCCTGGGCTGCCTGACACATTTGGAAGAAATTCCAGGGAGACATGTGGGCCAGAGAGGAACTTCCCAGGACAGGAGGTAAATGCAGGTGGAGTCAGCCCAGGCTTTGCTTTCCCTGTGTCTGCCATTCCATATCCCAAAGTCTGCTGCTAAAACCACGTCCTAGGGAACTGTGGCATCCTGAGAAGGGCCAGGGCAGACCTGGATTTGGCTGTGCCATGTGTCCTGTTGGCAGACACAGCTCCAATCCTGGTGTCCCCATGTGAGCTGCCTCCCTCATGGATTGAGGAAGCTCAGGAGCTGAGCTTTGTTCCACTGAGCAAATCCCTTAATCTTCAGGCCCAGAAAGGTGGAATATCAGCCCCTGGGTGAGCAGGAATTCAGCCCCCAGCACCACACCTTTGTGCACATGCCTGAGTGTGTCTGCAGGTGTCTGGGAGATGAGCAGCTCTGGATCCTCTCTGTGGAGGAGGACTGAAAACTCTGTCTTTCTTCCTTGGGGGATTTGATGTACTTCCAAACAGTTCAGAGGCTGCCAGGTTCTCCAGCTCAAGGGAAAACAACAACAAGGCTCGTTAATCAAATGAATTTCAGGTTCTGGCTGCGGCACATTCACTTCCCGAGCTGACATCTGACACCACGGGAGGATGTGTGGATTCCAGACCTCATGGAATACCAAAAATACCCACCACGAGGCTGGGGTGGGTGAAAAATAACCTCAGCAAACCCCAGCAGTGAGGGAACATGTCTGCCCAACCACCTCCACTGGTCAGGGTCCTTCCCCAAAGCCACCCTCCATCCCTTGGTGACCAAAGCAATAATGGGATAAAACATATTAAACATGCCAAGAGCCCTGCAGCCCTATTGTGCAGGGCACTGGCACTCCTGGTGTCTTCTGTGTTCCTCTCCTCTTTAATATGATTTATTCTGAAGGCCAGATAATAAGGCCATTAATTCTTTGGCTCATGCTGTGAACAATTTAGTGGAACATGACAGGAAAACAGTGTTTCTTTCGTGGGAGTAATTATTGTGTGACTTCATGTCTTTACCTACAGCAATAGCTGTAAGGAGAATAGTCCCATTAGAAGCAGGTGGAGACATTAAATCCTTGGAAATTATGACTGTTTTTCAACCTGAAAGACACCATAAATGACCATAGCTGGACCAGCCTCTGTATTTCAGATGAAATATTTTCCCCAGCTCAGAGAACTGCCCTGTCCTCAGCCAGGACAGAGAGATCATGCACTGAAAGAGAGGTTAAAGGATATCCATATATTCAAATGTTTCAAGGAGGAGTTTGGTTAAAGCCAACGACATGTGGGAGCACCATCCAGACAAGATGCAAGGAGCAGTCAAGGCATCATCCAGAGCTGCTGCAATCCTTGGAGAAGTTCAAGCTGCTGTTCAGCAGCTTGTGGACCTGGCTCTGGACACTATCTGGCCATGGCCAGCAGCTGTGACTGATATCAGCTGGAATTTGGAGACACCACACGGCCAGGGGAGGTCCAAGGGGGTCCACGTGGCAGTGACTGCAGGCAAATAACATCCAGGATTCAGAAAAAAGCTTTAATAAAGAGAGAGAGATGAGGAGAATGGGGAAGGCAAACAAGGACGGAGGAGGTGAGAGAGCAGCAGCCAGACACAGCCCTGACCTTGAGGCTGCACCAGACAAATGGTTTCCCTCTGCTCTCCCTCCTCATGACCACAGGCCGTGCTGGCTGCCCACTGGAAAATCCAGGCACGAAGAGTGGATGCAGGTTTGCTGTGCAGGGCTGTGAGCACTGGTCCCTCTGGGTTATTTTGGTAGGGTTGCTCCCCATTGCTAGGCTACGTGGTGTTGCTGTTGGCACCGAGGGATGTTGGCTGAGTGGGAGCCCACATGTGCAGTGGGAGGTGACTCATGAGATCTGGATCAAGCATTCCAGGCTGCCTTTAAATTGCTGGAGGAGAACATTCCCTTCTGCTGAGACACGGCCACAGCAGCTCCTGGGCAGCCACAGCAGCACCCAGGAGGGACCTGAGCACCTGCATGACCCACAGAGCTGTGGGGGAAGGACTGGAGGCACTGCCCCATCCCTGGAAGTGTCCAAGGCCAGGTTGGATGGGGCTTGGAGCAACCTGGGATAGTGGGAGGTGTCCCTGCCCGTGGCAGGGGGTGGAAGGAGATGAGCTTTAAGGTCCTCCTCACCTCTAAGTTCTCATCACAGTCCCCTTCCAAGGAATGCTCAAAAATCATTAGTAACACCACTGGATTTCCCTTTTCAGACTAAGATCCCTGGGGATCTCTCACGAAATATTGCCTGGCTATCACTGAATCAGCTGCTGTGTGCTCTGCCCAAACACAGGCTTTTGTCATTCTTGTTGATTATTAGGATGTCGACTTCTCCAGCTCTTGGCACCCAAAATTGTGAGGTGCCTGCTTTGAACTAGCAAGTACGAGGAGTGTTGGAGGCTCCCCCTGAGGAGCCACGTCCCTGATGTTCCCAGGGACTCTACTGGAGAGGCTTTCCCTGGAGCCAGGGCCAGCCCTGGGGCTGGGCTGCAGCTCTGGGAAGTGTGTAGGAGTTCAGGAGTTCAGCCACAGCTGATGTGAAACAACTCCACTCTGCAAAATTGGCCTGGAAAAGACACGTCCCAACCACTGGCTTCTCTTTAAAGTCAAGATCCCAAGAGCAGATATAAAACTCGGAGCTGATCAGCCCCTCTCTGGGAGAGTTTACACTGAACTCAGCTCACAGCTGAGAACCAGCACCCCCAGCTCCCAGCTCCTTTGTTTTAATACTGTTTTGCTCCAGAAATCAAAGAGCTACAGCCATATTTACTATCATTCACTGATCTGAAGCCCAGACCTCTGTATCTTGCTTCCCTTCCTATTCTCCCTGATTTTTCACAGCTCCTGGCAGCCCTTGAAGACACCAAGCAGCTACAAACTACACTATAGATGCACAAAATCCTGTTAGCTGCCAGCATCATGCTAGAAAATGGTCTTATCTCTTGTCTCTGCCCTTAAAAAGCCCTGGAATGTCTCTAATCAGCCCCTCATGTTCCTGCAGGATCCCTGGATAGTAATAAATCTGGGATTCCAGCTTGCACAGATTTAAGAAAAGGAGACAGGAAAAACTGTTCCTCAAAAGTCACCCTTTCTAGGTCGGGAATCCCAGTTTGTCCTGGTTTGTGGGGCACCTGGCAGAGGGTGCTGTGCTCTGCTCTGGGCACTGTGGAGCAGACACAGCCCATGGGGATGGTGGTGCCTGGCAGGGGCTCTGTCCTCTGCTCTGGGGGAGTGGGACTTCTCTGATCCCATGTGGGTTCACTCCAGGTCATGTGGAGCAGCTCAGAAGTGACTGGGGTTGCAAATGAAGGGGCCCAGGGGTCACAGAGCAGGACTGAAACACTCTCTCTCTTTCTGGTTTCCAGCCCTGCTTTCTGCAAATCCAGTGTCCAGACCATCCATCCCCTGCCTGCAGAGCTGCCAACTCTCCCCCCAAACCTCCCTGCCAACTTCTGCCAAACCTCATGGAGGCCCAGAGGTCTGAAAGGAAAAATTCTGAAGGAGTTTCCTGCAAACGTGCAGCTGGATGAAGCCAGAAGGCTCCTGTACCCGTCGGTGGGCAGTGCCAGCACAAGCCTCTGAGCCATCCACGATGCCACACCACGCTGCTCTGGGCTGGGCAGATGCTCAGACATGGCCTCAACCTGCCATCTAGTGTTTTCCTCATGGATCCTGCTGCCAGAGCCTGCAGCCAGCAGGGAAGCACAGCCCAGGGTTGGGTTTGGCCGTGAGGCAGGAGGGGCTGAGGCAGCACCTCTGACTGGACCCCAAGAGCAGAGGGGCAGGAGGGTCCTGCTGGCTCCCATCACCAGGAATCTCAGACATGGATTGCCTAAGAATTGTCCAGATAGGATTTTCACATAGCAAGGCTGGGTAAGTGCCATACTCCAGGGAAACAGAGCATCCAGCTCATCCTCCGGCTTAAAGCTGTTTATGAAAATCAGCAGCTTTGAAAATGGAAAGATTAAATTAGTCCAAACAAAAAGGCCCACTCTGACCACCACAGACTGAGCTGGAATGATGTCACATAAACAGGGGAGGGGTGGCCTCAGTTGTTGTCAGGAGACAGATGGAGCTACCAAAAATAACAATCATGTTATTTCTTCCTTTGAGAATTGCAGGTTTTGACCCCACAGCAGATGCAGGTGGAATTCCTGGGGTGCACTCCCATGTCCTCACACCAGCTTTCCTGTCAGCACTGCCTCTGACAGGGAGAAAGGAGACCAGGATGAGGGGCACAGCAGCATTCCCAGCCCATGGAATGATGCACCCCCAGCCCAAACGTGCTGCCTGGTGTCAGGGACAAGCTGTGGCCACCTTTACCCCCATCCCCAGAGACAGCCTGGGTTAAGGGAGTTCCGAAACAAAGCAGCTCTGGGCAAACAGCCTTTCCCCCTCTCCTTCTCAGCTTCCATTTGTTCACTTCCCTTTCGAAATGCAGAGGAGTTTGACATCAGGTGGTAAATTATCCCTGGCCCCTTTGGAATAACAGATTACTCGTGTTTAGAAGCCACAGTGGTTTATTTGTTTTGTAAACCAGGGCCTCTCCCGCTGCTCCAGCACACTCTCACTCCCGGCACTGAAATCCAAGCCCTTCCCACCAAACAAAAGCACTATTCATTCCCTGTCAGCTCAGCCCCCTCCCAGACACAGGGCATCCCTGGGGTGTGTATAGGTGAGGCTGGCACAGGTCTTTTGGCATGGGATGCTTTTCCTCTGCTCTCCATCCTGGAATGCCGTGTGCTCCCTGCTGGGACCAGGGCTCGGGAGCTGCATCCTGCACTTGGTGGGGACAGAAATGACACAGCAGCCATCTGTATGTCCCCAAATGCACCAGGACATGTGGAGCTGGAGCAACTAGTCTAGTGGAAGGTGTCCCTGCCCATGGCAGGGGGTTGGAACGAGATGATTTTTAAGGTCTCTTCCAACCCAAACCAGTCTGTGATTCCGTGATTCCATGACACTTCTCTCTCATCAATAACCATGATATGAGAGGAAGGTTTAGGTGAAAAAGGCATGGGCATGGGGAAGGACATGGACTGTTGGTGTTTCCCAGGACCAAAGGGCTTTGGGATAACAAGGACAAGACTTTGAGGGGATGGGGAGGCTCATCGTTGTGCTCAACGTTGACAGCACACAGGCAGCCCTTCCACAGCCTGGCCATACTCGTGCTCCAGTGGTTTTTAAAGTGGAGATGGGATGTTTCCTGACAAGTCCACAGGCCAAGGGTTTTGAGGGCCCAGTTTAAGCCCAGCAGCTCCCACTGCCCTGCTGCTCCATGGAAAAGGCAGCTGGGCAAAGCACCCTTCTCACCGTGCCCTCCCTTGAGAAACAGATGGCAAGTTGTAAAGGAGGAATAGCAGCTTGGCAGGAGACAGGAATCAAACCCAAACGGAAAACGGCCTCTTGAGAGGTGTTCCCTCCTCAAATGTGGATAGGAGAATGCACAGCAAGGCTCTGAGGTGGGCTGTGGGACACGACCCAAGGCAGGGAGGACACTCCTGTCCCAGGAGCAGCCTGAGCTCACTTCAGCCTGTGTGCTGCTGTCTCCCCTCTGCTCTTTTGCTCCCAGCTCCTGGATAACTGTCCTGAAGAGAATCAATACTACGTAAAAATCAGGATATTATTTACATATTATCTCCTGTTCACACTTCAACTTTCCCTTGCCCTCATAAAAATGCCCTCCAGGAGCCAGCAGCTTTGATGGAACACTCTGGCCCTTCCCACCCATTGCATCACTGCCTTTGGGCTGTGCAGCACCGTGACGTGGCACAGCCTTTCTGTGCCATGACCTGAGAGCCTGGCTGGGCTCAGGGTGCAAGGCTGAGCCACACACCATCCCAAATGCATTCCAGATGATAGGAGAGTGCAGCAAGGTCCAGCTTTGGGAGGCTGGTGCAGCAACACCTCATAATAACACTTCACTGCACAGAGAAGTCTGAATTTGAGGAATATTTCTATTTGATATTTCTATTTGATTCTTTCTGATCACGGGCCTGCTAGAGATCTCTCTGATAATTTTTTGGTTAATCCTGCTCCTCAAGAAGGTGCAATGCCACCTTCCACTAGACCAGGGTGCTCCAAGCCCCATCCAACCTGGTCTTGAACATTCCAGGGATGGAGCAGCCACACCTTCTCTGGGCAACCTGTGCCAGGGCCTCTCCACCCTCACAGGGAAGAATTTCTTCCTGTTCCAAAATTTCCAGGCTGTTTGACTGGTCATGGCTAAACCCTGGAGAGGCTGAGGCAAGGGCTCCTACAGGAACCACCTTCCCAAAGGCACCTTCTTTTCCATGAACACAAACCATCCCCAAACCAGCATTTCCAGAGGGTTCTGCAGCTCTGGGATCCACAGCCTTCCCACACCATCCTGGTCTCCAGAGCCATGAGCCACAGCTGATGGTGCAATGTGAGCAGGAGGGAGTAGGGAGGGAAGAAGGAGTTTATTCCTTGTGCAGCTGAGTGAAACCTTTGAGAGAAACCACACAAAAATGCAGTAACTGGCTGAACACAAAGTGATATGAAAGCTCATTCCATTTCTACAGCTCATCAGCCAAGCAGACAAGACATTCCTAAATCTTGAGCCTCCTCTGAGGTCTTGGTGGATGCAGCAGCATCAGACAGTCAAACCCCAAAATTTCAGGTAGGTTTTGGAAAAAATAGGAAGGAACTGGCTTAAATTAAATGGCTCATCTCAGTCTGTCAAATTCAACTGTAAGAACCATGTGAGTTCAGCAAAAAAATCCTCTCTCTGCACTACACAAACACAAACAACTCGTGGAGCAGATGGGAGCAGCTGTCTGGGAAAATTTGTACTAATTGTTGCTTTGCTGGAGAACTCACAGCCTGAACTGCTACCAGAGGTGAGCTCCCAAAAACGTGGTGATGAGCTCTGGTTTGCTTTTGGGGAAGGAAGAGAGGCAGGAAGGCTTTGGGTACTGAGCTGAACCTCAAACTAGGAATGCCAAGGCACAAGGAGGTGAAAAGCCTGCAGAGATCCAGGCACAAAGAACAATGTGTGCCCTGGTGCAACAGTGCCATCACCATCCAGGTGCCACTTAGTGGTGAGACTGGACCAATTTTATTCCAATCAGACTTGGAACCACTTATTTTCTGGCAGATATTGGACAACTTCAAACATTTCTTCTCCTGCATTGGAGGATGAGATGGAGGATGGAAGCAGCCTGGGAATAGGGTCCCCAGGGAAGTGATCACAGTCCCAGTCCTGCCAGAGTTCAAGAAGCATTTGAACAACACTCTCAGGCACAAGATGGGATTGTTGAGGAATCCTGTGCAGGGTCAAGACTTAGACTCAGTGATCCTTGTGAGTCCCTTCAGAATATTCAATGATTCTGTGACTCTGCTTTAGCCCAGAGGAGTGTTCAATACCAGGGATCCAGGTCTTTAGAGAGGATTAAAGGGCAATTGCAAAGTTTCTCTGCTTCAGAGTGAGTTTTGACCACACAGAGCTGTAAGTGCTGATGTGCCTGAGCTCAGGATACTCCTGGTGGCTTCAGCAAACTCCAGCATTTGCAGGGTGGCTCTGCACAAACCTGCCCTTTCAAAACCCTTTATTCAGTTTTCAACACCCAGAAACCTCTGCCCTGTATTATCCCCCTCCCAGCTTCAGCTTCCCGTGGTGGGAAACACACATGAAAAAAAGCAGTGAAATTGCTCTGGCTTCTGTCACTCTCCAGGCTGAGCCAAGAGCTGGAAAACCTGGAGAGATTCAGCCTCTCCACCAGCATTTTCATGCTTAAGTGGAACCATTGGAGCTCAGGAGAGGGAGATATTATGGCCTAATGCAAACAGCACTAAGAAGACTGAACATAATTAAGGCCCTAACGACAAATGTTGGCCTTGGGTTTAATCTGCCAAAAAAATCTCCTTCATAACATCCCTGCAGAGGTATAAAATGCTGAGCAAACCTGGAAAAAAAAAAGAAGATAGTGCTTTTCATTTCCTAGACTGATTTATGCTCTACAAACAGCAGCACATGCTGTCGCTGACAATTCCATGCTGAGTTACTTATTCTGCTTTCCTGACAGAACGATACCTGGAGATGGGAAGGAGATTTGGTCTGTCTTGAAAAGAAGAGAGGGAATATTTCTAGTTGACAGCTTGTTTTCTTTGGTCAATGCATCGAAGGATTTTAGTTCATTATTTCATGTCTAGGCTCAGTTCCCAGCCACCAAAGGGAGAGCTGAAGTCGGGGGCTTAGATAGAAACTGAAATGCTTTTCCTGATTCCACCAAAGCGAGGGAACAAAACAGCCTGGGGACATGGAAATTAATTAATTGCTGTAATTCAAGCCCTGGAGTCCTTGAGTGAACATTTTAATTGGGTTACAAAGGGGAATTCAGTGTTATAAAGCACTTTTTGAGCTGAATGTCCAGAGCTATCAGGCACCCACGGGTGCTGTGCTGGGGCTGCAGCCCCAAGGGACCATCCCAGGAGGAGATGCAGGTGGGAGTGGATGGAGGAGGAGGGTAAAAAGGAGGAAAAAGAGGCAGTAGCAGCACAGCAGTGGAGATGTTGATAGGGACCAGCATCTCCAGCCCCCAGCCCTGCCAGGGCTCCTCCATGTGCTCAGGGAGCTCAGCCAGGCACGTTGTGCAGTGCCCTTGCCTTCACCTCACCTGCCTAATATCCATTCATGATTTAGGATTAGTTTTGGCTTCAAACAGTGAGGCTGGAGCTGTAACAGGAGCTGAAATAGCCCAGGGTAATAGCCTGTGTAAAGAACAGCAGTGAAGGAATAATATTTTCTTCACATGGCGATTCAGAAAGCAAAGGTGGGTGTTGGGGGAGGGTTTGAGGAGTCGAGTATCTGCTGTTCAACACCCAACTGAGGGAAACTGGTGGCACTCAGGTCCTTAAATATCTTTCCAGTGCTGTCTGTGTGTCCCTGTGACACAGAGGGTGTTTGGACTGGAGAATCCTTGGCAAGGAGGGGCTGGAGGAGGCTGTGAGCTGTAAACACTTGAATTCTCTTTTGCACTCCTGCCTCCCCTGAGGATTTGTGAAGAGCCAGCAAACCTTTCAGGATGCTGAGAGCATCATGTGCAGGGTGTTTGTGGTGTATGATCAAAAGGCCTGACCTGCAGCACCAAAAACATGTCAGGAGATGCTATTTGTTGTCACTGCCAAAAAATCTTGTCAAGGGTTCAGGACATCAGCCCTTGGACAGTGTTAACAGCTTGAAAAGGGCAGGAGAGGCAAAACACACATAGCCAGGACAGCTGGGGTGTAAGATGGGTGCATGGACTGAATGGATAAATGGGGTGTTCACTGACACAGCCACCCTGAAAGGACAAGGCAGGGACAAGAGCCACCCTGGGCTGCAAGGACAGGTCATATCCTGGGCCCTGCTGACCTGAGCTCTTCTCCTTCTGCTGGGGGTGAGTTTAAACATTCCCAATCCCAGCTGTTTCACTCATCCTGCCCCTCTGGAGGTGTTATTTCTCCTGGAGCAGAAACTCTGGGTCACCACCCTTTGTCCAGCTCTCCTGCAGCCTCCTGCTTTTTCAAAGGAAAATTCCATTAAGTCTGACAGCAACATTTTTATCCTTTCAAGTGGATCTCTCCCAGTGCTCCAAATGGGCACACCACATCCAAACCTCCTGGGACTGTCAAACACACAGGTTAGCTGGAAGTTGCCTGAAAACAGGTTGCTAAACTGGGTTTGACATCTCCTGCTTATTCCATTCACCAACTTCTGAAAAATAAATGATCCCTGGTCGGTATGAGCAAGAAGAGCCCAGCCTAGGACATGTCTTGGCTGTGAGAAATCCATTCCCAACACTGTCCATGGGGGTTTCAGGGCTCATGGCAGAAGCAGATGGCTGTAGGACAGAGGAGCAGGTCATTTGGAGAGATACAGGAGGCATTTCCCCTCTCCCAAGGGATCAGCAAGGCCCAACCAAACCTAGGAAAGCAATAAAGAAAAAGTGCATCTGGATGACGCCCTCCTTCTGATTCAGAAAGTTAAATAAAATACCAGAAACTGATCTTTTTCTCTTTTTTTCTTTTTTTTGAGCAGCCAGTAGGCCCTTCATATTTTCCCACTTACATCATCCAACATGGTTTGAATCTACAGTGACTGGTAAAGCCTCAAAGGCATAATTGCAGTTGTCTTAGGAAAGTGAAATCATATGGTGTTCCCAAGATCCCCTCCCCCTTGCTTTTTTCCTTCTCTTTTCTTTTTTTCTCCCCTTTTAATGTTTCTTACTCAGCTTCCAGATGTTTCCTGAGGAAAGAAGAAAACGAACAAGAGGCAGAGCAAGGCACAGAGTAGGTGCTGTAGTGGGAAAGGCCACGTGGCAGTGGGAGCTTCCTGGCCAAAGGATGGGAGTGGTTGGAAGCTGCAGCCTGGGTTTGGAGCAGCATGAAGGCTCCAGGCTGCTGGAGCACAGAGACCTTGCTGGACCACTCTCCCTCCTCTCATCCCATCCCAATCCCACTGGGAGCTGCCCCAGCCTTTCCATCACCCCTCAGTCTGGGCTAGGAAGCCTGTGAAGGTCCTGAGCTGAGCATCAAGATATGTTCTGAACCCAGTCAGCTCCATATTTGGGGGGAATTCCAGGGCCATGCAGGACTTTTTGCAACCTTATAAATCAGACCAGGCCCCTCACCTGCCTCCTCATCCCTCATTGAAGCCATGACTCCATAGAGCCTTCACCAGCCTCTTCCTGATCTCTGAGCACTTCCAGGTCTTTGATAAACCACCATTTCTGTGGATTCCCAATGCTTTTGTGAGGGTAATTCCACCTGCCCACAGCCCTTTGGCTTAGGGGGTGAGTTTGCACCTATTCAGCCTCACATGAGGCACTTGCATAAATTGTAAGGCCCCCAAGGGCTGCAGGCTCCAAACCCCACTAACCCTCCCTGAGGATGGAGAGCAAAAATGTCTGCACGTGCTGGAGCATGGAATGGGCTGTTGGAGCCACATCCTGGCACACCAAGCCTGGAGAAGCCCCTCTGTCCCTGCAAACAGCCTCCAGGAGAGCAGAAATGCTCACACCGTGATTTAGGCAAGCACAGCCTAGGCATGGTTTCAATTAGGGCTGTAATTTACTGAGCTGGCACAGAGGAGGGTAACACAAAGCCCAGAGGAGGTGCCTGAAACTCTGCCTTCTCTCCACCAAGCTCCCTTTCCTTGAGGAAGGGAGGAAGGAGTCACACAGATCATAAAATGCCTCTTCCTGCTCAACCTCTGCTGAGCTGGGACCAGAAAAGCTGCATTCCCAGGGGCTCAGGGATGAACCCACCAGTGGGGCAGGCTGTGCTAATCCCACCTCATGCCCCTCCTTGCCCTGTGACAGGAGGGGAAGGCCCAGTGCCCACCAGAGGAGGTGGCGAGGGGTGAGTTCAGATTTCAAGGAGTGACAAGGCTGTGATTCCCAAACCAGCCTTGCCTTCCTCCCCACCCAGCAGAGAAATCCCATCTCCAGTGTTTTCCTGGAGGATTATAGTGGCTGTAAGAAAGCAGGGGAGGCCTCGTGGTGCAGAGATGACCTTCCCTCAGAGCTGGAAGAGCAAAGGATGCAGCAGTGCTCCCAGCACCATCTCCTGCCAGCACAGGGGGTGCTGCAACTCCAGGAGACCACCACGATGACACCACTTGATCACTGAGTCCAGGACAGTTGTTGAGGAACCAGACAAGGACAATTCACCAAAAATGGATCAAGCACTTCCCAGGAACTAGAAAGCCTGCAGAACTAGTAGCACAATGGGTGGGAAGGGATGCAGCCTGCCAAGGATTGCTGAGAGTCTGGTTCAAATGCATCTCTGAATCAACTTAAAGACCTCAAAATTAAGTCATGTCCAGTGTCTTCAGAGCATCAAACTCCTAAAAGTGAGGGGGTGGTTTCCAGTCTCCTGTTGGGAGTGCAAATACAGCTCATCCAAACCCATTCCAGATGTTCTGTCTTTGATGGAGAGGAGGGAGGGACCATAACTGGAACTCCCTGTGTCTAGTGATGAGTTGTTTTAGAACCAACAGCGAGTGTGATGTATCCCATCTCCCTGCTCAGAACAGGTAGCAGGCTGAAGGGTTGTTCATTTGTGCAAAATTGTGGAGTTTTGCCTTCCAGTGCAGGCATGGAAAGGGTTAAATGCAATCCACATGGGAACACATCCCATTTGTACAGAGCCAAGGCCTGGGAGGGCTCATTCTTCATCCACAGGCAGAGTTTGAAGGGCCCTCTCTACCCTCAGCACACAGTTTACCATTCCCAGTGGAACAGAAGTCTAGCTCCACCCAGGGCAAGAATGAGACCTGGCTGGGGGAGCTGGAGTCAGGAAAGGAAATTTGGCCTCTAAAAGATTGTCTTGAGTTTCTGCATAGTCTGGGCTTGTTCTTCTTATCCCAGGCCAACCAGATGTTGCTGTCTCAGGTCACTGCTCAGCTCCACCCCAATGTCAGTCTGTCCATGTTCAGTAGAGCCCTGGTTGCTTCCCTGGAGAATTATCATGGAGTTACACAGTGGTTTTGGTGGGAAGGGATCTTAAAGATCATCTGGTCCCACCCCCTGCCATGGGCAGGGACACCTTCCACTATCCCAGGTTGCTCCAAGCCCCGTCCAACCTGGCCTTGGACACTTGCAGGGATGGAGCAGCCACAGCTTCTCTGGGCACCCTGTGCCAGGGCCTCCCCACCCTCCCAGGGAAGGATTTCTTCCCAATATCTCATGTAAGCCAATTCTTCTTCACTTTGCAGCCATTCCCCCTTGTCCTATCACTACATGCCTGTGCTCAGGAGACAAATTTAGGAGCAGCAAAGCCACAGCAGCAGCAAAGTGTGGGCCTCGTACAGCCCCCACTGCAGCAGTGGGACTGGGTTTGGCAGCAGCTTCATCCCGGTGTCCTCCCACCCGGGACACGCTGTCACCAGATACTCGTGGGAATTCCCAGCCCCTGATCCCGCGGGGCTGAGCCGGGCAGAGCAGGAGGGGGAAAGGGAAGAGCTGGGAAGGGAAAGGGGAGAGCTGGGAAGGGGACCGGCAGAGTTCGTGGGAGCGATGCGGGACGAGGGATGAAGGATGCGGATGCGGGAGGCGGGGCCTGTTCCCCGCGTTGCCATGGAGACGCGCCGGCGCAGCCAATGGGAGGGCGATGCGCGGGGCTGGGGCGCCACCTCGTGGATGCGATCGTGCATCGCAGGCGGACCGGAGGGACGGAGCCGGGACCCCCCGGGACCCCCCGGGACCCCCCGGGACCCCCGAACCCCCACAGTCCTCGGCAATGGACCCTCGGGAATCGTGTCCTGGACCCCACAGCATCCCGGGCCCAGCCGGGGGTTTACGGCAGCTGCTTCCAGTGCAGGAGCAGCGCACGGGATTTAAGGGAGTTCATCTGTCCTCTTGAACTTGATAAACCCAGCGGGAATCTGTGGACACTCGGGCTTCAAAGTCTTTCTTCCTCGCATAAACCCGCTGTTACGTTAGAAAGGCACTAATTTTCTAAGGGAGCCTTCCTCCCATGCTCCCCAAAACTGCCTTAACAGGGGCAGGTTCTGACTTGTTGGCACCAGGAAATGGAGCTGGTCAAGGTGAACTTCCCGAGAAACCTGTCCATGCCACTGCCTTCCGATTCTGGTTCCTAACGCTGGTTTCCATATGCTCATCCTCCTCGGGTCATGCAAATCCTGGAAACACATCAGTTCCAGGGAGGTTCCTTTCCCATATGACACCAAGTTGATGTGCTGGATTTTCCTTTCGGGTTGATTTTTTCCCACGGGAAAAAGAAAAATGCTCTTTATTCAGCGTTGTTGGGAGGGGAAATAGCCCCCACACACACACGGTGCTGCAACCCAAGATCTGTGGCAGAGGGGCTGAACTCTGCAGCATCAGGCACCAAAATCTTTGGCCTCTCAGCAGAGTAGAAAGAATTAGTGCAGTTCAGGGATGTTGTAGGCAAAAAACCACAGCTGAAATAGTGGAATTTTACAGGTGAGGGATAACTGGGTGTGTATCTATGGGAAGGGGAATGGCAAACTTTGGAGCTGCTACAAACAATCTGCAAACAGAGCAGACTAGTGGAAAATTTCGATAAAATAAAGTGGAATAATCTGAATATTCCAACTAATAAAGAGACAAGAGACAGAAGCCCAGATTAGATGCTCATGGACATAGAGTATTTATATCAGGAAAAATGGGGATGTACTATTCTGAAAAGAGGACAAGGCCAGGAAATAGGATCCCCGAACTGAAGAATTGTTTTTGGACAGAAGTAGGGGACTTAAAAGGAGAGGAATTTAGTCTTATCTGAGGAAATATCTTGAGCTTGTTAAGACCCTGGAGATGCGGGAGATGCCACAGGAACGCTCGGGGTGAGCGCACTGGGGGGAGCAAGTGAGCCGGGAACAGCTCAGGTGTGTGACAGACAAACCGGCAGCGGGATCCACTCCGGGTTGGCCTCTACTTTACTCTGTCTGGCCCGTGACAAAGGACATGGTTTTTCCATACCTTCTTTTTCTCTTCTGCGCTCACATCCGTGCTTTAAAAACCTTGTGCCGTTTTTCACTCGTATGGCAGGGGGTAAAAGGCTCCTCTCTTTACCCTGTTCCTTTTCTTACCCTTTGTCCCAGCTCTCTGCTCAGCTTTTCCACCAAGTCCTCAACCTGCAGGTCACTGCCCAAGTGTCCTGCCTGTCCCCAGATCCCACAGCCCAAGCTGCTCCAGTGGGACAGACACAGCAGGTACCACCAGCAAAGCCCCTTCAGCCAGGGCTTCCCTTGCCCAGGTCTCTGTGCTGTGACCAAGGCCAGGTTTTCACATCCCATCTCTCTCAATCAGGGCTTATTTTGGTGATGCTCAGGCAGAATGAGTCTCCAGCTTGTTGGTTATCTTCCTAGGACCCGGATTTTGACTTTTAAAAACCACTTTTATAAAACTCTATAAATAAATCACATTCTGCGTGCTTGAGTTAACATTAGCCTAAACCCCCCCTCCTTATAGCTCATGTCAGGCAAACAAGACAGCCTTGATAACTGGAGAGAGTGATTTATAAAGGCACCATATGGGAGCTTGTCTAAGAATTATAATTGATTAGTGAGAGGCAGAAATATTGCCGTGGTACAGAGACTGAATCCCTCAGGGGTTTAGCTCCTTCCAGGGGACTCATTCCAACCTGAACCCAGTAAAATCACCCTCCATCCACACCCCAGTGGCAGCCACTTCCCTGAGGGGCTTCTCAGCCCTGTCACACAGGAGCAGTGGTGCTGAATCTGGGAGGACTCTGAGAGCTCCAGGACACGATTCATGCAAGGATAGCAGAGGTGGGTGTGAAAGTGCAGCCGTCCATCTGCCAAGTCCTTTTATTTTCTTAGTGCTCCAGGAAGAACTTCTGGCCTGGGATCTGTCTAGACACTGCAGGCAGGTATCAGGCAGTGGTATTCTCATGGCAATAGCTCCAGGTGCTGACAGACAGTCCCAGGCAAGCAGGGAGGAGAGGAAAATACCGTGGCTTCCCTCTTAATCAGGGATTTGGGGCTCAGGGAAAGCCAACAGGATCCCTCAGCACACCGAGTGCTTGGTCTGTGTCCCATTTGTTCCCCACTATGTTCAGCTTTCCCAGGGCTGTGCTGAGTCTCAGCACGAAGCTGGGGGTCTCTCAGTGCTGTCGATGCATAAAGATACAGACTCATGGCCTCAACTGTCTCACCAGGCAAGCAGAGAGAAATAAAATACTGTATTTAGAGCGCGTGACAAAAATTCCTATTTCTAGCAGCAGGCAGCATCCAGTGCACATTAGACAAGAGTTGTTGAGTTAATTAGAAATGTATATTTGATACCCCGGTCTGAGCAGGGCCCTGCACGCTGCTAAGGTTTAATAATTGATTTGTAATTTATTTGCCCATTAATTCTCCCTCTTTCAGAGCGAAGCCAGGAGCTCGTGCACACTCGTCCATCATCCCTGGCCAGCGCTGCAGCTCCTGCTCCCACAGAGCTGTCGGGGGTGACAGACTGGAGCCTCGTGCAGGCTCTAATTAGTTACTTACTTCAGAAGCTTTTTATAGGAGGCTGCGTGTGCCTCTGGAGGAAGATTAACAAAGGGTTTATTTCCTGCGGGCTCGGGCCGTGTGTCAGCAAAAGCCAGGCTCCAGAAATTATTGATTCGCTTTCCATAAGGTTTGCATTTCCAAGGTAAGTGATTTGGCTGTTACAGGCAGCAGGTCCCAGGGCTCCATTCATCACAAACGGGGCTGACCCAACCACTGGGAGCAGGTTCAGCTTCAAACAGAGGCTGCAACACTTTCCCTCACTGTCGTTGTGTGTTATGACAGGAAAAAAAGGGTTTTCAGGGTGCCCGTTCTCAATTAATCAGAGAGAAAACGTAATTGCAATCCCCAAGATCCCTGCTCATTTGTCCTGTGACAGGATCAGGGTTCACAGGCTCGTTCCTATAAACTCATTCCTTTTATTTGCCATATGTTTTCTGAACATTCAGGGCTGCATCTAAGGTGTAGTTTTCCAAGCAGATTAGAAGCCTCCATTACCTTCCAGAGGAAAACAGAGTTCCTCAGATGACTGGGAGATCCCGAGGTCATGGAAACCTGTGACAGCCTGCGTGGATCACTGGACACTGAGACATCCAGGAGCAGCAGGACAAACAGGCAAAATAGCAGCAGGATGGAAAAGGGCCCAAACAACAACAGTTGGCAAGCAGGAAAATATTTTGAATAGTCAAGAAGGACATTTCACAGAGGTGAAAATCACATTTTTAATAAAGAAACTGCAGCCCACACTCTCACTAGGAAGGAGAGCCCAGTGCTGTAGGCACTGTGACTGTCTCCCCTCCCATCTCATCCTTTTCCCCCTGGTCTGGAAACCACTGTAGGTGAGAATATGCTCTGATAGAGGCAGTAACGATGGAAAAAGTGGGTTGGAATGGGGTAGGAATGGCATCTCCCCACATGGGCATGGCAGAGACATGGCAAAGGACCCCAGAAAGGCTGTGAGGCTCAGAGACAATTTTGGCAGGAGTGAGGCCCTAGAAGAAACCAATCTTCATGTGTGAAATCTCACATAGAGCTGCTGCTATAAATAAGGTTGATGGATTGATTGCCATAAATCATAACCCTGCTGACATCCCAGAGCTCTCACAAGCAGCAGGGATGCTCGTGGGGCTGGTTGTTCTCCCTTGGCAGAGGCAGGAGAGAGATTAGTCATCTATTGTGTTTCCTGAAACCACCTCCTCCCTCCCCCACAGGACGATGGCTTGAAAAGAAGGATGAATTGAATCTCCTTGTGAAGAAGTCTATGACATCTCTTAATCTTTGGGTTCCCCAGATTTGCAGAAACAAGCCCTTGTACTCCCAGGAAAAGCGATGCTTTCAACAAGGTTACTGCTTATTTTGAGCAGAAGAAAATGAGAATCCAAATCGTCTTCCTTTGAGGTTAAAACTCTAATTTCTACTATGTTTACATGGAGCTGTGTGGCAGCCCTGACCTCTGGACCAGATCAAAGGGGACATGTCTGCTCTCACTGCATCTGGGCTCGAGCTGTTCCAGCAAATGCTACAAAACAAGAACCATGGAGCAGGATCAGTGGTGTCCTAATTTACATCTCTGGGAAGATGTGACAGCATTGCCCTGGACAAGGTCCCCCAGCAAAAACCAACATCCCCAGTGACACCCTCAACCAGGGCCTGCTACCCTTCTGCAACCCCTCTGAAACCTTTTCTACAAACATATTTTCCTTAAAGTTCAGAATGTTCCAGGCATAAATCCTTCTCCTCCCTTCCATGCTGCTGGAAGTTTGCTATCAGCTATATATTTTTAGATTTTAAAAATGTCACCCTCAACTGCTCTGAGCACACGTAAGTACTGCAAGAAACAAACTATATAGACTTCCTGTCAATAACCTCAGCCTCAGATGGACTCCCTGCAGCCCTGGCACAGTAAATTACAGCCTTTCCCCCCCACACACCCCAAATGATGGCTGGCTGCTTATTATTGGCTTTCATCTTTATTGCCTCGTAAGGTAAAATGGTTGGAGTGACAACAGCAAATAGCCAGCCACAAATTGTCTCTGCTGCCAGCCTTCCTCCTGTCAGAGGGCTGAGATGCTCAGAGAGCCCCCAGAATGCAGCAAAGATGCTGAAATGGGCTGTGCACACTCTACCAAGCCATCCAGAGGGTCTTCCTAAATCCCACCAAGCCCTTTTCTTGTCAGTCCCTGCAGGGACCAAGGATGCCCTGGACACTTGGCCCTCTTGCACTGTCTCAGACCATGACAAATTTTACTTTCCTGGGAGCATCCCATATTAAACACCACTGAATCCACAGCCAGCTGGATGTACAAATGGCTCTGCAAGTGAGGAATGTTTCATGTGGCTGATCCCTGACTCCCTACCACAAACTGGCCCCCAAGATCAACCCCATCCTCGCTGCTGTCACCAGAACAGTCCAGTTTGTGGTGGGGACATGAGGCCGTGTAAGACTGGAGTTAAAACTGGCTGAACTGATGTTGTGGCTTTGAAACTCAAGGTGAGATCTTTTGATGTGCTTGAAGGAATCTCTGGTCAATGAGCCTCTTCCAAGGGCAAGGCAAGGAGCTTGGGACAGAAGAGGTGGGAATTTCCAGCAGAGAAAGGTGGTACAAGCAGTCAGTCCCCTAAAAAGAAACAACAAAATTTATCAGCACACGAAGACCAAACCATTCCAGGCAGGAGTTAATCCATGGGGTCTCTGGGGACCCACCTCCACCCTCCAGATAGCAGGAAGTTGTGCACATCACGTTCTTTGCCATAAGGAGGGAAACAATTTTGGAGCAGGAACAGACAGGCCAGAGCAAGCTTTTCTCATCCAACCGGAGTCTGACGGGAGGATCCAGTTTCAGAGGATTAGGTAATGTCTTCGGATCGCCCAGGAACCCACGTCCTGGTGTGTCTGCTCAGGCAACAGGCTGGGAGGGGAGGCAGATGTTGATGGCCATGGACACACAGGAGCAGCCCTGCCTCCAAACCTGCCCTCATCAGCCTCCCTGCTCTCCTGTAGTGTGTGGGCAGGGATGGAACAGGGGTGGGACAGGGTCAGAGCAGGGCTGGGGTAAGGATGGAACAGGGATGAGACAGGGATGGGGCAGAGATGGAGCAGGGATGATGGACTCTGGCTAGTGGCTGATGGAGGGCAAGACATCCCAGAGCAGGAGGACAGTGCTGTTCCTCTCTGCTTGTCCTGTGGCACATCATGGTCAGGGTCCACTTCATTGCCAGTCCAGAGCTGAGGAAATGCTTCTTGCTCACACTGGGCTGGAGGATCATTGCAGGGACAAAGGTTTCCTCTGTCTGCAGTGTGTGGTGTAACCCTTTCCAAGGCTCTTCCAGGACATTGGAGAACACCTTCCCTGCCATAGAGATGAAGCCTTCCAGCTCCTCCAGCCCCTCCTGGTGACACAGAGTCCTCAGGGTCCCACCACCTTGCGGTGATGGTGGCTGTGCCAAACCCCTGCCCCTTTCCCACCACAACCAGAACAAGTGGAAAGCAGCAAGAGGCAGAGATCCCCCGGAAGAGATTCCAGCCTGGAAAGTTCACAAGCAGCAAAGCAGGAGGATGGTGGGAGGCTGTGGAGGGTGGGAACACTGTCCCTGTCACTGGCCAACCTTGAGCCAGGCAATTCCTCCTCCATTCCCTCGTCTCCCTCCTGTCTCTCTCCAGCCCTCTGGTGAATTCACACAAGGGAGCTCCTACCCAGTGAAGGACATGGCTGCTCTCATTACAAGGCAGGGTGCTTTTATGTTATAAATTAAAAGGTCCAGACAAATGAACACCAAGAGCTGAGTCCTTGGGAATCACAATGACTCAGACATAAGAAAATAAATTAAATGGCCTGGCTGCTTGACTCATTGGGCTGTTCTACCTTTAAGAGTATCCCAGCAAACACTTGTGTCTTCATTTCATGCTCTTCAGCCTAATACCCACCATAAAAGAAATTCAGCAGAAAGCCTGGCTGATAACTTTAGCAAATTTCCATTTGACCCTCCCCTTGGGTTTTGAGTTGAGTGTTGAGTGAATGAGCCTTAAAAGCATCTTTTCATTTAGTCTTCCACAGCAGAGAACCACTGAGCCAAGAATCATACCTCACTTTGTCAGAAGAAAAACAAGATGTGGGCTTAGTGGAATTGAGTTGCGTTGGAGCACGGTATGGAAAATCTTGCCTATAAAGCCAAACAAGTTTTCACTGCCAGTGTTGTAAGGGAGAGAAATGCAAAATTTTTGTGGCTAGTATTTCTCGCCTGTGCCTTGGGATCTCAAGCTCTTTGGAAATGAAAGATCCCTGTTTTAGGCAACGCTTTACTTGAGCATTTTATTAACCCTTTGTCATACTGTGACAAAAGAGCAGAGCTGGTACTCTGAAGGAAAAATGAGTTAAAATACATGAGATACAGGGTTTGGGCTGTTGTCTGTGCAAGTCACTCCAGCAACAAATTTCAGAGTAAGGACAGAAATGTCAGGACAGGAATTTCAGAGTCAGAGCAAGGAGGAGGGACGGAGATGGAAGTGAAGCACCTTTCGGGGTGCTCAGCAGGCTGGCTCAGAAAGCACCAGGGATCAACGAGAGAGAGGCAGAGCTTTGCTTCCTAATCTTTGCAGCCTTCCAGAATGGTGTTAAAAGCCAGCAATAAACCAACAAAACCCTCTTTTTTCTACAGATTGTTTCGTCCCAGCCCCAGGGTTGCTCTGAGCAGGGGAATGGGACGTGGAGAGGGGAGCGGGCATCCTGGGAAGGGGAGCGGGATCCCAGGCAGGGGAAGACCAGCTCGTTCTGGTCGGGAGATGGCAGCAGCACTTTTCTCTTTGCTCGGACGGGCCACTGCAGCCCCCGGGGGCTCCCCGAGGCGCTGGCCCCGCATTCCCAGCGGGATCAGCCCCGCTCCGGGTCCCGCGGGCCCGCAGCCGCCTCCAACCGCATCCTCCTGCCCTGCTCATCCGCGCTCACCCACGCTCGCTCCCAGCAAACGAACCACCCCGGACTTTCCAGCCCAAAGTCCCGCCTGGAAAAGGCTGGAGTACAATTCCCATCCCGCCCTGGGAAGCTGGGGATGGAGAGGGAAGCTCTGGTGCAAAAGGAGAGGGATCAGCTGGGTCCTCCGGTGTGTCCCGACTGTTTGAACTCCCAAATTTTATTTGAAACAGAGTCCGATCCTGAAATCCAGGTCCTCTGAGCTCTCCCAGTACTCCCGTGTGTTCCCATTTCCACGCACACAGGGGTGAGGCTGCGGGGGGACCCTGCCTGGGGGGGGTGTCTCTAGGGCTTGGTGGTGCCGTAGGGACATCCATGGAAATGTCACTCGGAAAACGTGCTGCAGAAGGCCAAGGTGCCCTTTGCGGCCCCGGCGCGGGGGGAGCTGCCCCCGGGGGCACGGTGGGACTCCGACCCCGGCCCCGGGGCCAGCTGGGGTGAAAAGGCTACTTGAGAGAGGTCAGGAGGAGAAAACTAACCTGCTTTTCTTTGGCAATTATGAAGTGACAAATCACCAGTGAAAGAGCTCATCTGTCTGTATTTATTTGTAGAGTCCCCTCCTCGCTGCAAAACTGAGGCACGGAGAGGATCGGGATCACGGCCCTTCCCTTAAGGATTTCAAAACACTCTGCTGACACCTCACTCCATCTCTGTCAGCACGGGGGATGCACAGAAATTAAGTGGCCGGCCTTGTGCCACCAAGCAAGACGCATTTCCAAGAGTGAGCCCCCCGAGCGTGCCCTGCAGCCCCCAACACAGCATCTTCCACTCTCCATCCCCTCGGCACCCAGAGGACCAGCAACAACATTTTACAGGGGAAGCTGGAGTCTCCTCCCGATCCCACATTTCCAAGAGCTCAGGGTTTAAGGAAATCTGTCGTTAGGAGGCTCCTGATAAACCAGGGCGCTCCAGACCCTTTCCTGTGTGCTGTCCCTGAGCTCCGTGTCTCCGTGCTGCTCACAGGGCAAGGGTGAATCCTGCGCACACCCAGCCCGGAGACACAACAAAAGCCCAAAGCCATTCCATGTGTGAGATCTTAATTGCATTACAATCATCTTTTCTTATCAAGGAATCGGGAAGAGAGTCAAAACAGGCACTTTGATCCCCGCAGAAGCTGGAAAAACAGCAACTACTTGGCCAAGGTGCATATCTCTTCCCTCCCTGGCAGCAGAGAAGGGGAAGCAGAGCCTTTTCCCAGGTTTGGGCGTCTGGGAATGCCCCCTGGGAGGGCAGCAGAAAACACAGCAGCAACCAAACACAAGATAAAAAAAAAAAAAAAACACCAAAAATCAGTGGCCGGCTTGGCTTTGCTTTTCTTTCTGTTATTAGAATCGTTAAATATAGAAGCAAACCCGATTTTCAAAGCAAAATAAGGGTTTTGAGGCAGCGGGCAGCAGTGACCAGGGCAGCCCACGGCGCATCCCGGGAAGCGCTGCCCCACAGATCCCAGCTCGCTCCAGCCGGGAGATGGGGGACCAAAACCCTCAGGAAGGGAGGTCAATATTTACTCTCCAAACACAAACTGCTGCCCGGAGGTTAACGAGACACAAAACCACCCTCTGCAGCGGGAGCCATCAAATGGGAGTGTGGCCGGGCGGGTGTTCCCGGGTCCCTGGGGACTCCCAAAGCGGGGCAGGGAGCGGGAATGGGCAGCTCTGGGGCACAGCAGGTCTCTGCCAAGGCAGATAACCCCCCGTGTCCCTTCCCTTGCCCTCCAAAAGCCTCCTCCCAGAGCCTCCCAAATGAAAAAATATCGCGGCCGAGCTGGAAACACACGGATCGTCACTAACCAAATTGAGGCTCTGATTTTCCATCTCCCTCTGACCGGCTCTGCAGCCACCGGCGAGGATTTATCTCCGCTCTAAACCCACGAGCAAGTTCAATCTTGTTTGTACCTGGCAACAAATCCAGGTTAAGCGAAGGCCAGTGCTAACGGCTCCTGTGCTCCCACCCAGTGCTCCCAGCACCTTCCTCCCAGCTCTGTGGGGTCACTCCAGGAGGGATGGGACTGGAAAATATCCATACACCCGCATTCCCAGACTGGGGGTGCTGCCCAGCCTTCATCCCCTGGGTGCCCCCAAGGCTGAGCCCCCCATGCTGCCATGGCACAGGGATCACCCCGTGATGTGCCCAGGGTGGCCTCGGTCACCCCGGTGCCACCCAGAGAGGGACAGGCGGGCACTGGCTGGCACATCCCTCTGGGAATCCGGCCATGAGCATCCCTGTGACCACAATGGCCACTCGTCCCGTTGGAAGAGGAAGGGGAAGTGACAGGGGGTGATGGAGTCCCCAGGAAGTGCAGCTGGAGATGTCAAAAGGATTGGAAAATGTCTCACTGAACATACTTGAGGAAAAGGAAAAAAGTCTTGGCTGAGACTTGGGGTTCCCCCTGTGGTTCTGCCTTTGCTCCTTCCTTACAGCCAGGCTGGATTTACTTGGACTCGCAGCGAGAAGGAGGGATGGGGGTCCCCAGTGGGGACAATCCCCCCACCTGAATGAACAATTCGAGACAAACCAGTGAAGAACAAAAGAGGAGACTTGGACTGGGTTATATTTTAAAATGCTCATATATTTTCTTTTTTTTTCCTCTTTTTTCTTTTTCTTTTTTTTTTTTTATCATTTTTTCCACAATTCTAATACAATTGTTCTCAAAATACTGGCGTTTCCAGCAGTAATTCTTTCTTTTTTTTCCTTTTTTTACCTTTTTTTTTTTTTTTTTTAAAGTGAATAATAATATACGGTAGTGATTTCACAGTAAAACAGACCTGCGGGAACGCCGGATATACATGACAAAAGACACCCCCAGACCAGCCCA
>WEIV01016752.1:442797-481989 GCA_013390005.1 Calyptomena viridis
CAAAAGCCACCCCCAGACCAGCCCAATCCCACCCACCCTCCCCGCCCGAAAAAGATTTTGGAAGTGGGGGGAAAAAAAAATAAAAAGTTCATTCAAAAAAATTATTTGAAAAGAGGTTTCATATAAAGCCTTTAAAACACGGTCAGGAGTTTCTCCCTCTTCTCCAGATCCCTGTGGCTGAACATTACAGAGAGAAAGAGAGAAAGTGAGAAAAAATAGAGAGAGTTTATAACAATCTCTGCAGAAGAAACAAAACAATCCAGAAAGAAAATATCCAAGAATACAGTAAGGGATAAAATTACATTTGTACAAAAATAGATTTTAACTTTATTGATGCTTTAGATATTTTTTCCTTATCTTTTCTCCTTTTTTTTTTTTGTCATTCTAAATTTTAATGTTATTTATCTATGCATCCCATAGCCAAGGCATCCATCACTAAGTACTGGGAATTGCTAAAGCTATTTTTTTACTCAAACCCACCTGCTTAAAAGAAAAAAACAAAACAAAACAAAACAAAAAGGCATCTTAAAATAGATGCNAATAATATACGGTAGTGATTTCACAGTAAAACAGACCTGCGGGAACGCCGGATATACATGACAAAAGACACCCCCAGACCAGCCNTAGATGCAGTTCCTTTGTCTCGAGGAATAAAGATCCAGATTTGGCATCTGCCAATTTGGAAAGGGATTCGGATACAATGGGAGCAAAAAAAAAAAAAACAGAAAAAAAAAAAAAGCAAGGGAAAAAATAGGAAAAAGAATCGACTTAAAACACAAAAAACCACGAAAAGTCTGTAATTGCTACAGTTATAATATCTGTATATGTGAGTGAGGGTATTTATACAGTGTATATATCTACAGTACATACATGTATACACACGCACATATAGCAACTTAAACCAGCTCCTGCACGCTGCTCA
Source organism: Calyptomena viridis (assembly GCA_013390005.1). Taxonomy (NCBI): domain Eukaryota; kingdom Metazoa; phylum Chordata; class Aves; order Passeriformes; family Eurylaimidae; genus Calyptomena; species Calyptomena viridis. The sequence continues at coordinate 443,720 of WEIV01016752.1, forward strand.
CTGATGGGGACAGCATCAGCTCTTGAGCCACGCTTCCACCAGCTCCAGCCTTTTTTAGGATCAGGAGCTGAGCCCAGGGCTCTCCTTCCCGGGGTGGAGAGGTCAGGGGTCGGTGTGAGCATCCTACACCCATAGGTGCTGTGGAGATGAAGGTCCTTCACCCCTAACTCCACTCCTGGGGTCACCCCGGCCGTGGTGCTCCATGTTCCTGAGCCTCAGCATCCTCATGGAGGGGCCTGGGATGTCCTGGAATTCAGCTGGGTTTGGATTAGGGCTTGGTTGGAACATGCACAGGCAGCGAGGGACATCCAGGGTGGCAGCGGGTGGCTGAAAAGCTGATGTTTGTGCTATCTTTAGAAAATTAAAGATTGTCCCACCAACAAAAAGGAGTTAAAAAAACAGGAATTAAAAATAGATCACCCTAATCAAACCAGATTTTTTGCAAGAGTACTAAGATCTGGTTAATCAAAGTCCTACCTCTCCAGCAAATAATGTGCCTTTTTTCCTTTAGCCATGTCTCACCTCTCCAAACAAGCACGTCCATACTCAGCGTTATTATGATGAGGACAACAACAACAAAAAGCCAAAAGTGAAAAGAATACAAATGAAAGACTCAAACTCATGCAAAGCACGTTGCTTTAAGGCTGCTGTGGCAGATGTGGGTGCACAAAAGCTTTTCCTTCCCATGGGAAGGGCTGGGCTGGGAATGGAGGGGGGGGGCTGGAGTCTGGGGGTTCATCACCCACATTCAGGGAACCCCAACTCCCTTTCACCTGCTGAAAACTGAAATCCCAGGACAAGGCTCAGCCTTTCCCCAAACCCCCTCCACCACGGGCATGGATTGAGGCTGTGTGCTGCTCCAGCAGGGAAACTGGGGCACAGGGTGCACATTCCCCACTGGAAGCTTGGAACCCATGGAGCCTCTCCCTTGGCACCGTGCTGCCTGTGGGGGACACCTCCTGCTCGTGGCATTTTATCAGGTTCAAATGCTACCAGGAGTGGGATGGGAAGAGATCAGAATGGGGTGGGATGGGGTGGTACGAGATGGGATTGCATGAGATGGGATTACAGGACATGAGGTGGAATGACATGGGACAGGATGGGATGGAACAAGATGGGATATGATTGAATGGCATGATGGGATAGGATGGGAAGAGATGGGATGCAACATTATGGAACGTGACAGAATGGAATAGGATGGAATGGGATGGGACAGGATGGGATGGGACACGAGCTCCCACTGTACAGCCCAGCACCTTGCAGCCACCACAGCTCAGCACCCAGCACCAAACAGCCCCTTCCAAGCCATCCATCAGGAAAAAAAAGTGGTTCCACCCAACAGAGAAGGACAGCGGGTTTATTCTAGTGCAATATCCACCAACTTTCCCAAAGCATCCTCATCCTTTCCAGCAAGCAAGTTCCAGGCTCCTTTCTGCTGGAAGAGCTGGGCTGGGGGCTGGTTGGACTCCAGGCTGAGCTCTGTTGGGAACTGACACCTCCCTGCACCCCCCCAGGGCTGTGCCAGCCTCACACTGGCAGGGAACAGCCTGCTCGTGTTTCCTGGCACCCTTTCCAGATTTCATTTCTCTTGCCTAGTTTTCTTGGCAAATTCTTGCAGGGTGAAGCTGTTTAATAATATTTTCGGCGGCATGCAGGCTGCTGGGGAAACACAGCCAAAACACTTCCCCTGCCTCTGCGGATTTGCCACTTTGGGCCAGCCTAAGGGAAAGTTATGACCTGAAATCCTGAGTATTTTTTTAGCAGTGAGGTGGCCTGGTGAGCTGCAGGGGATGGAGCTGGAGATTCCAGCTGCCAGGCAGGATGATAACAGGCGGGTGGCAACTGTGTCCCCTCAGAAACAGAGGTGTGAGGTGGTGGGTGCTGCTCCATCTCCCTCCGGGCACAAAGGAGGTGTTTTCAACCAGCTACAATCCATGGGGAGCAAGAAGTGGATCTTTGGGACCCAGTATTTTGCTGTTTTAAAGCACAGAGGACATAGGAGCAGTGGGGAAGCCCTTGGCCTCAGTCCGACCAGTTCGCAGAATTTGTCCCATGGTGTGTTTGGGACAGTCCCTCCTGCCAAGGGGGGAAACCTCTTTCCAACACCCCTCACCACTCGCTCTGCTTTGTTTTTTCTTTAACTCATGTTTTTGGAGACCCCTGATGAGGGTGAAATGGGGAGGTGAAAGGGAAGTGCTCCCTGGTTGACCTCTCACCACACGCTCCCGGGGGAATCCCATCCTGTGGGGTGTGAGCACGTCCCCAGGACTGTGTCCCTAATCCCCAAAAACCTGTCCATCTCCCTGCTGTCACACCAAGACTCAAGGAAAGGACTGTGCAAAAGCCAAGGTGCTTTTGGTGCTCTCAGTATCCCAGCCAGGACAGGGATGGGTGCTGCTGTGTCCCCCACCCAGCAGGGACCTCAGCCCCCGCATCCCTGCCCAACAGGTGAGATTCAGGGGAGGGGGAGCCTTGTTCTTGCTTCACCACTAATTAACAGCTGCAATTAACCAGCCTGGCCAAGCACTCCCACTAATTGTTGCCTTGCAGTGTTTTCCACAGCTGAAACAACAGGAGCAGCATCCTGGGTGAGCCGAAACCCCCGAGTGGGGTCACGCTGGGATGCTGGGGCCATGCTGGGACTCTGGGGCCATGCTGGGATGCTGTGCTGAGGGCAGGGGTCCCAGCAGCCCCCCATGAGCTGGGGAAGGCCAGTAGGGAGTCCCTGGCAGCCTTAAAGCAAGTGCTCCAGCCAGGTCTTTCCGCGTGGGCAGCTCCACACCCAGTGCAGAGGCATCTTTGGGAAGAGCAGCGATGCCCGGCCACCCTGTGGGCTGGCAAAAGGGGATTCTTCAGGTGTTGCCATCCATGGGACCCTCTGCACAGAGGGTGCCACCAACCATTGTGTTATCTGGGGGGGGATTCAGCTCCATCCCAAATCCTCTGCTTTGAACTGAAAGGAGAAGGCTCTGTGCAGCCACGGGTGACTCATTCACGGAGTACGGCCGGGCCGCCTCTCCCTCTGCAAAGTAACTACCGAGACTACTAATAATAGTTAGAAACCAAAAATAGAATTCTTGTTTTTTTTTTTGTGGGTTTTTTTGGGTTGTTTTTTTTTTTTGTTTTTCTTCTCTTTTTCAAAAACTCCATCCTCTGAAAATAGCCAGCTGCAGTCCAGCGAGTTCAACCACTCCCCTCGGCTTGTCCAAACCCCACTGCCCCAAGGGCTGGGACTGTCCCTGTCCCCACTCCTGCCAGCCACGGCACCCACGGTGTGGAGGTGATGCCAAGCCCGGCTGGTGGCTCATCCCAAAACTCGTGGCACGGCGGGGGCCGGGCAGGGGGTGGCAAACTCTCTCCGCTCCCACTTCTCTACATCTAGCGCAGGGAACCAGCGAGCAGGTCTGGAGATGCAGCAGTGACAGCAAACGGACAAGGGTGAAAGGAGGCGAGGACGGCGGGGAGTCCCCCCGGATCAGACGGTGCCTCCAGCGCTGGGGTGAGGAGGGAGGGACGGGCTGGGGCGGCGGCGGAGGAAAGCAGAGGAAGGGGCCCCGCGGGACCCCCGGCTGGGCGAGGGACTGACCCAGCAGCAGTTCTCTAAGTCATTTGATGTGGTGCTTCCAGCATTTCCATCAAGAAGGTGTCGATTGGTGTGTCGCCTATTAGCTTGAAGAAGAAGAGGTGCTCCAGGCATTTCAGGCCGATGGAACGGAGGGCTGGGAGACGGAGCAGGAGCTTTGCAAACCTGGGGAACAGGAGACACGACATGGTCAAGCTCCCCGCTGGTGGCTCTGATTGTGCTCCAGCCCCGCAAAGGTCAGAAGGGTTGAAAGTCAGGCACAACCTCTTGCTATCAAAGTCATGGGGCTACACCCAGAGCTGTGCAGAGAAATCATTAATTATGTCCCCGGCCTTGATCAGGATATCCACGCAAATATGCTGAAATCAAAGGTCAGCCCTGGACTGGGGTGCACCACTGGCTTCGTGCACATTGATCACTCAGTGAGCACCCCAAGATGTTCATGGGGTCCCCACACCACAGCCATGGAGAGCAGGCCCCATGGGCCAGCCTTGGCACAGGCAGTGGTGCAAACAGCTCCAGCAGCTGGATCTTTGGTCAGGGAAAAGGGCAAGCAGCTGGGAATGAGATGGAGGAGATGCTGACTGGAGTTTGCTGGCCCTTGGCTCAACAATGCCCTTTTCCTGCAGGCACTGGGCACCTCCCATCCAGCTCCATCAGCCATCACTGGGGCTGCTGACCATCACGAGCTCTTGCTAAGCCCTGGGGCTGCTGGCATGGCAGAAACCCAGCTGACAGCTGGGCTGGAGGCACCTCGGGGTGAAGACAATGAAAGGAGACAAAGGCTTTGACACAGAAATTGGAAGGAGTGCTGCAAACCATCGGGGACACGGGGTGCTCCCCTTCTCCCAGCACAGGGCTCCGAGGAGCCCCAGCAGAACAGAACAGCCCTTTCTCCCCTTTCTCTCCCTGCCCTGCCTGGAGTAGACACTTTTTTTTCACACCCACGATGCCGGCAAGAGCTGACAGGCAGGAGAACAGGCAGGAGAACAGGCAAGAGGGCTGGATGGCCAGGCAGGGAGAGCCAAGAGGGCTGGGGAGAGCTGACAGCACTGCAGGAGCTGGGATGGAGACAAGCCCGATGGATGGCCACCCATGCCAGGCAAAAGCTGCTGGGCTCTGACTGTGGCAAGAGGCTGCAGAGCCTGCAAGGGTGCTTTGGAGCACCCCGGGGTGCCCCCACCCTGCCTGCCCAAGCCCTGGGTTGCAGGCAGCAACCCCAAGCACAGCTGGATGTCACCTCCCAGTACCACCTCCTGGTCCACAGTCCTTGTGTGAATGCTCCCAACAAAGAAAGAAGCCCTTTAATGGCCAGGAGCAGGGTTATTTGCTTTTCCTTCTGCAAAATCAGGGCTTGAACATAAGCAAAGGCCCAGGGAGAAGAGGACCCTCCAGAAAACACACACACAGAGACATGTACAAACACAGATATTATACATGCATGTGCAATTCTCTCTCCCTATTTTTTCTTTTTTTTTTTTTTGCTGAGCTGGCGAGAATGGTGGGAGCAGAGCCAGGAAAAACAAATCAGTCCTACCATCCCATTCAGGAAGTTTCACTTTAAACCAAACCAGATGATGGCTCCAGCCCTTGGATATGTTTAACTGTGAGATAACCAGCCTGGAGCACAACATGCCAGGGCTGGGAGGGGAGAAAACAGCCCCAATTCCTGATTCCCTGAGGCTGCTGGGTGTCACAGAGCCCTCCCTGTGGAGCAGCAGGGGCTGCACAGCAGGAACATGGCTGGGTTTTTCCTAGGAATGCCTCTCTCTGACTCTTCCTGCAGAGAAATTCCTTTTTGGTGTTTACATGGTGCTCCCAAGCTCTTGCTGGCCAGAAACTCAGCTGAATCCCCACACTGAGGGGCACCTGAAGTGGTGGGAATCCCAGCAATCCCACAGCATGGAGCAGGGGAAGGCACCCATCATGGCTCGAGCAGGAGTTTGCTCAACCACAGGAAGAACTTGTTTCCAGCCCCAGATGGTGATCACATTGTGCCATGAGACCAGGAGGAAGGAGAGAGTTCCTGAGAACTTTGTTGGGCTCTTGTGCAACCCCAGACTCCCAGCCCACGAGTTAACCCTTCCAGGCCACCTGGGATTACTCCATTGCCCTGCACCACAGGAGAGGTGGGGTAAGGTCAGCAGTGCTCACTCATGGCTCTCAGGACATCCCTCAGCATTAAAAACCTTTAAGGTCACCAAGGAAAGGTGTGAGGATCACACAAGGAGGTCCCCAGCCCAAGGTCAATCAAAACCAGTGAGAGATTAAACTCCAGAGCCTCTGGTGCAGCTTCCAGACCTAAAATACTCCCTTACACCTCACTGAGCATTGAGACAGAGCCCTGGGGAACTGGTTTGGACTGGTGGCTCAGTGACTCTTCTCAGTCATGCAGAGTGGCTTTGCAGTGGTTTGGGAGATGAAGAGCAGGGCTGTCCCTGTGCCACCTCCAGCCCACCCCCAGCAGCCAGCAGTGTGTGCAAGGGCAGCACAACCTGGCTGTGGATACTGGGGAATAATCCAGGAGAGCTACTGGCCAGGATTCCCAAGGCAGCTCTCCTTGTGCCAGGTTGGCTGCTTGCTGTGAGCCCCAAGGGGAGCACAGCTCTTCTGCAACCCCACAACAGCCAAAGTCCAGGGTCTGGCTCTGGATTTGCTTCGGAAATGCAATTTAATAATGCTTTTTGGAGGAGGAGTTGGCTTGAGATTGGGCTGGGGTCCACACAAAGCATCTGGGAGAGGAGAGGTAACCACTCCTGCTCCGTGCACTGTGCTCATCCCTCATTTCCCCTCCTCACCACAAGTCAAACACACCCAAAGGCACCTTCATCCTCACTCTCCCTGCCAGAAGCTAACCATGAGCATCCCAGAAGCCCTTTACCAATGCATCTTTCTTCACCTGCCAGCACACTGGTACCCAAAGGGGGGGGGTCCAAGGGCATGATCTGCCCACTGCAATCACTGCTGTGAATGCTTCCTTCTTTTATTTAACCATCCAGACACGCAAGTTCAGGAATGCAGGTGAGATGCAAATCCCAGTTGCTTGGGCTGTTTTTCCCAATATTCATGCACCAGTAGCAGTTTCCAGTGCTTTGCTTGGTTTCCCAAAAAACTGTCAGTAACTTAACTGGCAGTTGCCAGCTTCAGCCTGTAACTGGGAAAATGCGCCCACTCAGCTCCAGAGCAGTCCAGGAAAGCATTCCTAATTCCCCCTCCCATTCCCAGCTGGATTGGGGGAGGCAGGGAGGGGAGAAAGAGCATCAATTGAGGCTTTCACTTCCCAGCAATGATGCTCATCTGCCACCGAAAATTAACTCCATGTGAGTCTTATTTTCGCTGTGGTTTGCTCTCCGTGGTTTCCAAAAGGGAAATGATACCCCTTCCCACATGTGCTCATCCCACTGCTGTGGCCACAGGAGCTGGGGCTCCTCAGGTCTGCCCACCTTGTCCTGGCTGTGATGGATTTACTGGCACGGGAATAAAGACCTCTCTGCACTGCACCAGTGGGTTTTCTGAGGGTGTTCACAGGTAGAAATGAGGGGTTTCTCTGCAGAGAATGTTCACCCCCAGCAGACCTGGCAACAGAGAGCCCTAAATGGAAGGGACCCAGCACCTGTACACAGGTGTGGTGACCCCAGGACATCACTTGGACCTGCCCTGGGATGCAGCACCTTTGGAGGGGGTTTTGCTGGGGTTGGGGGGTGCAGGAGGAGGGGTACAGGTAACTCACCTCCCGGGCTGGTCGGGGTATTTGTGTTTGCAATAAGCCTCTAGCGACGCGTACACCTTCTCCCGCAGCGCCTCCACCTCGGCCGGGTTCGACAGACCTTTCGAGTCTAAAAGGCAGTAAAAGCACCATCAGCCAAAAATCTCCAGGCTTTCCAGGCAGGCAAGAATCACCCCATACACCCTCCATCTGCCTCCATCCCTCTCAGCACCACCAGACCAGGGCAGAGCATGGATGTGGGGTCTGAGCTCCGGGTATTTGGGATAGTACCAAACAACTCCTGGAGAGCATCAAAACCCTCATAGGCTTGCCCTGTCACTACAGATCTGCTTTATTCCCCTTCATGCCCCAACCCCAACACTTTTGGCTCATTGCAGTGGTCCCCTACTTAAAGGGTTTAATCCCCTTCAATTCCTGGGCTTGTGGGATTTCTCCTCCCAGCAGGAAACCCTGTGGTGGGGCTGAAGGAGAAGCCCCAGCTCTGGCAGGTCCCCTGTGACACAGCAAGGATCTGTTTTTAGTAGGGTGAAAGGGACAGTCAAGAAATCGATATCCCCAAGCACATGTGCCACGGGAACCTCTCCAGATTCCCCTTCTTTTACCATATACGGCTAATCCCAAATTACAGACAATAAATTACTGGTGATTACAAGGAGGAGGGGAATTAAAAAAAAAGCCAAGAAGAAAAACAAACCCAAGAAACAGCAATAAACCCTGCTGAAATGGTCTGGCCTGGGTTTGGTGGGAAAATCCAGGGAAGGAGCCGTGCTTGGGCACAAACTGTGCTCCTGTGAGGGCAAGGAAGGGAGGGGTGACCATGGATGTGGAGTTCTGTCTTTGCTGCCATTTCATTTTGGTCTGGATTGACCTGCCCTAAAGTATAGAGACCCCCTCCCAGCAGAGCTGTCCAGGTATGTGCAGGCTGCCAGCTGGCTCCTGCTGCATAGGGATTTGCTCCCCAAAATGCTGGAGACAAGCCCTGGCACTGAACCTTCTTCCCTTGGGCAGCTGGGGCCAGGGGGGAAAAGCAAGCAGCATGAACCCTTCTGGAGTCTGTGGAACTAAGCAAGCTGTGGCCAAAAATTCAAGTTCTTGTGTATTTTATGAGCACATTTCATGTCTTTCACTCTCTCCAGGTCTGCAAAGGGCTTTTCCAGAAATGGGGATAATACAAACCCTTAGATGATGAGATCAGGAAACAGAGACAATAATGTTCATGTTACAATGTGGTTTTAATCCATATTTTTCCCTTAAAGGATGTCTAGATTCAATTTTACTCCAATTCAGGGACACCACTCTCAAGCACTAGAACTTTCTTTTTACAGAGTCGCTGTGAAAAGGAGGAAAGCTGATAGGACAAGAGGGAATGGCTTCACACTGATAGAGGGCAGGTTTAGATTGGATATTAGGAAGAAATTATTTCCTGTGAGGGTGGGGAGGCCCTGGCACACGTTACCCAGAGAAGCTGTGGCTGCCCCATCCCTAGAAGTGTCCAAGACCAGGGTGGAAGGGGTTTGGAGCAGAAGGTGTCCCTGCCCATGGCAGGGGTGGAATGAGATGAGCTTTAAGGTCCCTTCCAACCCAAACCAGTGTGTGATTCTGTGAAAGGGAGGAATGGAGACCAGCACTGAGCATGGATCCAGATCCATCCCTGCCCTGCACAGGACATGCCTGTGGGGTGGCAGATGCACATGCAGCACTTAATTCCACTTCCATCCTTGCCTCTCCCTTCTTGCCCTACCCTCAGGAGCTGGCTGCCCTCAGCTATTTGCAGTGGAGCTTTTTAAGGAAGAAAAGGAGCCAAAAGGACAGAACATCAGGCAAGAGGGGACAGGAGAGAAGATACAGGCACATACCAGGGTTGAAGAGGACAATGGCTCGCAGGCAGCCCAGCTCTGTCTTGTCCATCAGCATGTCTCGCATTTTTGACACGAGTTCTGTCAATACCCTGCAAAGGACAAGAAATCACAGGCATCAGCTTTAAAAAGAAATGAAAACACCCAGGTGTCAGACCCAGAGGGTGGTGCTCTGGTCACAGTTAACGAAGTCAGGGGATGGTGCTCGCTTGAACCAGCTGAGGATGTGGCCTCATCTTCCTCCTCTATCAAAAATAGTTCATTAGGAACATCAATAGTTCCTGTGAGATACAGCAGGGGCCATAAAAACTGGGTTCATCCATTCATTGAGAGGATTTGGCACCTGAGAAAGCTGCCTAAAAATAAAAAATAATAATAAAAACCCACCCCAACAGGTATCTAAAAGTAATTTCCTCTACCGGTAATTTTTATTACTCCCTTCGCTCTTACTGCAGGTGCTGGTCTTGAAATATTTTCCACTGATTGCCCAGTTTTTCATGTTAGATCCTGCAGCAAAGTCATGATCTTGCACTTATGACCTCACAGGAACAAATGATGTCACCCAGGGCTGAAGAACAATTTCCTCACAAAGCACAGCAGCAAAGGTGATTTGGTTTCAACTAAGTCGTCTCAAGATGAGTCTCGGGCAGAGAAATCAGCCTTTCAGCAGCGTCTGGAGCCACACTGTGGGTCAAACACCCTGGAAGTCTGGCTTTAAAACACTTTCCCAAAGCACAAGATTAAAGAGCCCTCAGGATACGCATGTGGAACCTGCTGAGTATTTTTGGTGCCTTTTCATTGTGAAACTAAAATCACGTCTTGGTCCAATTAAAGATGAAAAGAAACGAAGGAGTGGCCTCCTCATAACATTAGAAGGCATCTGGACCCCATGAAAGAGGCTTTGATTTGCACTGGGAAGCCTTCTCCCTGTTTTGGGCTTTTGCAGGTTTAAGAGGAGGGATTCCATGTTGTTGCCTGCAGCAAGGACCACATTTCCATGGGATGGACGCCCTCATCCCGGGCTCCTCCGACCCCTCAAGGAGGGTGCAACACGGGGGATGGAAGTGGTTTGGTGTGGAGACAGAGATGGGGATGTCCAGGCATCCATCCATCCATCCATCCATCCATCCATCCATCCATCCATCCATCCATCCCTCCCTCCCTCTGCCCACCTGTCGAAGATGGCCCCGACGCCAGCACTGTGCGCGCTGTTCCGGTGCACGTGGAGCCCCGTGGCTAAGAGGATCCCATCCTTCACAGCTATGGAGCGGTGGGAGAAGGAGGCAATTAGGAGCTCATTCCACCCTGGGGACGAGAAAACAAGCAAGGCTGCAGGTTAGAGCCACCTCAGCGGGTTTGGGAATCAGCGATGGCACATCCCTGCTGCTCAGAAGAGGAGGAAACCGCCTGTGCTAGAGGAACGTGGCTGGACATGGGAAGGGAGAGGGGAGCCAGCCTTTTCTTGGATGTCAGGGAAGGAAAAAACCATTAAGAAACAAATGAACTAAAAATATAAGGCTAATAAGGGAAGCAGTTTCCTCTATAAACTGTGCAGACACCAGAGCAAACAGCTCTGCCTGCTCCTCTCGCTGTGAACCTCTGCGTGGGTGTGGAGCCCTGCACTCCCCTCTGCCCTCACCCACTGCCTCCGAGCACTTCCAGACCTATCAATGCTTCCTATCAGCTCACTGGGCTCATTTTCAGGTCATAACAGGGCACAAAAGTTCATTCACCATCATTCAGATCTGCAAAAGGGACCAGGAAAACTCTGTCTTGTGGGTTTGTTGCTTCTGCCATGTGAATACTGGGAGGGACTGTGTGTGCTGTCTGCACAGGAGTGTCCCACATCCATGACTGCTCCACTGACCACTTCCACAGCTGCTTGGAAATCAGCTTTTAGTTTTATTGTTTATGCTATTTAATAAATAGTCTTAATAATAATAAATAATAGTCTTATTATTTATGCTACTTTGGGATATAGGAAGCACATCCTCTGAGCCCAGACCTAGTTACAAACAGGGAAGAGAAGGGAGATGCAACCTCCTTCCCTGCCTTCCAACTCTCCTTGCAATCCAACACTTCTCCAAATTCTTAAATCCATCACAGGCTCAGTTCAAGAATTCCTGAAACAAAGCCATGACAAGAGGAAATGCTGCAAAGATTGAAGGGTGGAAATTGTGGTGACTTTCAACCAGGAGCAGCATCTTCTGTAAGACAAGACAGGCCTTCAACACCCATCAGGAGGCTGATTCACCCTGCCTGAACATGTTCTGGAGTTCAGAGCACAGGGCTGCTTGGCAGGGTCCAGAAACATCAAGGTACTTGGCTTTAGTGTTTTTTCCCAGTTTGGAAAAGCAACACAACAATCCTTCACCTCTCCTGGCACAGGAACACGTCACGTCTCACTGACTGGAATAAATACAAGGCCCATGTGTGCTCTATTTACCTGCTGTTGCAGTGATGGGTTGTGCCACTAGAAATGTTGACAAGGAATAAAGTTCACTCTTTCCTAAGTGGCCACAGGATGTTTCCACCCCAGCCACGGGAACATTTATTTGGCTATTTACTGGGTGAGGCCTGGCACTTTCACAGGGATTGCAACACTGTGAAACCCAAGGAGAACAGAGGAGAAGACGTGGGACTGAACCAGGAGCCTGCAAGAATCATGTTTGCTGGATGAAGAGGAATTCCCAGAGCCAGACCCACTCAAGGTGCCAGGGGTGCCTCCCACCAGCCATCACACACAGACAAACCCACAGCAGCTCCAACCTACAGAAACCAGAGCTGACTCACAAAGCCCATTCCAAGCAGGGCTTATTCCAGTGAAGGAGCACTGATTAATCAGCATCCTTCAGCTGAATTATTCCCATGTACAGCTGGGACGTTTCACCTGAAATGGGGTTTCTACCCGGTGCTTTCACCAGAACATCCCCAAAGAACTCACAAGATAGAGACGAGCAGGAAAAATTAGGTGTGACCACAGGCAGCAAATTCAAGTTAGAGACCAAACAAGTCTACTCCTAGATTTTTGCATTTCAGCCCAAGCTCTGGAGTAGCAGAGCAGATTTTTTCAACTTGTGTGATTCCTTTCTTGCCAAACAAGGTGGCTGCAGCTTCCTGGGATGCTTTGGCTCCTTTGGGGCAGAGAAGCCACCTTGGCACTGCAGTGACCATCGTGTCAGTCCATCTCACTGCCAAGTTTCCCCACTAGCCCTGCAAAACTAACTGCAGCTGCAGAGATGTAATGCTCAGCATCCTTTGCCAGGCTGAGAAAATATCAGGCTATTCCTGTGTCATCCCTAGTAAGCTTGGAAACAACAAAACCCTGCGAAAACAGGCTTAAAAAGTCAGGTTTCCTTCCCCTCCAAAAAGCTCAGAGAGGGAATATTTTTAAATGATTCAGGATTTGAGGAAAGCTACTGCCAGCCCATCCAGCACTGCTCCTCCAAAGATGTGTGCTCCACTTATTTTGCCTCCCAGGATGCATGACTGAACCTGACTGATGCTCTTAGCTGAATCTTAATACTTAAATATTTCATGGGCAGCTGTTCTCAGCAGGCCTCTCTCCCCACTCAATAATACATAGAGCCATTGGTTAAAAGACTTGGGGGAGGTTATCTGAGGCCCTGGCAGAGATGTTTGGAGCAGGGAGCCCATCAGAGCTGCTCCAGGTGCTCAGTAACCTCATGCCCATGGGGTTAGAGCCACCATGAAATCTGGGATGTGACGGGGTCTGTAGCCCATGGAGCAGCTCCTCAGGATTCCAGCTTGGAGTTACTCATAACAAGCACAAGCACAAGGGACAACATCAGGTCAGGAACATTCAGCTTTCATTAGTCATCTTCTGAAGAGAAAGGAAAACCCGAGACTGTTGTTGTGGGTTTTGGTTCCACTTCACAAAAGGAGAAGGCAGTGCTCTGTCTGAATCCAGCTCTTCCCTGTGGTATTTGCAGGAAGCCCTCAAAGATTCCTATAGAGATGCTTCCCTGCTCATCCACTCTCACAAGAGGCTCTACAGACTCTCTTCAAAAACACACTTCTCTATGTTCCACAGAGGAACATACTCATATTGCCAGCTCTGGCAACACTCACACCCACGGAAAAGCCAGAGGAGCCATCCTGGGAGGGTGCAGGACCTGGCCCAGTGTGCAGCAAGAATAAACCCCCCCAAATTCTCCATTCACAGACCACTGCTGTAGCCACTAAATGAACTGTGACTATAAATATCTCCTTTCGGTAAAATAAGTGGAAAACATACACAAGTCAATGGTGTGACTTCAACAACCACACACCTTTGAGGTGAAGGATTTCAGAGAGGTTGTGAGAGGGACAGGGTATCTGTGTAGGGCCAAGGTACTGGTTGACAGTCAATAAAAAATTGCCCAGTGTTAAAATTCATGCATTTGGGCTACAGCCTTATTAAAGAGAATGGCAACTAGAGTTTCAGTGGTGGGAAGGGAAAAACACTGATCCCATCATCTTCCTACTGTGGAGCCCCTATACCTTCTCCTGAAGGAACCTGCACAGACCTTGGACCAGAATAGTTCTGGTAGTTCCTTGCACTTGGTTCTTACAGCATTTTCCTGTTCAATTTCACAGGCATTTTTTCTGGAGGACACACTTTCCATAGTAAAAAGTGAGAATTCTGCCATCAAGGTGGATCAGCAGCATCTTGTCTAGACCCTTAACCTGAGGCCAGAAGGGTGCAGACAGAGGAGCCACACTCTGCAGGGTTCTCTCCTCTTGAATTCCCTAAAAAAATGAATTTTGGGGAAACAAGAGGCACTTTTAAAACTACCAGAGACTTCAAAGTCCCCAGCTTACAAAGAGTTTCATGCCTAAAACATCCTCACTGAGCTCTGCTCTTGATTTCTTGCCCTCCACAATCTTTGTACAGCAGCAGGGGCTTGAATTCACTCGATGAGGGAAGACCCTTTTTACAGCAAACTGCTTTCCACCTCCCAAATCCTGCTCCTGCAGCCCCCCTGCTGCACAAGGAAATTTAAAATAAACCAAGAGAATTTTATTTTCATCTTGGTGGGTGGGAGAAGGAGGGTGATATATTTTTCTCCCCTTTCTGGTTCTAATTATGATCAAACATTTGAGTTTGATGAAATTTCATGGAGGCCCAAACCCGCTTGGTCTTTCAAGTCTCAATTTGGGAGGAAGGCAAAGTGTAACTCCCTTGGTTTAAATCACCCATTTCCAAGCCCCTCATTCACCAGAGATGAAGCCAGGCCATTTTTCAGCTGATTGGCAGCTGGTGCAACATTTTGGATCCCATTCAGCAGAATCCTTGGGACTTTTTAAATCCGATTTAGAACGTGAATGATCAGAGGCCATTGCTCAGAATCAGTTAAAGGCTTTCAAGGTGCCAGGACCTAAATCTAAGGGTGATACTTGTCACAGTGAGATGTAGCACTGCCAGGCTCCCCATGTGGGGACAGATCCCACTCACCTGCTCTGAGCAAGATGACCTGGTCGTCCAGGGGCAGCTCGGAGAAGTGGGGGATCCTCTTGGCCCACTCCACCAGGGTGAAGAGCTGTTTGTCTGCTGCCTGGCATATGTTCGTCACTGGGTCATTGGGCTGCCAAGAAAAAGAGATGGAAAGGCTTGGAGAAGGCACAACGAGGGCAGGAGAGGATGGAGAAGCAGCTTGAAGGGGTTTTCTGCCTCCCTGCCACCCCCGAGGTGGATGTTCTCAGTCGCAGGGAAAGGAGGTGATTTGACTTCGCCATCACGTGGGTTTTAATAGCTTTTAGAGAGCTCCAAAACGGGAATTGGGAGTGCTGAGACTCAATATCCATCACCCTGACTGATGAAGCAAAGGACCTCCAGCCTGAGGAAGGGCAGGCTCCCTGTGCCAGCATCTCCCAGCTCGATAAACCAGCACCAGAGGGGGCATTACATAAAAAAAAGAGAAAACCCCTTTCCTTTGAAATATTATCCAGTAACAAAAACCATCTGCTCTCAAGGAGGACAGTCAGCCTAAACACACCAAATCCCTGTTTAAAGGAACTGCTAAGAGCTCAAGTGGGCTTGTGATTAGGAACTGGAAGAGCCTGTCTAACCCTGACAAAGGCAGAGCTTGCTGGTACAAATGTGTACATAGGGTTTACCTCTCTGGACAGGATGTATGAGCCCTTCCACATCTCCCACTGTAATCCCTGCTGATATCTAGCAGCTTGGACTGTACAATTTTTTTTTTCCATGTCCTTAAAAGAGCAGTTTCCAAATCGGAGGAGGAGTGTTTACTTCACCCCTGGATTGCAGGGGGAAGGGGTGTGAATTCAGAGGCAGAGCAGAGGCAGAACACGAACACCACTGTAACCTCTACCTCCTGCAAGGCCATTCCTCACCACGAGCTCTCTGTGCTACAGCAAACCCCTCTTCCAGGTTGCACAAACAAGGACCACACTGCTAAGTCACCCCCCTGCCCCTCAGAGCTGTGCCCCGGACCCCTGCCCAGTGCCCTGGCACCAAACCCAAACTCAGTGCCTCAGTGGCCAACATCTCCCATTCTCCAGGCTTAAAATAACCAGAATTTGGCAAGCTCAGGGCACCCGCCTTCGAAGTATTTTCACCTGTTGCATGCAGAGATGGATGGGCAGGGGCTGGCACCCAGCACCCTGATGGGGATGGTCCCCCCTGCTCTGCCCATCTCCAGCAGCTCCCCCAGGGGTGCAAGGGCAGGAGAGTCTCACTCCCAGGGAGCTGGGGCACTTCCATGGGGAAGGAGATGCAAGCAGGGACTGGGCTTTTACTTGGGAAAGAGAGGTAAAACAGGATTTCCTCTGGACAACAGGAAAACCTGCAAGTGGGTGTGAGGAGGAGCATTGCAGCATTGTGTCTCTCTGGAAACACAGGGAATGTTGGCATTTACATGCAGGAAGCGTGGGAAGGGGCACCAGTGGCCCAGAACATCCCCAGCCTTAAGTTATCCAAGTTTGGTGAGGCAGCTGGAGCAGCCAGGTGGAGAACCTTGGCATCCTGGCTCCTGTAAGGCAGGATGGGGATGGAGCCCTGAGTACCCCAGAGGGGGACATGACTTATGGGACACTCCATGCTCCAGCAGAACCTGACCTGTGAAGCAACAAGTGCCTGCACAGCCCCACAAAAGGGGCATTTTAGGCAAGTTAGATGTTTCTGCCAAAGCTTTTATCAGAGGTGGCCTCTGGGCAGGTTGTCACCATCTCTAGGACTCACAAGCTGGGCTCCAGGTGACCCAGCCCAGGCTGTCACTGCTGCTCCATTGGCAGCACAAGCTGTACCCAACCTCTGGTGCTCCCTACAAAGCCTCAAGGAGCCCAACCTTTAATTACACCTCAGATGGCAATTCCTGGAACAACCACGGTACTTCCTGGCAGAACTTAATCACTGTAGGGTGAGAGGCAGCTAAAAGTGTCCTCCCTGCAGGTTGAGAGGGCCTTGCCTGGCTTCAGGAGGGGCACAGAGGTGCTGGAAGCCCTCCCTGTGCACAGAAAGCAAATCCCCTTCTGCAGTAAATAGCAAGGGCACGGTGCCGGAGTGTGACAGAATGAAAGGGCACCTGATCCTTTTGGAAAACTGGAACTTGGAGGCATCTTCCAGAAAATGGTGACTTGAAACCAGACATTCAAAGGCCAATTAAGAGCTAATGGGGATAACACCTCTCAGTTACAGGCTTTGCCTTTCAGTGGTGAGGAGCCCATCCAAGGTGGTGCTTACACCACAGGAGCCCAGATTCCTGGCTGCCAGGGACATGGGGCAGGAGAAAAACCCTCCTCATTGTCCAGGGACAGGTATCTGCTCCAAGAGCAGCCAGAGCACCATGGCACAAGGTGACAGTCACATGACAGTAGGTAGTAACAGGACAAGGCGAGAATGGATTCAAACTAAAAGAGAATAGGTTTAGATGGGATATTAAGAAGAAATCCTTTATTTTGAGGGTGGTGAGGCCCTGGCACAGGTTGCCTAGAGAAGCTGTGGCTGCCCCATCCATGGAATGCTCAGGGCCAGGTTGGATGGGGCTTGGAGCAACCTGGGATAGTGGAAGGTGTCCCTGCCCATGGGAGGGGATTGGACAAAATGAGCTTTAAGGTCCCTTCCAACCCAAACCATTCTATGACTCTGTGTGGGAGAAGAGGGTGTTAACTCCTACCATCACCTCCACCCCAGCCTGGCACAGGCAAGTGGAAATGTCCTTGCAGGCCACCAGCAGTGTTCAGTGCAGACAGACTACGGTGCAGAGGCACAAATGAAAGGACCCAACACACCAGACTAACAGGAAACAGCTTGTGTTTTACCCCGTGTCTATTAGGGACTCAATTTGTCTGCCTTTCCATCACCTGGGCTCTCAGGGGAGGGCTGGAAGGGCAGCAGCTCCTCAGTCTTCCCTCTCCTCATCCGTGGCCTGGTCACTGGGAGCTGCTGATCTCATACATCTGCTAAACCTGCTACAAATGTCACCTCATCGGCAGAAGCCGCTTGACAATAATAGGGCATTTCAACAAGCCTCCTGCTTCTATTTAGATGCAACACACATCCTTGTTCACAGTAATGCGTGTTGAATTATGCAGGAACCAGCTTTCAATTTGCTACAAGAGGCTGAGGAGACGCAGTGCCAGACGAAGCCATTTATTTCAGCTCGATCTCTGGGGTTTGTTTTCAAGTCAGCACAGCGCTGGCTCCAACTCCCCTGAAGTATTTTTAATCCTGAGAGCCATCAGAGCCTCTCTGAGCCCCTCACTACCCAGGGCTCAGCTGCCTCCTCCAAAAAAAAAGCCCCTTGTAGCTTCATGGCTATGGAACCTTCCTCTCAAATGCAGGTGAGCTCCACAACCCTGTACCTGCTTCTGAAGATTTTCATAGAGGAATTGGCTCTGTCCATACCAGGAAACCTTGAATATCCAAATCTGCCCTATTCATGCTATACTCCCTGAAAGCCTCACTTAAGGAAGCCAGTCATAAGGTGTCCTTGCAGGTAAAGGCCAAAAAGAGCATCCCACAGAGCCAGCTGAGACTTGGACTCCTACAAGGAGCAGCCTGACTCTGAGATGACTTGTCCACCAAATAGAACCACAGACTCACAGAAAGGTTTGGGTTGGAAGTGACCTCAGAGATCATCTCGTTCCAACCCCTGCACCAAGGACAGGATGGAGGTATTTCTGACTCAATGCTCCAAGCCTCATATAAAGAAAGAGATAAAGTATTATTGTAGCAGAAAATAAATACTGCAGAGTCCTTCCACTTGCTGGAAATAGCTGCATTTCATCATCTCACAGACACCCAGCACACAGCATTAGGAATTGCATGGGGATATTTCAGTGTATGGTCTTGCTCTCCTGGGTTAGCCAGGCCAAATGTTGTCAGAGTTCCACCTTTGTGCCCCCCAAAAAACTGTGAGGCAGCCAGGGGATGCTCCCTCCTCCAGCCTCACTGCTGTCTGTCAGAGGAATTCCTCTATTCCCATTGTTTTCACAAGAAAAGGGGCTACTGAAGAATGGGGATTGCATCCTAAATACTCCTAGGCTGGGCACCAAGTACTTTCTCTGCAACAGGGCTCTTGATGAGGGTTTTCCTCTGAAACTTGATGGAATTTCAGAGGATGGGCTAGCTCTCACACTGGGAAGTAGCTGCTTTGCAGGGAAACTTAACCTGTAGATAAGGGAATTTCTTAGCAAAGACAGTTTCCCTCAAGAACTCAAGGCAGTTCCTCACTCTCCATGTAATCACAGACTGGTTTGTGTTGGAAGGGACCTTAAAGATCATCTCATTCCAACCCTCTGCCATGGGCAGGGAACCTGGACCAGGATGCTCCAAGCCCTGTCCCATTTCCCTGTCACCTCTCTCTTGTTCACACAAGGTCCTGTTAGAGCCCATCTGCTCCAAGCAGGCCCAGTTATAATGCAAGTTTCTAAATGGGAAAGGAACTTGAAAGTCAATGTCTAGGCAAATTCCTCCACATTTTCTCTTCTCAGAGCCAAGCAGCTGTATAATTCTGCATCTGAAAAGTCACACCCTCATTTTACAGCTCTTATCTCTTTGTGTCTCAGCCACGGAGTTCTGTTTATTGGCTCCATTGGACTCTGAGCTCTTCAGAGCGTGGAGAGTCTTCCTGCCTTTCAGCTCTGAGGGCTGCTAATTAAAATAAAATCTTCTCTGCAAATTCTAATTACGCCTTATATTATCTTTGCTTTCCCTGTGGCTGTGGGATAAAAGAGTACCAATGCTGGTGGCTGCTGGCTTTGCTCTCCTCATGCTCCCATCTAAGCTGACACATGGAGTCCACAGCAGAGCCAAGAAGCATTTCTGAGCCCTTTCCTTTCCCACAGGCTCAGTGCTGTGGTCACTCCTGATGCCCCACAGCCACCCCTCTGTCCCCAGTGCCCGGGATGGGGTTGGGGCAGAGGGAGGAGGTGCCTCACCGAGCTCGGCGTCAAGCCCATGTTTGCTTCGATGTACGTCTCTGTCTTTGGCTCCACAGCGAGTTCAGCTTCCAGGATCTTTTCCACAGGCATGTCCTCGTTGGCGCTACTTGTCGACTCCACCTCGTTCTCGTTGCGGTCCTTCCCCCGCTGCCTCTCCTCCTGGACAGCTGGAAGGGCACAGAGAAGGGACATGTGTCACACACTGAGCTGGGACCCCCGGCCACCACGGAGCTACGGGTGTTACTTGGCCACGAAATCCCAAAGCACCCTCAGACCTGCAGGATTACACACATCTCGTGTCTTGTCCTCCCACCAGTGTGGGCAGTGGGGCTCAGGACCGGATGGTTCAAGGGAATGGGAGGTTTGGGGAAGCCACTGAGCAGCCCCAGCCTGGGAGAGCTGCTCCATATGTGCTCCCCTGAGAGCATGGCAAGGGAGGATCCTGCTTGGAAACTTCCCTTTCTGCAGAGGGAGAGGCCTTGGAACAAAAAAATTAAAGACAAAAAGAGGCAAAGGAAGCAACATGGCGAGTCACTGCGGGAGAGGGAAAGGGATGGGTGAAGTGGTAGAATAAGGGAGTCCTAAAGAAAAGAGAAATCAGTCACTTTAAAGGGTAAATCCAGAGTTTAACCACGTTGTGAGGCTGTTAGTGCTGAATTCCCATGGAGGTGATGGCATGCACCCATCTAGCTCCCTGGTCCAGCACTAATGCCAAAGGCTGAGCAGAGTTTCATGGCAGGATGGTGCTCCCGTGGGACAGGAGCTCCATGCAAACCACCATCCTGCCTTTTGCTTGGGGCAACCTCTGAACAGACAGGAGAGACCTGTCCCAAATCCTGTGTGGTAGGAGTAACCTTGCCAGAAGCCTGTCACATGCTGATGAGTTATGTCTGAGCAGTACAGAGATGAAAAACACTTATTAGATGCTAATAACATTATTATTAATGACCTCCCTTTGAAACCAGCACACTTTCCCTACAACTGGGAAGTGGCTTTATGCAGTTTACACTGGGAACTCTCTCCTTCTCCATCATCATGACATATACCCTAAATCCCACACTTTTCCACACACCATTGTTTCTCACAGTTTGTTTTCTCTCATTCTACTTAAGAACAGCTCAAGCAACAGGAGATCCATCACTGGCCATGAGAGACAACTCCCTGAACTTGCCCAGCTCTTTGCTGACTGAATGAGACACTCAGTAAGGTAAAAGCCCTGCTATTTATTGAAAATTATCCCAACACTTCCCCTCTCTGCTGAATTTGAAGCTGGTTATGTGATGCTCAGAGAAAGCAGCAGGGGCACAGTATTATTTGGGGGAAATCAGAGCTGTCTGTAACACAAGCAGGCTTTTCAGGCAATCACTGGGACCAGCTCTATGCCAAGTGCAAAAGTAAAACCTACAATATAAAACTCATTTCTTAAAAACCAGGAAATTAAGACACATGCTAAATGAGTGCTATATGGACGTTGATCCCATTAACCCAGCTCCTGGGGCTGATTCCCACTGCTCTCCCTCCTCCCTTCCCACAGTGTTGCTGTTTGCTGCACGTCAACAGTGCTCAGACTCCTTCCATGTGAAAGCTGTTATGCAAAAAGCAAGAGATTATTTTTTGCAAACTGAAGTTTATGGGCTGCAGAGGCTCCCAAGGCTCACACAACGTGTTCTGCTTGGGCTGCCAGAGCCAGGTAAGCTGCTGCTGTCAAGGGCTCAGATTTGTGTCGTGGCTTTTGTCCATCTGGCTCTTGTCTGGCATGGATTCTTCTTTTTCAGGCCAACATAAAATCCTGCTTAAATTTCACCCCCCGCCCCTACTCCTGCTTTTTCAATTATCAAAAAGAGAAATTTTTGCTTAATGTCAACTCTTCTTCAACAGCACAGATGCACCAAAACTCCTCTGGGCACATTAGGAGAGATAAAACACCTACTAAATAACAGAAAAAGCCTGAGAGAAAGGCAAACCCTCAACAAATGGGATCTTATAAAATGACTTAAATGCCAAAGTCCTGATGCACAGTCACAGCAGGTCTTAAGGATAAAGGTACAAAGTTGGTTCCCTGCTCTGAGATGAACCACCTCCATCACCAGGGTGCCAGTCCCAAAAACTATCTTCATGCTGGACACTGTGGGGAAGCATTGCAGAGGTCTGGGGAGACAGTGGCTACTTAAAGCCTTAAATCTGCAAATCTCAACCTCATCAAAGCCAACAGACACATTCTTAGCACGAAGAATCAGAGACACTTCAGAGGTTATAAGAGAGAATCTTACAGGCCATCACAACAGCCTTGTGATTAGGCTGAATCCAGCTGATACAAACGAGAGACAGAAGAGACAGATGGGAAGAGATTATACACGTAAGTAGTTATTTCTATTGATCTCTGCTTTGAGCTGCTACACCAGAAAATTGGTGCTGCAGCTCGCTGGGGAGCTGGTCAGGGGACAGCTGACTCATCCCAGCTCAGCCCCACGCAATCCCCACACTCGCCCCATCCCAGCTGGCTGTGGCAGCAGTGACACCCTGGGCAGAGCAGATGGTGTATTCCCACCCAGTATCCAAAGATAGACCCAGTTCTTGCCTGAGAGAGCATTACCTGCTTTGCTACCCCCGTGTTTCCAAGCTCAGCCAGCCTTCTCCAAAGGCAGGACCAGCCTGGCATCACTTCACAATCGCCCCCGTCCATCCCATCCCACCCCATCCCATCCCACCCTGTCCCAGGTTCTCTGGGCTGCAGGAAACAGTGGCTGTTTCTCAACACTGAGGTCAGAGACCCTGTTATCCTCCTTTCCCCCTAAGATGATGCCTCATGCACAGGTCTTCACCAAGGTGTGCATCTGCAGGAGCAGGTGACTGAACTATTGAAGCTCAGCTGCCCTTTAAGTGTTTGTGAACCCGACTTGTTTCTCACTTGGGAATGATGCAGGATACCTGCCCAGCCCTGGTTGATGGATGTAGCTTTCAGGGATGCCTGTGAGGCTGTTGACTCAGTTGTAGGTGCTATTTTCTCTCCCTACAGGCAGCTCCAGGAATGAAGTGGGGACAGTTTCATTCTTCATGTGTACAAGAGGTTTGCTCTGTGCCTGACCTTGGGGCACACATGAACCCCCCTCCAATAATGATCTGTCACCTCATTCTTCCAGGCAAGGCACTCTCAAAGTCCCCCTTGGGGATCCAGAGATTGAATCCAAACCTTGTGTCTCCATTTTCCTAATTTAAGATTCACCCTGAAGCATCCTACAGTTCCAGGAGTGGAAAGCCCAGCATGTCCTGGAATGTACAGGGATTTGCAGTTGGCATTCAAGGCTCCTGGATTCTGTGGGTTCCAAGACTTGAGCTTCCCAGCAGGTGCAGCCATCCTTGCTTCAGAAGCTCAGCAGAACTGAGAGGACATCCAAAGTGGAAGGAGCAGGCAGAGCTGCCAGTCACTCACACCCCTTCTTGGCAGAGTCCTCCCTGTCTCCCACCATCATGGGCACAAAATTTCTGAATTTCCTGCAATCAGCATTTCCCTGGAGCTGCTGAGGACCTGACAAGCTGTTGCTCCTTCTTAGGAGAGATGCTGAGGGACACATCACCATCTCAGAAAAAGAATGGGGACTGTATTTCTTGAGATGTAGGAAAAAACAGCATGTGGGATAGAGGGAAGGAAAGAAGAGCAAGTTTTTTTTTTAATCATTAAATACAGGATGTTTGTATGGGGATTAGTCAAATAAACCACAGTGGAGATGACAAAAATACATTTTCCAATTTTTCATTTTTCAAACGGATCTGGTTTGGGAACTGGGTTTCTTTGTGGTTTTGTTCTTTATTTGTATTTATATTTTTAAAAAGAGAAATACAAATGTGGCAGCTGCATGGCAGCTTGTCTGCTAATATTGAAATGGGAATACCTTTTTCTTCCTGGCTTCCCAGACGTCCTGTGCATCGGGATGGAGGGTGCTCCATCCCTGGAACACAGTAAAATTTAGAAACAAACATATCATTTGGTTCTTGTTGCTTCTGCTGGATTTTTCTGTGCTCCACTCTGCATTGTGCCCTCCTGCTCTGCTGGATGGGCAAGGAGACATCCAGCTGCTGTCCAAGAGAACCTTGGGAAAAGGATTAAACTGCAGAGTGCCTGTGATTACAAGGCACTTGACAGCGTGACCTCCAAGGACCTTTGCAAACCTCAGCTGGGCTCTCCTGCTCTTGCTGCAGTGAGAGGGTGATAACGAGGTGAAGGGCTGGGAACGAATCCCGCTGCTGGGGGCAGGAGGAGGGAAGGGCTGCCAAGGGCTCTGCAAGACCAGTGTGATCATCCTGCCTCCCATCACACTCAACTCCTGCCTCAGCAGACAGGTTTGTCTGGACAAACCACAGGGTTTGGCTCAGATGGATGCGGGGAAGCCACGGAAAGGAGCAGGTGTCCTTGTCCTTTCATCTCCCTCTCAGCCCGTGGGTGTTGCACCAGATCCACACTTAGGACTCTGCTGTTCCCAACGATGCTGATTTTTCTCATCACGAGGGTGGCACAGCTTTTGATCAACAGCATGGGTCTATCCATCTCAAAGGCAGGAGGTGAGCCAGGCATTTCACTTGCTGCATCCCCAAAAACACTCCCCTGCAAGGCAAAGCAGTCCCAAGCTGCAGTTCCCCCAGCCATGCCATGTTTCCAGAGATGAGCTTCCCCTGCTCTCCTCCGGGTTGATGGCTGTGCCAATGCTTTTATTTCTCTTCAAGGAGACTCGTATGGCTGAGAGCTTTTCCAGGTTGATTTTCTAAACATAAGGGAAGCATTTGAACCTTGCAATCCACTTGAGGAGAAAAAAAGATGTTGTAGTCAGAGAGCTCAGAGAGGCAACCCCACCTCCTCCAGCTATGTCTGAGCTGAGCCAAGGACAGAAGCCTGTGTTTTCCATGGCACCTGATGAAGAGGCTCTCCTGTTATTCTGCTTGATTTGGTCTGTACTTGCCTCAGGCCAGTTGCTGTCATTTTTCATCTCAAGCTTCTCCAGCCCATCTGCACTTCCCCAGGCCATGGAACAGCAAGACATGGAGCCCCATGTGTCCAAACTGCTTCTTGGTGACCCCTCTGAGATCTGAAATGTCTCATTCCGTGGATTGCAGAGAAGCCTCAGCTACCTGAGTCCAAGGGCTGATGTGCCAAAATGCCAGATCCCTCCTATGCCTGTGTCCACATCACACTGAACACCTTGTCTTTGCTCGTGGGGCAGCATCTGATGGCTAAAAAAGCAGGTTTGAGTCCATTACAAAGTGGCAACCAGTCCAGTTCAGGTGCTCAAACCAACCACTGTGGGTGGTGCTCACTGGTACCAAAGGAATGTTAACAAAGGGGGAAGAGGCATGAAGGAGACAGGATTTTCCACAGGGCAGAGGTGTTTCTAAGAGCCCACAAAGTGGGCAGAGGCATCACAGAATTCTTTATTTTCTGGGAGAGGTGTGGAGGCAGCAGCTCTAATGACCAGCATCAGTACACAACTGCTTTCTGGGATGAAAATCCATCCTTCCAGGAGCAACAGGGATATCCTGGGGAAGGATACTTCGCTTCCACCAAAAATGAATGGGGTTTTCTCTGGGTGACAGACCCACTGCCTGGAGTCCCTGGGGATGGGAAGTCTGGCAACACATGGGGAAGGCAGTGATGCTCATTCCACAGAGACTGAGCCCCAAACCTGCCCAGTGTTCTCCCAGCCTGCAAGTGGGTGGCTGGTTATTTATGAGGTGCTGGGTAGGGGGTTATTGGGGATTTCCATTTCACTCACAGTGGAATTTACTGGGCTCTGCTGACTTTTATGAAGCCACATCTTCACTGTGTATCATCAGCATCTTGAAGTGCTTATGCCTGAGGTACCTGTTTATACTGAAAATGCCACGACAGCTGAGGAAACTAATTCAGACAGTGTTTCTTCTGCTTTGCTTTCATGTGTCACTTTTTTTTTTCCAGAGGTGCAGCTTTCTGCTACTGTAAACAACCTCAAAAGCTGAGACACATGAAGTAAATGGTGGTTTTTTCCTCCAACATTTTCAACTCGCTACTGTAGTTGTTTAAGGAGTACAAAATACCACCTTGATAATTAAACAATATAACTTCAGAATGTTAAAAAGTGGACTGAAACCTTTGCATGCAGCTGGTTCACATGAAGAACAGCCCTGGAAAACAACAGCAAAAATCTCCATCTCACTTCACTCTCCAAAGCTGGGCATTGAAGTATAAGCAAACAGCAACATTGGGAAAGGAGAGAAAACCATAAACCAAACCCTTTTTCTCAACCCAAGAGAATCCTAAAAAACAAAAAAACAAATCCAGAAGCATTTAACTGGTTTAAACAGCAGCACTTTAAAAGGATATAAGAAACAAGCTCATTAAGTTGGAAGACATTTTCCATTCCAAAATTACTGCTAAAAATAACTGTTCTCTTGAACTCTGCCCCTTCACTAGGCTATGGCCACTTGCCTGCTCTTATATTCACTTGGACAGTGGGTTGGAAACCTGAATTCCTGCTCTTTCTCCCCAAATCCCTTTTGTTCCTGTTGTTCCCAAGAGATGTTCCAAGAGTTGGGATGGCTCCAGCTCCAAGGAGTTCAGGGGGGATGCACAGCCATGGCAGGGGATTGGACGCAGTTCAGTGAGTGACTGCTGGTAGTGCAGGAACTTGGCTCCAAGTCACTCCACGTTAAAACAGGGGGAATCTTTGGTCCCTCTGGATTAAGAGATGTATCTGGAGACGTGGGAAGGACTCTGGGCTGTGGACTACAGATGCTGCAACTCCAACCATTCCCAGCTTAACTCCCTCAGCTCGATGGCAGTGCAAGCGAGAGGGGAAAAACCAACCCACAAACACAGGAGAAGGGGAAGAATTAACTCAGGCTGTGAAGTTTAATGAAGTCAGAGATCAGTCTTGAAGTCAGAGACCGGGTGTGCAGCCAGACAGATGTCCTGGATGCTCAGAGCATGGCTCTGGATCATGTCATGGCAGCTGGTGGAATGAAGCTGCAGCCACACCATACCTGGGCCACGCTGTTACAGCACCCACACCTGGATTTAGGAACAACCTTGGGGGGCAGCTGTGCAGCCTGAGCTGCAGGTGCTGGAGGAGAACAGCTTGCTGGTCTCCAGATGGGCTTACGAGCTTCCCAGCGGAGACGATCGACATCCCCTTCCCCCACCAAACCCGCCACCAGCGCCCCGCAGCACACCGGGGCTGCAGCTCGGAATCCCCGCTCACAAACCGGGCAGCCCTTCGGACACAGTCCGGCTCACACGAGGAGCCGCTCACGTCCGGAGCAGCGCTGGGGGAAGGAGAGGCCGGAGCCGGAGCGGGGCCGGGCTGTGCCGGTTCCCTGTGAGCCGTCCAAGGGCGGCCGCGGGAGCATGAGAAAGGGCTGCTCGCTGGTATTTCCTGCTCGCTGTGCGATCCGCCGGCGCTGCCAGCCACGGAGGGGCCGGGACCTCCTCACACGGCACAGCCACGGAGTTTGCAGCCCCTGATGACCCCCTTCACCTCTGCATTAACCCCGGCTAAGGGCACTGCACACGAGACCCCTCTGTCCCAAGACCCTCGGTGTTTACTCCCACCTCTTCACAAGACCTTTGCCTCCCTAACTCCAAGGCAGTTTCCACTTTTTCCCTTTAAAATCCAAGGCTGCTGATACACAGACACCTTAGACCCTAATGAGTAACAGATCAAGGAGGGAGAATTCTGCTTCTGGATACAAACAGCCACCCCCACAATAATAATAATCCCTGCGTTAGTCAAGATCCCTGATGGTAATCTTAATTTTGTTGACTATCCGGTATTTAGTGGGAGACAGAGTACAAAAACCAAAGCCTCACACAGCTGGCAGTAATTCATAGGGGAAAAATGTTCCCAGTTGCTTATTTATTATAGCTGCAATATCTCAAGAGTCCGTGAGGCTCATTCGCTGTGAATGCAGCACAGGATCTGTGGTGTATGTTTTTAACAGGAGATGCACACAACGGGAGGAAACTTCTGCTGCTGGAGACTTCCACCCCTTTAAGCCAAGGCTCACAGTCCTGAGGCCATCCTTGTCCCCTCAGCAGTGTCCCAGGGCCACCCCCTGCCTCTCACCTCCCTGGGTGCTGCTGCTCCTGCCCTGGCTGAGCACATGGTCCAGGTCCATCCCTCTGGGTCTGCTCTTGGCATTTTCACCTGGGGACCCTCCAGCTGTTGGGATCAAACCCTTCCAGACCTCCATGAGCTGCCCAAGAGGTCCTGTTGATTTTACTTCTCTGATATAATTTCTCAGCTAAGAGCCCCCTTTTCCCTTTACCCTGGCACAGATATTTTGGGTACAGCCTCATTCCTTTTCCTCCCAGCATTGCTCTCAGATCACAGCTCTGCCTCTCACTACAGCTACAGTACTCACTTTGGAGACTTTTACTGTACTTCCATAACATCCAAGTACCTTTAGGCAGAGATACTTCCCAGCAGGAATCTGCTATGCCTTTATGCAGCTATAAATTAGGTCTCCAGAGCAAGATATTTTATAGGGAAATGAGGCCAGTTATCCTGGCTCTGTTACTTAAACAGTTTATGCTAGAGGATAAAAAGCCAGCTATGATGTATTTAGGCAAAATGAATTAGCAATGTAGGATTTACCCCAAAACTCTTCCCTAAAATAGAGGTGGGATGCAGCAGGACTAGTGTAAGGAAAAGGACAATATTCCTGGCTAGCAAAGCGGATAGGAAGCAGCAGTGAGCTGGGATGGCTGCTACAGGAAGAGGATTTTCTTTTACAAATCAAGGGGATATCACATGTGAAACTCAAGAGCTGCTCAAAACCAAAGTAAGATCCAACTTCTCACTTTTGGCTCTACGACAACATTCAGACTTCTCTATGAGACACTGAATTTTAAGGTTTATAACAAGACAGAGCTTTATTTGGGGACCAGAGGAGTTATTCCAGCTTTCCCTAGATGGGGATTAAACGCCCAAAACTTCTGCTGACTTTCAAATCACCAGTTTCCTTCCCTTCTGGGACACTGTCCCCACCAGATCAGCCAACACTGCCTGAGTGCACTTCTGGAGTCACCAAGATCCCATCTGTCACACTTTTAAATAACTGTCTGATCATTAGGAATTCATTTGCTATTCATTGTGATAATGTTAATCAAGATGAATTAATAGAGTCCTCCTACTGTACGCGCTCCATGGGGAATTCCACCACCATTTAGAAATTAATTAATGGACCTATAATTTTAGCGGTGCTGCCCACGCAATTGTCGTTAATGGCTGGCAGGGAGCAGGTACCTGCTCACAGGGTGTCACTGCAGGCTACACTTACAGCATTCCTGCTGGTGTTCCTATCCCTCCAGATCTTGGCTGAGATGTTCTTGGGGGGCTGAAGGGTCTCCAGCTGCCAGTGGAAGGCTCTGGAGGCAACACCAGGGGAATGGGTGCTCCTCATTTCTCCCCTGAGAAGCAAGTGCTGCTGCTGAACACACAGGAGACTTCTTGGCTTTTTTTTTGTCACCTGAGTCTTCCACAGCTCAAGTTTTGGATCAAATTTTCCTCCTCCTGCTGCACATCTCCCAGGGGATCCTGTACTCTCCATGTTTCTGCCCCTCTGCACAGCACCCAGAGCAACACCAGCCCCCTCCATACACACCACCACACCTGCACTGTCCCACTCATCCTCACAGGCACTCTCTCAATGCATCAATCTCTCTATTTAAGACCAGAGGCCTGGTTGAGCAGGAAAATTTGTTCTGAGCTCCAAAGGGTTAAGCTCAGCAGGACCAAGGAGGTCCCCTGGGTGCCCTGGCAATGCCCTCACACCTCCAGCACAGACAGCTTTGACATTTGATGACTTTGCACGTCGTGGGTCCTTAGGTAACCCCATAAATTGAGCATGGCAGGGCCTGCCCAACACTCAGTGCAGCTCCAGCACTGCCCCATTTAATCAGTTCTCCAGACAGGACTAAGTGCTCTTCAAAGGGACCCAGACTGGAGCTGTGCTGGCCATGGCCAGAGCAATGTGGTGCAGCGATGGGTTTATCAACCTGTCAGGGAGGCAAGTGTGGCTCTGAAGATGTAAGGGGAGAAGGCAGCAGAGAACTGGGGTCATTTTCACGTCACGTCTGGTAAAAGCCTGTCCTGCCAGATTAGAACAGACACAGTCAGCATTTAAAAAGAGCATTTAAAAGAGGCACTGCCAGATAGGTTTAGATCCTAAATTTAAATTCCAGCAAGGGGAGAGATCTTTTTTATGAGACTGAATTTCTTTCTTCTTCCCAATGAGAAAACAATCAGGTATTGGATTAGGTGTTGAGGCCCTGGCACAGGTTGCCCAGAGAAGCTGTGGCTGCCCCATCCCTGGAAGTGTTCAGGGCCGGGTTGTACAGGGCTCGAAGCAACCTGGGATAGTGGAAGGTGGTGTTGCCCATGGCCCATCCATCACCGGGTGCCACTCTGGGACTCAGTGCTGCTCTGGAGCCCACAGGAGGCCCTGGCTGTGGCACAGAAACAAAACACAAACAAGACACACACACACTTCTGCCACCCTGGCAAGGTGACACAGGCTTTGGTGCCCACCGTGCTGCCACAGGCTGGAGCCTGACGGAGCCTCCTAAGGAAGGCAAGGTTCCTACAACACTCAGGCCAGGCCAGGCCTTACCTTCTCTCTTCATGCCCATGGCCAGACACTTCTGGTAGCGGCAGTACTGGCAGCGGTTGCGCTGGCGCTTGTCGATCAAACAGTCCTTGTTGTCACGGCAGGTGTAGGTGAGGTCCTTCCGCACCGTGCGCTTGAAGAAGCCTTTGCAGCCCTCGCAGCTGTAAACCCCATAATGTTTTCCTGTGGGGGATGAGATTTGGGTTAAAAGTGTCTCTCCCTCACCACACAGACCGTCAGCTCTTCCCAGGGCCTCTCCCAGCGGGGTCTGAGGGGTGCAATGGTTTCGTGGAGTCGTAAGCAGGAACTGAAGAGAAGTGGTTTGGGCTTGTTCGATGTCCATAAAATCAGGATGACCTCCATGGGCTACAAAATGCCTTATATGCAGGAAAATCTCTCAGTATTTCTTAGCCCTATATCAAGGGTGAGGCAGTGCAGCAGTAAAACTTGGGGGAGCCTCCTTGTAACCTCCCCACACCAGACACACGACCCAGCCTGCTCTGTACCATGCACCCACCCTTCCCTTCCAGCCTGGAGCCTGACAGGCACAGGAGGGGTCCCTAAGGACTCACAAACTAGGCAAGCAGAGCTCTTCTGGAGCAGAAAGCTTTTAGAACAGCAGTGAGAATAAAGAGAATTAGCACATCTTTATCTCCCAGGAGTGGAAAGACTCTGTGTCAAGCACATCTTTTTATCTGGTGCTATGTGACAGTACCAGTGTGGATCAAAGGATGGGGAGAGGGAGGGACACTCACTGATGCCTTGTTTTCAGACAGGCTGAGGATGTAACCCCACTGCTAAACAGAGACCTGGGGTCTCCTAGCTCGGTTCAAAGCCTGCCCTGGACCAGGCTGGTCAATAAGGCATTTTTCATCCCTTCTCTGAGGGCACAGGCAGCTCCTCTCCTTACAGAGAGCCCCTGCTGGCACTCACTGTGCTGCCAGGAGCCAGGGAGCCATGCCAACCCTCTCCCAAAGCACCCACATCCCGAGCCCACCACCATGAGCCCCTCCAGGGGCAGGCACCAGCCTTACCTGAAGATCTGTCCCCACAGATGGCACATATGTGCTTGGTGAAGGAGGCCATCGTTCCTGAGGGATGTGCTGGCACTTTGAGGACTCCATTGAGCCCCAGGGGTGGCTTAATGTCTTCTGTGCTGGTGACGGAGTTCATGGGTGAGTTGAGCTGTCGAGGCAGAAGAACAGGGCTCAGTGGGGACCAGGGACACATGGATGTGGGGCTGTGACAGCTCCCCTGGCCCCTGCACTTAGACAGGGGGCTGGAGGGACAAGCAGGGGACAAGCTTCCAATGGGGACCAGTTAAAACACCTGCTACAAAGCTGAACCAAGAGGACTTGGGCCCATGAGCCCAGAGCCCAGAGGCACAAGGACTTATGCCTTGGCATAAGAGCTGGTGTGGCTCTGAGCTGGCAGCAGGATGACACTGGCTCTTGCTGTTGGCACCAGGGCAAAAGGAGCAGGACATGGCCAGTGCCCCTTGCACCACCAGCAGCCCCACAGGACTGATATTACCCATCCAAGAAAGATGTTTCTGCACAATTTAAGTGGGAGACAACTTCCTGCACTGCCAGACCCTCACCCCTGGCACTGCCCTGGCACAGCCCCCATGGCCAGGGATCACAAGCCACCTTGGCTTCACACCACCATGGAACACAAAAAAGATGATCTGCTGTGATGGCTTGTGGGAGAGCTGCTGGCTGGGAGAGAGCACTTGCATGGATGACGAAGGCCAGGACACTTGTGGCTCAGCTCTACAATTTATAGATATCCTTTTAGCATTATCTCCCCAAAGCAAAGCTTTTTGGTAAATAAACAGATCCCAGATGCAATGGGGCCTGGCTTTCCAGAGCTGCCTCGGGTGGGATTTCCACCCAGTTGTCTCTGCAATTTCCACATGCCTCTCCTTCCCTCCTTGGTGAGCTTGGCCCCCAACAAGCAGAGAATTGGGTGGAAGCTGAGTGCTGGCATGGCACTGATACAGAATCAAGGATTCCTGGGCTGATTCCCCCATTACCCTGTGGAGCAAGGCTGGGATGTTATCCCCCTGTGTAAAAAGAGAAACTGAGGCACGGAGATGTAGGATTGACCCATCTTGATAACAGAGACAAGCTCACAGCCAGCCTGTCCAGGAGGGTCTGGGAATGGATGGAGGAGCCACACTCCATCACCTCTGGATGCAGCACTGGCCAGGACCACCGCAGCAAGAACTGTCACAGAGCCACCATCATTGCCAACCTCTAAATCCAGGTTGGACACACATGACTGCGCTTCCATTTGTTGTGTTTCTCTACCTAATAGAGATCTTTAGCAATTGCACTTGTCACAAATTAATTCAGGGAAGTCCCAGAGCTTGTGATCTGTCAATTAGAGCAGCGCAGCCGTTCCTCTGGCTTTCAGGTCTCCAGTCTGATGGGGAATATTTGGCAGGCAGATGACTAACAACCACAGAACAGAGCCAGGTAAACCCACCCCGGAGAAATGTGACGGATCTGCCTCCCTCTCCTGCCTTGCCTGTGCCAGTTGATGAAGCAAAGGCAGCCAGGACCTGGTGCCACTGTGGAGGAATGTACTCCCGGGCTTTAGCTGCTATTTGAAAGCAGAGGGGAGAGACGAGCAGGTCCTGAGGCAGCATCATCTCTGGGTCCCCAGGCTCGTGCTCTCTCTGCTACTCTGGGAGCAGAGGCTGCCAGTCAGGGTCACCAGCTCCAGCAATTCCTCTGAGTGCACTTTCTGGGAAATGGAGCCATTTCCCAGGTGCAGCTGGTGGCTACGGCTCGTGTCACACTGCATCACTGGCCATGGACACGTGGGAGTGAGGGCAGAGGCCACGGCTGCCTGATGAAGATAAGCCTTTTGCCACCACTTCTCCCAGCCCCAGCATCCCACAGAGTCCACCCAAGCATCCCGCTGAGAGCATCGAGGAGGGAGGATGATGGGCAGGGCAAGACCACCCCAGGAGGGTGGGGGTCCCACCACCCTCTGCAGGCCTGTGCATCAGCTGGTCAGAGCTGAGTCAGGCCCGGGCTGGGGTGAGGGAAGTCATCAGTTCCTCTCACAGCACTGTCCCAAAACCTCAGCAGAGGCACCACGTGCACTCCGGGGTTCCCACACCGTCCCGGCGCCTGCCCCGTGCCTTCCCCTCCCGGCTGCAGCCTCCGAGCGAAACCGGCAGCACGTGCAGGCAGGGAGGGGGCAGAGGGGGAGGCCTCCTCTGCTCGCCTTGGCACAGCACTTCTGCCCCGGGACAGGACGACTCCAGCTCAGCAAGAGAGTGGGGACACGGGAGGAACCAGTGTTCTGCTTCCCCCAGTGACGCCAGAATCTCTTGGCTTCTTCCCTTCCCTCTTTGCACCAGCTCATTGCACCAGGGACCGAATGCTGTCCCTTCTGGCAAGCAGAGATTCATTCCTCCTCCCATCCAAAAATCCCACCCCTTCTCTCGTTCCCCAGCCACCCTTACAAAGAGCATTGTGCAAAGGCAGACGGCCGGCTCTGGAAAAGCCTAATCCCGTGTCTGATCTCTCCCCGCTCACCCCCGGGCGCTCCGAACTGCTGCCAGCGATGCCTGGGGCGGCTGCACCACACAGCCCTGCAAACTGCACGGAACGTCCCTCCCCTACAGCTCTTACTGAAAATCCTCTGCTTTTTTTCTTGTTTTCCCAGAATTTTGGGGTAAGAGGGTTCAAATAACACGTTAAATCCCAGTAAGCAGCAGAGCTGCTGGGTGTAGTCTCCCAGTCTGGCTGAGACCTTGCTCATTACTGCGAACTACCTGTCCCACACATCTCACCCACATCCCCACATCTCACGGGATCCCAGCAGCTCCCTGGGTGCTGGGATCCCATGCCAAGACCCCCCGCCTCACGCCTTGATTTTGGGACTGTGTTTGGAAACCCTGCGAGATCCCAGGAAGCTCACAGTGCTGGAGGGAGGGCAGTGGGAGCACTCGGAGCATCCTCCAGCCCTGGCACCAAAGGCAGCTGGGTCCTCACCTCTGCAGAACCACACGGGATAAGGAGAGCATCCCGTTTTCTGGGAGCCTCACAGCTCCTTCCCACCCTGGTGGAGCTGGGGTGGAGGAAACCCACCCTGCCGGACCCACTGCACCTCGCACACCGCGTGCCCTTCTGCTCTGCTGGCCTTCCAGAGGCGACGAGGCATGGCCTGATGGCAAGTGGCATCTGCCATCTGATTCAAACCACCTTCCATCAGTGCCATCCCCGCCCGGCGACGGGGGCCACACGCCTCATTACCCCGGCGCTTTGCCGACCGGTGCAGCGGCGCGGGGGCCGCGCTCCCCTCTGAGCATCGGCCTCGCTGCCCTCCTCCTCCTCCTCCTCCTCCTCTGCGGGCCCAGGTAGGCGCCTCTGCCCGCTGCAAGGAGGGGACGGGGATCTAATGCGCCCAGACAGGGAACAGATGGCAGGAGCCATTAGGCTGAAGGCCTCCGAACTGTCACCTCGAGGAAAACCACTTAAGACAAGTCCCCGCAGAGAGGACGGGCGTTCGCACGGTGCCGAGGGCGCTGCCGGCTCACTCCCGGCACCATCCCACCACGCTCTCGCTTCCCCTTCGAGCCCTGGAGCTGTGTTTCGTTTCAGTTCCCCCGGCTCGCCGGCCCCAAAAGCAAACTGCACCTTAGAATCGACGCGGGAGGTGCGAAGCCCCTTCCCCGTTGTCTCCCCACTTGTGGCTCACCCCGTGTTGCCTCACATCCCCCTTCCCGCTCCTTCCCCACCATTTTGGCGCTGCTGCTGCTAATTTTGTTCCGACTGCCCGTTCCCAGGCGCTGTTTCAGTTCCCCTTCCCTCGGCCACGGGATGGGAGGTGACGTGTCCACCTCACTCTCCCACAGTAGGGAGGAGGGTGCAGGTCCCCACACATCTATGGGGGTCACAGGCCAAATCCTGCACGGGAGAAGCCCATCCAAAGGCAAACAAATCTGTTGCCTCTCTGTCCAGCATGGGGATGCTGGATCCTGGGGAAGCTGCCTGGGGATCCCGTCCCCAGGGATGGGATTCAGCACAGCCCCACGTAGAAAAAGACCTGTTATCTCTGCAAATAAATCAGGCCAATATTTAAAAATAAAGGTGTTGGCAGGTGCTTGACTCCCAGAGAGGGCCTGGAATAAATAAACCCACTGCAAGTGGCAGGTGGTGGCCAATTCCTTAATCTGCCCTTTTACTAAACATATACCGTGCGAGCAGCCAGCAACAGGTGGCAGGGGCTGGCCAGCACCCCGATCTGGCTATTTTTAAAAAGAGCTTATCTCTCCCTAGTTGGAGGGTTTTTTACATAATCTTCAGCCAGTGAAGGCCAGTCCTTCCCTGCGAGGAGAAAGGGGCAGTTGGCAGAGGACCCCTGGGTGTGTACAAGTGACAGGACAAGGGGAAACGGCCTCAAGTTGTGCCAGGGTAGGTTTAGATTGGCTATTAGGGAAAATTTCTTCACTGAAACCATCAGCAGGCATTGGAACAGACTGCACAGCGTGACTCCAGGAATCACCATCCCTGGAAGTGCTCAAAAGGCGTGTGGATGTGGTACTTGGGCACATGGTTTAGTGGTGAACACAGCGGTCCTGGGTTAAGGATTGGACTCGATCTTAGAGGGCTTTTCCAACCTTAATGATTCTGTGATTCTACTGGGACCACGGGCTGCCCCTGGAGGGGACATGCTGCTTCCCAGGGAGGAGACAGGACCACACAGGCAAGAATCCCAGGGTACTGCTCCTGCCAGACCTACATCAGTCTCCAGGTGACCCAGGGGTGGTCACTTCTCCCCTTCCACCCTCAGCCTGAGGAAAAACAGGATGGATATCTATATTCCACCTATGCTGGTCCCTCATAGCCCACCCAGGGCAGCCCCACAGGTGGCTGCAGCTGCCCAGCTCCAGCCAAAGGAGCACAATCCCTCCAGCCTAGTTTCCCCCTTGGGCTTCTGCTTTTTGCCTCCCTTCGGTGCCTGTCTGGGTGAGGAAACCCACGGCTGTGGCTTCTCCCTGGCTAAACGAGCAGCAGCAACATCCCCACCACCTTCCCCTTACCTGTGGGCTGCTGGTGCCGAATCCCAGGCTGGGGGTGGAGGGGACGGACATTGAGTGTGGGCCCATGGGGGAGCTGATGACAGAGAACGGAGGGCCCATGCCATTGATGGGCGAGCTCAGGGTGCTGATGGGCGAGTGCAGCTGGCCCGGGGAGCCCAGCGAGGAGCCGATGCCCGGCCCGATGGACGGGTGGAGGGATGGGGTGGCCATGGGCCCCCGGCTCGTGGGAGAGTTCAGGGATGTGGAATTGACTTGGTTGGAGAAATCTGGAAGAGAAGAAAGAGAGAAATGGGGTTGAGTCTCCCATCTGGGACAGGCTCTGAGACATCACCACAGCAAGCCCTGAGACACAGCCCCCTGCTCCTCACCCTGCCAAGGGGCTGCTTTTCATCCTCCCCCAAAATTCCCAATGCACCTCCACCTTTCCAAACCACCTTCTGGTGGAGTACCTACGAAGGCATTAAGAGAGGTGCTGAGAACATGTCCAACTCAAGACAGTGCCCTCCTCCACCTCACTCTCCCTCTGTACCCCCACTCTAAGCTCTGCCAGGGACTCAGCATCACTGCTCCAGCTGATGCCCTCTGTGCTACAGGATAATTTGGATTTATCACAGGGCCAGCCATGTGTGGGAACACAGAGGCAGCACCCACAGGCTGTGGCAGTGGTTCAGCAATGACAGCGTGTCTGTTCATTACACATGTGGTTTATGTGTCCATACACACACAAGCCTGCCACGGAGAAGGCTGTGTGTCCAAAGGGTGGACTCAGTGATCTTGCAGGTCTTTTCCAACCTAAATGAGTCTGTGACTGCGTGTGTCAGCCAGGAGGAACATGCCTGCCTGCTGTGTGGGGAGTGGGAGCAGCTCTGCAGGCAGCAGGACGGGCTGTGTCTGCCTGAGCCCCAGCAGCTCCGCCGTCCCAGGGGAGAGGGAGGAGGGGGGCGGGAAGGGGGGGTTATAAATAGACTTCGATTCTCCCAAGAGGAGACATGGAGCCATTCCTGGCACATTTCCTCCTCATCCTGTCACACTGCTTGCAAAACAATCCTGAGCAAGGAAGGGGCTGGCTCGTGGCCCCCGGGCAGGCTGGGGAGAGGAGCGGACGGAAGGCGGCAGGGGTGGATGGGCAGCATGGATGGGCCCCCCAGCACCACCACTGCCCACCCTGACACCCACCTGGACCCCCAGTTCACAACAGCAACATGAATCCAGAGAGAGGGAAGTACTAGCACAGTCACTTGGCCTGTTCATGATGGGTCTGAGAGTCACTGCTTTTGGCTACAGACCCCCAAAGTGAACTAAATTCCGGAAAATATTGTCTTCAGTCGCTTGCATGGAGTCAGCTGTCTCCCCAGGATTTTGGAGCAATTAACACATGAGTGTTACACAGTGGGAAATACACTCCCTGAACACACAGCAGCCCAGCCCCAGAAATCTTCCACAGAAATCACCAATCCCAGTGGGGAAATCCCAGCACAAGGAAGCAAAGGCTCAGCAAGGCAGCGATGCTCCTCTTGCAAAGCCATTGAACCAGCATCCCACTGCTGCCTCCAGAATCCCATCACTGCCCCCAGCATCCCACTGTTTGCATCCAGAGTCCCGCTGCTGCTCCCAGTATCCCCCCTCTGACACCACCATCACTGCACGTGGAATCCCACCACAGCTCCCAGCATTCCATCAGCATCCCTGGGCCATGGTGGAGGGGAGCACCCCGTCCCTGAGGGCCTGGCCTTGAGGAGCTCTCACAGGATGTTGATGTAAAACCATCGCTGGCCACCTCATCACACGTGGCTGAGTGACACAACAGGAACCCCAGGGAATTCCTTGAGGCCTCAGGGTCTGCTCCTGGGGGTTAGCACAGCGGGACTGTGCTTCCCAGCTCCCAGCTTTTGGTGTTTTTAAAGGACCAGGAAGAGGAGCAGGGCTGGGTGCTGGGATGTGCTCCAGAGAGCCAGGATCTGGGATGTGCCCCCACCACCATCCTGGGTCTGGGGG
>WEIV01016752.1:482193-550296 GCA_013390005.1 Calyptomena viridis
CATTACACATGTGGTTTATGTGTCCATCCCCACACAAGCCTGCCACGGAGAAGGCTGTGTGTCCAAAGGGTGGACTCAGTGATCTTGCAGGTCTTTTCCAACCTAAATGAGTCTGTGACTGCGTGTGTCAGCCAGGAGGAACATGCCTGCCTGCTGTGTGGGGAGTGGGAGCAGCTCTGCAGGCAGCAGGACGGGCTGTGTCTGCCTGAGCCCCAGCAGCTCCGCCGTCCCAGGGGAGAGGGAGGAGGGGGGCGGGAAGGGGGGGTTATAAATAGACTTCGATTCTCCCAAGAGGAGACATGGAGCCATTCCTGGCACATTTCCTCCTCATCCTGTCACACTGCTTGCAAAACAATCCTGAGCAAGGAAGGGGCTGGCTCGTGGCCCCCGGGCAGGCTGGGGAGAGGAGCGGACGGAAGGCGGCAGGGGTGGATGGGCAGCATGGATGGGCCCCCCAGCACCACCACTGCCCACCCTGACACCCACCTGGACCCCCAGTTCACAACAGCAACATGAATCCAGAGAGAGGGAAGTACTAGCACAGTCACTTGGCCTGTTCATGATGGGTCTGAGAGTCACTGCTTTTGGCTACAGACCCCCAAAGTGAACTAAATTCCGGAAAATATTGTCTTCAGTCGCTTGCATGGAGTCAGCTGTCTCCCCAGGATTTTGGAGCAATTAACACATGAGTGTTACACAGTGGGAAATACACTCCCTGAACACACAGCAGCCCAGCCCCAGAAATCTTCCACAGAAATCACCAATCCCAGTGGGGAAATCCCAGCACAAGGAAGCAAAGGCTCAGCAAGGCAGCGATGCTCCTCTTGCAAAGCCATTGAACCAGCATCCCACTGCTGCCTCCAGAATCCCATCACTGCCCCCAGCATCCCACTGTTTGCATCCAGAGTCCCACTGCTGCTCCCAGTATCCCCCCTCTGACACCACCATCACTGCACGTGGAATCCCACCACAGCTCCCAGCATTCCATCAGCATCCCTGGGCCATGGTGGAGGGGAGCACCCCGTCCCTGAGGGCCTGGCCTTGAGGAGCTCTCACAGGATGTTGATGTAAAACCATCGCTGGCCACCTCATCACACGTGGCTGAGTGACACAACAGGAACCCCAGGGAATTCCTTGAGGCCTCAGGGTCTGCTCCCGGGGGTTAGCACAGCGGGACTGTGCTTCCCAGCTCCCAGCTTTTGGTGTTTTTAAAGGACCAGGAAGAGGAGCAGGGCTGGGTGCTGGGATGTGCTCCAGAGAGCCAGGATCTGGGATGTGCCCCCACCACCATCCTGGGTCTGGGGGAACAGCAGGAGCTCATTCCTGAGCACCATGTTCCTGGGTAGAGGGTCCCAACCAGCCCTTCTCTGAAGGAGCCCAGCAACACCCGCAGCCAAGGTGATGGATGGATGGACACCTTCCAAGGATGCACCAGATCCCCAGCCAGGGGAAACAGGCACTTGACCTGCAGGCAAAGGGAAGGCAGCAAAGCACAGTCCTTCCTTTTAAAAGATGCTGAATATTTAAGGCAGGAGAGGTCACGGACAGGTTACTGGCGACCAGCCCACGCCTACTCAAGCACATCAGAAAGCAAAGCATGTGTGGGGCCAGCATCCCTCTCGAAATTCCCATCCCCGGGGTTCCACGGGAGCTCCCTGTCCCTGCACATCCCATGTCACCACGCTGGCTCTCCTCACCCATCCTGTTTACACACTGACATGATCCCCAGCACCCAGTAAGGAACTGGGTGTGTGTGGGAGAGCTGGGCCAGAGAGAATAATTCAGGCAACAACAAAAAGGAAAGGAGAGGAGCAGAATAACCCTGCATGGAACAGGGAGATGTGGGTGCAGGCACGGACACATTTGGGTGTGTTTTCAACTAAACCCCTTGGCCACACACTCTGAAATCTGAAACAGCCTTGAACTCCTTCAGGGCATCAACACTCAAAGCCTGGTTCAAGCAAACGTCCTGGACACTGGGATGTTTCCACTCCTTATCCAAACACTCCCCCCTCCAAAACCCCACTGGAAGAGCTGCAGGAATGGGAAGCATTTACCTCCAAATGACCGGTAAATATGGAAAATTTGGGGTTTGGGTTTTTTCCCTTAGCAAAATCAGGAGTCCACTTGAAACTACTCAGCACAGATGCTGCCAGCCCCCAGCTCGAGGGGGAATGTTCCCAGTGGGAAGATGAGTTTGGGGAAAATAATGACTTGAGGTGGAGAGAGGGGGGACTGGGAGCAGGACACGAGGAGTCCACCCTCCTCATCATCACAAAAGTCCTAGAGGACCTTGAATGCAAAAGGAACATTAGAAAAAAAAAATAAATTTAAAGAGGAAAAAAAGCCTAGATTGAAAAAATATCCTTAATACAAGCAAATAAATTCCCAAACTGATGAACACCACTTGGGCTGCAGCAGAGGAGGCATTTTCCCAAATGCATTTTCAGTTCAAGTAGTGTGAGATTATTCCTTTTCCTTGAGGAGTTTTGCCATTTAAAGCTGTTGTGTGTGACTATCTCTTGACCAAAATAAACTCTGTGTCTGTTTCTAAATTAAAAAAAAATAGAAAAAAAAAGTTCTGAAAGCATTTCCCCTCTGTCACACCCATCAACTGCAGCTATTTTCTCTGTGTGTCCTTTGTTTAAGCACAACGACCTCTATATATCCCAGAAGATGCCCCATGGCAGTTGGGAGATCAGAAACCAGAGCTCGTAAGCAGCTGAAGAATTTGCAATGAAGCTCTTTTTCTTCCTCTAAACTACAAACCCGCCAGCCACAGAATTTGGATGGGAGTTTTTCCCAAAGAATATGACATTTAGGGCAGGGCCACATGATCCATCTTCAGGCAGTGGTGTTGTGTGGCTGCACAGAGCCGTGTGCGTGATCCCAGCTCTGCTCCCCAGCACAGGAACCATCACACCGAGACTGGAGCCAACAGGTTCTGATCTGGCCTCCAGATAAGGAGCTGAGCCTTGTTTTTCTGGCACGGTGCTCACCTCTGCCTTCTCCCTCAGCAGATACCTGTCCTTCCAAAAGCTATTTGGGAAGCCACCATCCCAGGTGAGGCACAGGGAGAGCAATGCCCTGAGGAGGCAGGAGCCCTTCTAGCAGACAATAATGACAAATTTTGGCACAGGCTGATGTGACCTTCACCAAGGTCAGGCAGGAAATGGGAGCCAAAGGTGGGAATAGATCCTGGCCATTGCAAGATCCAACTGCTGAATCAACTTTCCCTGTGGTTGTTTTTGCCTCCTGACTCTGTGACAGACAGAACTCTTTTGCTATCATCATCATCAGAAAAAAGAACAAGGATATTATTAATAATTTTCAATAAGGGACAAAAACATATTCATGAAACATTTGTCCCCATTTTCATCCAGCTGCATCAGACCAGTACCCAACGTCCCTGGGCAGCTTCATTGCTATTTCCCACCCCCTTGGCATTTTTGGGGCCAACAGCACAAACCTAAAGTTTGGACCAGCAAACCATCACAGCTGGATGCATCCCAGATGAGCAGGTCAGACTCTCTGGGAGCTGTGGTTTCTGGAAGCATCCAGAATGCCACCAGCCCTTGCAATTCTTCCCTGTGGCATTTCGTCACCCAGTGCACGGGACTCCAAGTGCTGCTGCTTGGCCAGGGATTGTCTCCAGCAGCTAAACCAGCTTTTGCTGATCTGGCAGTACCACGAAGGGCTGTGATTTTAACATTTCTAGACCACAAAGTGTCCCAGAGCAGAAACAATTCCAACAGTGCCGAGGTGCTTTTTTTCCCTGGATAGCTCATTTGTACCGGAATAAACTGTACCAGCATAAGCTTTCACCAGAATAATCTTCATTTATGCTTAAGAGGCTTTGCCAGTAAAACTACAGTGACCTAGCTCTGCTGGAAAACCTTTTCTGGCATATCCAGGGAATTTCCTCAGCAGCTCAGTGGCTCGGCTTCTGCGAGAGGGGAAGTTTAAAAAAACATATTTCAAGGCACAAACAGACTCCCCAAGCCGTGTTTTTCTGCAGCTGAGGAGAGCTGCAGCCCCAGGACACAGTGCACAGCCTGTCCAGGTGGGATCAGAGGAGTCTGCAGGCACCCCAGGGCTTGGGGACCAGCACAGTGGCAACACCTCATGTGCCTGTTCCCGACAGCAGCTGAGATTTGGAAAATCACAAACAACCCCCTGCTTCCGCTTTTTTTTTTTTCCCTCAGCACCTCTTCCTCCTTAATCAGAAAGCAAATCAATTCTGGGTATTAAACAGCAGGAAATTCTAAATTTGGGTCGCCACTCCCTTCCTTAAGTCAGCCCTCCACGTTAGGGCTTTGCAGCACTCTGGGGCCACACTGGGAGGGGAGTGGGACCAGGAGCTGAGATCAGACTTCTGGAAACATCCTCCTCCTCTGCTCTCAAGCATCACTTTGGTGATGATCAGGTTCCAAACTCCAACACCCAAATGCAAATGGATCTGTAGGCAAACACAGCACCCCAAGCCCACAGCACTGTTCCTTCTTTGGTGACTCTAAACTTAAATGTACTCTGTAGAGAAAATCACTGTCCCAGTCCTCAAAAGTAGTTCAGAAATGTCGTGTGATTTCCAGGCAAGGAAGCTCAGATGATGGAGGTTTCCCCCTCCCTTCCTTTCACCTTCTCCAGAGCAAACCAAGGCACCAGTGGCCAACAGTGGGATGAGGAGAGCAACAGGCAGGCAGTGGATCTGGGCAGGACACGAGGGTTTGACACTGGTTTTCATGGGAAAATTGCCATGGTAATACTATGACCACAAGAGGTCAGGTCCTCACTTTTGTCCTGATCACAAACTCAGTGATGAATTTAAATAGCCCCTGGCCTACAATCTTGAGTAAG
This sequence comes from Calyptomena viridis, assembly GCA_013390005.1. Taxonomy (NCBI): domain Eukaryota; kingdom Metazoa; phylum Chordata; class Aves; order Passeriformes; family Eurylaimidae; genus Calyptomena; species Calyptomena viridis. Next base: position 487,051 of record WEIV01016752.1, read on the forward strand.
TTTGCTCTCAATTTATAGCAGCACAGCTGAGAACTGAAGGAAGGATGGAGCAAGAACTGCTCCTTCCCCTTCCAATGATGACTGTTGCCATGGACCCAACAGTGCCCAACTTGAGACAACCTGCATGGTGCAGCATGGCTGTTATCCCAGAAAATCACCCATGGGTCCAAGAAATAGGATCATCCTGTGGCCCAAGCACATTAAGCTGCATTTATAGCACTTTCTCAGCAAGGACAGGCACATAGTCAGCGAAAGGGCACCCCAAGACACCAGAGCTATATGTTATCCACAGACCCCTCCTGAGTGTTGCTTCCACAGCTACAGGTAAAAGGATGTAGGAGCACGGGATGTGCACTGTGTTGTGCAGCTCTGATTCCACCAAAAGGTATTTTTGTTTTTTCTTTTTTCATTTCTGGACTAGAGTAAAAAGAACATCCCTCTCAGACCCCAAAGTCTGCACAGGGGACAGCACACAGAAATCTGTCTGTTTGCAGACATTTAAAAATCACCACATGCACTTTCTCTCTGGGAACCTGCTCCGAGGTTTGGGAGAGTTCCTTCAGCCACACTCAGCACGTTCCCCCAGGAAGCAGCAGGTGATGCCACGGTGGTTCAACCCACTCCAGGATGGTGAGAAACTCAGATCTGGCTGCTCTCTGCTCTGGGTGGGTTCCTCCTCCCAGCAGGTTTCACTTTGACCAAACTAAAACCTCAAAGCCACAGAGCTTCTCACCTCTGGCTCCCCACTCCTGCCCAAAACCCTCCACCAGGATCGCTCGGCAGCGCTGTCAAACCCACTGAAGCACAGACACACGTTTGGGGGCTTCAATGCAGCATCAGGGTCCCCTTGCAGGGGTTTCCCTTGGCTGGAGGCAATCCAGCAGCACTCTCTGGGTGCTGCCAGCCCGGCCCCTCGCAGGGATTAGCTGCTGCCTCTTGTCACCATTTCACTTTATGGGTTGCTGGACCGATGGCATGAGATTATAGTGCCCACTCTGCATGCCAACCTCTTCCTCCCCAGCCAGAGTCCCTGCTGCACCACTCAGGAGACCTCTGCTCTCTTTCCACAAGATGAAAGGGAAGAAGAAGTGTAAAAGCACCCCATTGCTGAGCCATGGGGGGTCCCCAAAGCAGTACTCAGTCCAAACCTTGCAGCAGCACTCCAAGGAGCTGGCACCATCCCTATCCCATGGAGCAGAGCTGGGTCAGCTCTGTCCCTGAAGCACCAGCACCTCTTCTCCCTCTCTATCATATTTTATTTTCTCCTTTGGATACAACTCTGTATCCAAGGAAACATCAGCCCTGCCCAGTGCCATAGCAAAGGACCACAGTGTGATCACAACTGTGGACCAGGCTGGTAGTCCTGGATGGCATTTGGGGGTCTCTTCCCAGGCAACCTGTGTGGGTGACCACGTGCTCCCCAGTGTTCCCATTTTTTGACAATCTGGCTCAAAACACCACCGGGAAGCTTTGGGGAGACACTCAGACTAAGTCACCTTCTAGAGCCTGGATGCCCAGAGGTTTGGAGACCCCCCCACAGGCTCCACACAAAAACCAAGATGTTTGTACCTGATGCTTCATAAGTGGCATGTAGGAGGGGGGAACCCTGCCGAGGAGATGTGTGTGCAGGGGAGACACACACCCCACACCAGAGCTGACCAAGAGGGCTCAGCTCCAGCATGAGGACCCTTTTTTTTTTTTTATTTGCCTTAAAACCCCCATCCCACCCTCTCATTAGCCCTGTAAAAGCACAGCCTCCTCCCAGAGCCACTGGCAGAGCTGGAAGCCTGCGGGGGTTACTCCTGTCTCCAAGGGGGAAGGACTCAAAAGAGGAATTTTCCAGAAACCGCTCTCCCCGTGAACTGCCATGTCACCAGAGGAAATGCTTGCAAACGCCTCTTCCTCCAGCACTCCCAGCTTCCTTCCCCGCGTGGACCCCCATCCCAAACCATCTCCCCACTCCATGGAGGACCCCCACCCATGCTGGCTCTGGTTTGCATCTCCCAAGCACACGGGGCGGCCCGGGAGTCCCTCCAGCAGGAGCTGGAGCGGTGGGTGGAGAAGGGAAAAAAGCAGGAAGCGTGAGTGAGCAGGACATATGGAAAGTGTGAGAGCCCCTCGGAGAGCAGGGGAGCCCAGGGCAGCACTCGGCTCTCCCCCACCCTGGCAGCGGTGGGTGGAGGGGGAGGGTGCACCCAGGCAAACAAGGATTCTGCTGATAAAGCAAATGTGACTCAATCACACGCTTGTGCAAAGATGTCACAACAGTCCTGAGAAATTACAGGCTCCTATTTCATCCCTCAAGGGCCGGCGCTGTCCCAGCTCTCACAATGTGCTCTGTTCTGCTGTCAGTGGCGCAGCGAGTGCCCCTAATTTACTGGCTGGGAACCCGCTGCAGGAACAGGCAATAATAGGTGCAGTGTAGTGCTGCTGCCAGGGCTCCTGGGCTGGCAGCAGGAATGGGGGGACAGCTGCCCAAAGGCTCGACGTGGTGGCTCTTTGGAGCCCGTGCCATTGCCAGCAGAAGCAGCTCCAAGGGGAGATTCACTGCCCTCCAAGCCCTGAGCTTTCAGGGCGTGGGACGAGGGACAGATACCCCAGCCCAGCTCTCTGCTCCAAATGTGGTTAGGATTCCCCAGGCAAACCTTGACTGGGGTAGCATTTCTGCATCTTCTTGGGTGTCCTCACTCACCCCCAAAAGGGAAGTTTGGGGGACACAGACCCTGCTGCCAAAGCACAAGGGCTCAGTCACCATCAGTGCAATTGTTCCCTGTCACTAACCTTCCCCAAACACAGCCTGGAGCAGGCCATGCCAAGAGAGAATTTGTACCTGCTGGCCCCCTCCCAGCCTCCAAAGAGCATCAGTGAAGCCAAAATAGCAGGAAAAGATGCCAACAGAGGGGAGGATGTTCCCTCTGCTCTGCAAACACAGAGGGTTGCACCTGGGGGTCCTTTCAGCCCTCCCTGATGGGCATCACCAGCATGGGGACATGGTGGTGGTGGCATCTGGATGCTTCCCAGTGCCTGCCCATCCTGTCCCAGGAACCAGGGAGCTCTGATTGAAGCTCCTCATCCTCCCTTCAACCGCTGACCTTCGCAGCCTCCCTGACTCCATCCCATTCTCTGAAAAGAGCACGGTGAGAGCAAAAGCACAGTGGTCCCGCAGGTTGCTGGAGCTCATTATGGCCTTTTAATTACATTCAATTGCAGTTTTATGGGCTTACGGGCAAATTGGAAGTGATCTAATTGCCCTTGAGGGGGTGCTGGGCTCTGAGCTATGAAAAACCAAGCAAGATCCAGCGAGACATGTGGGAACTCGGAAGCATTAGGCTCATTCCAGCAGAAAGAGGAGAAGCTTCAACTCAGGCCAAAGATCCCCCAGGACCTCCCAGTAAATGAGCCACACACATGGAATGTGTTGGGCCTGCTGGAGAACCTGGATCAGGCACTGATCACCCCAGCTCCTTCCACCCGTTGACCCCAACACCTGAGTCCATCCCTACGCTTGGCTCCATCGGGAGGATGGATATGGAGAGGAGGTGGGTCCCAGACCCAAAGCAAAGCTCTCTGTTCCTGGGGAACCCATTCCCATGAGCCTTAAAATATCCCTTCAAAGCAGGCAGGGAAAGCAGCAGCCAAAAGGGTGCAATGAAGCAGGGATGAGAGCTCTGGGAAACAGGAGCTCTCAGTTCTCAGCTCCCCATGTTCTGCCTCCAGGAGACCTGGGATGAGCCAAATCCCAAGATCAGGAGCAGGAGCAGCCCAGCAGCTCTCCCAGCCACCAGCTTTGAGACCCATGGGCTAAAACATGTGTTCTCCACTTGTTAATGGGCCCTGGAGGTGCAGAGCTCCAGGACAAGGGATGTGCTGCACCGCCCTTGTTTTGCTGATTTGGGAGATTTACCCGAGGCACTGGCAGGAGGGACAGCACCTCCACACCTCCCAGTGGCTCTTCTGCTTCAGTCTGGTCAGCACTGAGAGCAACCATCAGCCCATACCACTTTTAATAGTCCTACAGGATCCATTGATGGGACAAGCTCCATCCTCAGGGCCTGAGACAGCAGCAGGAGGTGAGGAGGACACAGCCATGTATTGCAGATCCTTTCCTCTGTCTGGCTCCCAGGAACAACGGCCTACAAACCACCAGCCAGACGGATTATATTACGGTGCTCTGCGTGCACATTAATCCAGATTTGAGATAATTACAGTCATTCACTTGGCATAATGGGCTTTAATTGATTCAACGTGGCTGGTGCTGGTGCTCACCGCCAGTGTGCAGCTGGCAGCCTAACATGCCAAAGCTGTGCTGCCACTGGCCACACCACGACCAGCCAAAGGCAACACCGCTAACTGGCCTTCCAGAAATTCAGTTTTCCAGAATAACAGTTGTGTTAATTTTCCTTAGGGGATGCTGGATGACAGCAAGGCCACATGAGTCTTCCCATCTCTCAGTTGAGCCTTGGGCACAAGGTGTCACGTGGTCAGGAGACATCTCATGAAGATCCAAGTGGGATAAGCCACCCCTTCAGAGGGTTTTGCTGCTGGGAACTGTGCAAGGGCAGCCCCTGGGAACACTGTTTTCCAAGTCTCCTTGGAGAATGACCACTTGTCAGAACCATGCTTGGTGCTAGGTTGGTCAACAGATCCCTGAAGGTCCCTTCCCACCAGAATTTTTGTAATTTAATTATCACAGAGCTGGAAACACAGATGGGCAAAGGATCTCAGGGTCTCAAAACAGCTCATCTCAGCTCCTCCTTCACATCTCCACTGATGATTGGAGAACGCTCTGGAGTGAGCCAGCTCCCTCAGGGATAAATCATCCACTTTGTGCACAGCAGCTCAAGTCCACGAGAAGGAGCCTGAGAACTGGATGCCTATTCAGGAAGGTGCCTGTCAAGACAGGGAAGGCAGCTTCCAGACCAGATCCCCTTCCAAAAAAGCAGGTTCCCTCTGGAAACTAGATGGCATGTGTTTTTTCCAAGAGGAAGAAGCTGCCTTCAGTCTTACATGACCCCCCTGGGGTCCAGTAACACATGCTGGGTGGGAGGGAAGGTTTAAGCCCCAGTGACACCAACTGTGTGGCCACTGGGATGGGCGGGCAGGGTTGGTGGGTTGTTCCCACTTCCCAGGCTTGAGAGGAGGCTTGGGAAAGCTTTTCCACCCCTCAGGCAGGCTGCAGCAAAGGACAGGCTGCCTGCAAGCTGCCTTTGGGTTTAAGTTTCTGGTTCTAGTCCAAAGCTAATTAGGCTGTGCCAAGTCCAATCAGATAGCGTCGGCTAATTGAGCTCGGCACAGACGGGTCAATGTCCAGAGGGTCTCAGCATTCCAGGCGTTTTGTCAGCCCACAGATAACTGCCAGGGCCTGGGAAGGGGAAGGACCCTCACAAAAATGTTCCCTTCATGTACAGAGTCTTTCCCTGCCAGAGCTGAGTACAGCCCCTGGTTTAACCCCTCGGACACCACCAGCATCGTCCTCTTGCCTGAGGAACCCCAATGGAAGAAGATGGGGCAGGGATAAAGTGTGGGATCACACAGGGTGCCTGCCCACCGTGCTGTCACAGTGTCACCCCCAGAACAGGTGAGCCATGGCACAAGCCACACAGAACCCTAAACCACACAGCAAGAGCAAACTGGATGAATTCCAGGCACTCAACTCCTGAAAACCAGGGAGAGTTAAGGACCACGGAGCTGCGTGTTCCATGCTCTCTTCACAGCTCCCAACATTCCTCCAAAGCTGGATTAGATGTGCCTGCACCAGACTGCAGCCTCCAGGCGATGAGAGAGGGGGTTTGTCCAAGCCAACACCACGGCTCTGGGAGCCCACATGGCTGTGGGACAGGGCCAGCAGCAGTTCCCAGATGTGCCTGGGCATTGCAACAGGGCAGCAGCCGGGCAAGAGGGAGTGCAGGGAGCCAGGCATGGGGATCAGGGAGAGCAGTGATGAAGATGAAGGGCTGTGAGGAAGGCTCCAAGTCCTCCCTCGGGCAGCTCTCAGCCCCACTGATCAGCTCCCCCAGCTCCTGACTTGTGCGGCAGATTACAGCCACGAAAATGACAACATCCAGCTTCCTAGAAACCATATACTTCCTTTTTTTCCAACAACCTCGCCTTTACTTCCAGGCCCAAGCACCATCCACCTGAGCAGGAAGATGGCAGCCTCGATCCCTGCTGGCAGCAGGAATACCAAGAGCAATCCCCACATCCGCCCCCTCCACCTCCAGCTGCTGGGAAAGGCTGTTCCTCTTCAGCTGACAAATAGATGAGACGTTTCATTAATAAACCTCAGCTTCTCCTAACACTTCTGATTACAATCTCTCTGTTTGGATTTGTGCTCATATTACACGTTCGTCTCAATTATATATTCCCTTCTCCTTAAATCCCCACTTATCTCCTTTACCATGTAAATCACAGAGTGGGCTCTGGTTTTTTTTGCCTGCCTAACTTTCCCTGCTCTAACAGCACTTAGAAAATAAAGAGGAATTGAAACTGCAGCATATCCTACGTAGCCTCTGAGCTCATCTCTCAGCAAACCCATCTCAGGAGGGTGACAGGAGTCCTGCCAAGCCCCCACCAGTGATCGCTTCCAGCCCCACCGTGTTCAAAAAATAATTTAATTTACTTTTTGCTCAACCTGGGACAAATCTTTACTGGGGAATGTCTTCCCCTTTCAAGGCCGTTGGTCCAGCTGGAGTGGAACATGTGAGACACCAACCAGAGCAGCAGCACAGGGAGAGCCCAGGCTGGCTCCCCCCGCACTGCCCCACATCCCTCTGGCAATTAAGGCAATTGCCTGCATGGAAACCTAATTATATTAGGGAAGTATTTAGTAATTTTTAACTGTTTGGCTGGTGGCTCAGCTCCCTCCCCCTCCTGCATTCCAACAGCCCTGGGCAGAAGTTGCAGCGCTGGATTCCCCTCCTCTTCCACCACTGCTTTAAAGAGCAAGAGCGAGGAAGAGGAGCAAGATGGTGTGATGGGCAGGCAGTGGGCTGGGACTCAAGTGGTGGTTCGGGTGGCCTTGGGTGAATTAGAGAATCCCCCACTGCTCTCCATTTGTTTGCCTGTGATGTTTGCATGTGATGGCTGTGAATTTCCAGCCCTGGCATATAGTGGCCTCTTGGTGCCACTGTGAGAAAGATGTTCCATGGTCCTCTGCCATGGCACTTGGCAACCTGCTGCACTGGGCAGGTGGTCAGCCCCTGGTCTGTTGCCCATCTCAACTGCAAATTCAACACTCCAGTCATAAGGTTTTGGTGCGCCCTGGATGTGTCTCCATCCTCCACAGGTCACTGCTGTGCCAAAAACTTGGGCGGGTGAGAGCACAGCAGAGGCACCACTACCCAAAGGCCAACCAGGGACTCACCCTGTGCCCAAGGCCCCTTGTTAAAAATAACACTCCCAGGACCACCTTGCTCCTCTTTGTCCACAGGCAGAGGAGCAGGAGCCCACCATGGACTGAGGTGCACCATGGACCAAGCTGCACCATGGAGAGCATCACGGGGGCCCTCACACTGGATCATCTCCATGGGCACACCCAGCCCCAGCTCACCCAGGGGTTGGCAGGACCACGAGGCTCCCCCAGCCCGAGATGACCACCCCTGGGACCAGCCTGGCTGCTGGCTGTGCCTTTAAGAGGCGAGGAGGGGAGCATGATGGCCGGTGTTTTCCGAAGGACCATTAATTTGCCAGCGTCACATGCTCCGCAGCTGCAGCCTGGCAGTGATTTATACTCCTCTGAAGTTCATCAGAGGGAAAAGTACTTTCCAGGCGCAGCGTATCCCCCTTCCCCTCTCTCCTCCTCACCGGTGCGAGCTGCCCACATCCAGAGCCCAGCCAAAAACCCGAGGCCCCATCCATCACCCCCGTGTGTCACCCCCTGCCCTCGCCACTCAGCCCAGGCTCTCCCCTTCTCCTCGGCATCTGCGAGCGAAAGAAAACTTCCTCTGGCTTCCTCGCCTCCGTGACCCACCGACAAGAAAGTCATTAATTAATAAGGGGCAGCGCTGATCCGGCTCCTTGGCCGGCCGGGGGCCTGGTGAGACCCCTCCTCCCCATCCCCAGGCCCTGTAGCCAAAACAAACGTCAGGGAGAAGGCGGGCGTCCCCTCCTCCTGCTGCCACCCCCCTGCACGCCGTCCTCCAGGGAGGTTCAAAAGTTCAAGATTTTCACATTTCCCTAACGTTATTTCAGGAAATTGCTGGAGAAAGGAAAGACGGCACTGCCGAAAAAGCAATCCGCGGGTGGATGTAATAATACACAGAATCCAGAGGCAGGACTGGGTGTGAGCCAGGCGTGGTTCAGAAGGAGCCCCATCCCCACCCTGCAGTACCCCACGGTTATTTTTTGGCTCAGGACCTCCCCTGCACACTACTGATCGAGTTCTTCCTAAAGCAATGCTGAGAGCAAAACCCTGGATCACCCACCACCAATCCAAAGGAGTCCCAATGGTGGCAGACATCAGGATATGCTGCCACAAGGACCATGGGTTGGTCCCTGGAGCCACAACACTCAGAGCACCAGCACTTATCAAATTGTAGCAGCTGTTTTGGGGGCAATGCCACCAAGTGGGTTCAAAGCATCCCCAAGAACATCCCCCAGCTGTGGGTGCCAGGGTCCTGGGTCCTCAAGGAATTACACCTTGACCCCAGATGTGTGCAGGGCTCCCTGGAAACAGTGCTCTGACGTGTGTTTGGGTTCCCTCCTTCCTTCCTCTCAAACCCCTTCGAACTTCACGTTCGCACAAACCTCAAAAGCGACCGAGTCGCACTTGGGTTTTCATCAAAACCAAGTTAAACTACAGCCTCTGCTGAAGGTTCATGGGAAAGGTTCATAAAACTACTGAAACTCTTGGCAAACCTGAATTTGGGGTTATAATGAAATGTGAAACTCGACTGCTTTCATGTGGTTTGGGGTTTTTTTGTTGCAAAACATTTGGTGCTGCAGCTCCGGGCGAGAACGCGACAACCGAGCACACGACAGCATGTCCATAGGAGTGAGGAATTCAGATACACCCCGGCAGCATCTGCTGGCAAATGATTAACTCAGATTGGAAGCCACTTCATTACCCTGGGGGCTGGATCAGTGCCACTGTGTGCTCGGGGACGTGGGGCTGAGCTCTCAGCACTGGCAAGGACCCAAGGTTGCCTTGCACCAGCGTGGCTCTGGCAGTGACAGTCATGGCAAGAGCCTGGACATGCCATAGCACAAAGAGAAGTGCCCCAGACACATGCTGGCAGCTCCCTGTGGGACACAGAGCACTGCATGTCTCTTCCCTGCCAAGGGCAAACTCCTGATGGCAAAGGGGGTGAGAAACCTTCACTCCCCAGTACTGCTTCACTCCACCCAAGCAGTGGTGGGGGAGTTGGGGTTGGTTTGCCGTGGGGTTTGTTAAGTTTGCCAAGTTCTTGGGGTGTCTCAGCGCTTTGGAACATGCTCTGGATTCACCATCCTGCAGCACTGTAAGGAGCTGGCCTGGAGGCTGGTGAGGGGGAGAAAGAAGCACGATGTTGCACACACTGGCCCCACTATTTCCAGCTGGAAAGTGGTGATGAAGACAACCCCTTAAAAATGAGCAGCTTAAGTATCTCGGATTATCGATTTCTTTGGTGGAACAAGATTTTCCCTCAGGAGCTCTTCCCAAGTATCCATCACCCTCAACCTCCATTAACCCCTTACTCTCCAACAGCTCACTTTGCTCAAGGGCTGGACAGTTACTTGTCACCCAGGCCACCACTGGCAGGGACAAAACACAATGGATTGATATTGGCATCCTCACACCCATCCCTCAGGCTCTGCATGGCATCTGTGGCTGCAAGGGAGCTGGGACAGTGCAGGGACAGAGCCAGTCTCTGATGGAGCTCCAGCCACCAGGCACTGCCTCCAAGAGAAACCTCATCCCAAAGGACACCCAGTCTGAGCACACAGAGGTCAACCAGAAGCCAGGATATTTGTTAGGCCAATTAAGGAATTCTGCATTAATTGCAGAAATGTGTTAATACCCTGGGAAAGCCACCAACCCTGAAATGCTGTGCAGACATGGCACTGCTCTTCCAAAGCCACTGGAACCCCTCCTGTTCCCCCAGAATGGCTCAGCCCCACTCCACTGCAACCTTTACCATTCCCTGCCTGCACTGTCCTCTGCCACATCTCAGCCCCCTCAATCCCACCTTCTTTTTACATCCCTGCACAACTTTTTCCCCCCTCTCACACATTTTAAAGCTGCCTATCTTAAAGCACTGCCAAAAACTCACAAGACATCCCAAGTAGGTTTATGGCTGCACAGAACCCAGGTGACACCAGGGCCAAGAGGCAGCACTGGGATGTTGGGTCACTTTCTGAACCCAGCCCAGGCTGGGAGGGGATTAAGCTCATTCATATCTAAACGATAAATAATAATAATCATAATAATGTCACTTCTGCCGTGCGGTTCTTTCAATATGGGCTGATTAATGTATTTGTAACGAGCAACAGTAAAGATTTTCAAGCCATCTAATTAGAAGACTGTTTCCTTTCCAGACATTCCCAAGCCCCTTTGGAAAAGGAAATGTGGCCTCCAACGCTACCTTTTTGCTGTGGGAATGCTACCCTGTATCCTGAAGATTAATTAGACACTCAGCTTCCCCAGGGGCACTATTTGCAATCCCCAATCTCTGATATCCCAGAGCTGCCTCCTCAGTGCCTTACACTGAAGGAGCATCCAGTGCTGGCATCACACAAGCTCTGCTCCAAGAGGAATCAAAAATCCCAGGGAGGTGCTGGTGTGCAGAGCCATGCTGGCTTCCCATGGCAGTGATGGTGCCAGGGAGATTCCAGTGTGATGGAGAGGAGAAAGGGACACTGCCAGGGATGCACACGAGGGGCAGCTCATCCTGCACATCCCGGCTCCCACCACCCGTGCTGATGTATTTTTCCGTTCGTGTCTGGCGTTCCCAGAAAACACTAACTTCATTATTGATTTGTGCTCATTTGTCATTTTTATAACCTGGCCAGCACTTCTCCTGAGGGCCGTGACTAATTCCACTTCCCCAGGCTGGAAGGGGCGAGAGCCTTTAACTCTTTCAGGAAGGGCTCTGGTGATGTGGCCACGGGCAGGGCACCCACAGAAATCCCAGGTATTCCATGGGCTGTCCATGGCAATGGGGAGAATGTGCCAGGATGTGGGGGGACACCTGCCCACCTCAGCTGAGCAAACAGCTTGGGAAAACTCCCAAGTGCTGGGAAGGCTGATAGAACCAGTTCTGTTTCCCTCCTTCCAGACACTTCCCAGCAACGACTCTCCCAGAGGAGAAGGTCCATTGAGTTAAATGCAGCAGATGCTGCTTCCAAGGGGTGGGATACGGGGAGTACCAAACACGACATCTGCAATTATGGAAAGCCAGATAAAGAAAATCAAATCTCATGCTTCGGGGCATGGGCTGATGAGTACAAGGGTCAGGAAGGAATTTCTCTCCCCTTACACAGCAGTGCACAATTGGGTCAGTGCATTACCGGGTGCCACAAGTCCGTGATTGTTTTTCCCTTTCCTTTTTGAAGCCCTGTGATCTTGCCCTTGGCACAAGAGCTGTGTCTGAGGGAGTGATGGCTTCACCTGGTGTGGCAGAGCCAATGCTTCTCTTATCACCCACCTTCCTAAAGCTCAGCATCCCTATTCCCCGGTCAAAGATGGCACAAAGACCTTGCTCAAAGCCAGTCCCTTTGCCCTGCTGCTCCAACACTGTTCTGCACCACTGCCAGCCCCTCTCAGCCTTAATTACTTCTACTACAATCACCTAAATTAGAACAAAACCTCCTCTGAGTAAGGCCCTTTTCTTCCCCAGTGTTTGTAAAGTGCTGTGTACATCTCCGGCGCTATTTAAATAATAAGCAATAATAACAAAACCTGCAATGTTGGCTTAGAAAATAAAGCACTAGAAAAGGGGATGAATGGAGAGAACTGAGCAAAAAAACCCCGATGGTTTTGTTCCCAGAGGTTGGGGAGTGTTTGCGGTAACAGCGGTCGCTCTCACTCTACGCCGCATCCAGCATCCTTTCTCTTCCTTAGGCAACTTCTCTATGCTAAAACTTGCTTAGCTAGGAGGATCTAACCACAGGGAAGAGGCTTGAGTTTCAAATTAAAACAAAGCGAGCAAACAAACACAAAGATGGTCTGTAACACGTGTTTATCTGCATCGGCCCTTGCTAAGCCAGGCTTTGCCAAACCACACGCTTCCTAATCCGGACAAACAGTTATTGGCCTTTCCCGCTGCCAAGCAGCTCTTCAGCTGTGATTCCCTGTCACCAAGGGTGACCTGTAGTGGTCATCCTCTCTGCCCACCACAACAAGGAGCTCTCCATCGATCCTGCAAAACCACACTTCATAAATCCCATCAAATAGGGTTGACTAGGTTTGTACCAAACAAGACGTTTGATTAGTGTAATGGGAAGTATTATTTTAATGCACTTGACTGTTCTCACTACTCAGCATGGAATTTGGGGGGGTCTGTAACTCCACAGGTCAGCCAGCCAGGCTGGAGCATGGCATCCCTGCCCTTCTGCTCCCAGGAAAACCTGGATGAGCCCAGCATCCGTGTCAGGAGCACAAGCCCTCTGGCCAGCAACACCCTACTGACCCTGTTACCTCACTGTCAAGCTCATTTTGGAGTTTAGTGCAAGATGAGTTGTCTCAGAAAGGTGTATATCAGCCAGAGGGTGGGTATTGAGCTTCAAACCCCTCTGCTATCCACAAACCTCACAGCTGTGCCCCACACCAGCACATCCATGTCTGCACAGGGAAGGGAGAAGGTGGAATCAAAGGTATGAACTTGTGGGATTTGGCATGCCCAGACTTGGTCCCTACAAGCCAAGAAAAGAAAGCAGGAGCAGAAGGTTGGGATGGGGCGATGGGAGTTTCAGCACTGCAGACATATTGCAGACAAGTGGGAGAACATTCAGGGGAATGTTTGAAGGAGCCTGTGGTGGCTTGCTTGGGAAAAGGAAAAAAAAAAAAAGAAACAAAAGAAAGAAAAGAATTTTAAAAAGCAGCTGTGGAAGGGGCTGGTGCTGGGACCAGGCACTGCAAGAGCTGCATGTGGCAGCATCTCCCAGCAGCACAAAGAGAGCTTCCTCCCCATGGGCTGGACACATGGTCAAGGCTTGGAAAACCAAACCAAAGGAAGTGATGGATGAGGCCAAGAGCTGACAGCAGTTGTTGGGTGCAGGATCAGTGCAGAAACACAGCATGGGAGTGGGGACAGCCCTGCAGTGATGGGGTGAGGAGGGGGCTGTGCTGGGGCAGCTGGGCTGCACTGGGAGCTGGTTCCTGTCCTTACCTGGTGCCCTCAGGTCTGATATTCCAGGGCATCGGTTCCCTGAGGTGATGGAGACATGAAGCCTCCCCTGCCTGCATCTACCTCCCCATCTCGTGATTCATCAAAGCTCCATGAATGGCCAAACCTCCCAAAAAGCAACGCTTGCACCAAAAGCCAGGCAGCTGTGGGCACAGTGGAGATGTCCTTCTCCAGCCAACAGCCTCTTGCACTGTGCCATCATGTCCCTGAGCTCATACAAGAGCAGAGAGAAGGAAACAGCCCCTTCCCCTCCAGCCCTGTCCAGTAGAGCAGCTTGGAGCAAGCTGGGAACAGCATTAACCATGCTGGGAACAAAGCAGTGGTTGTACCATCGTCACTGGGAGAGCTGGGAGGGGAGTTTCTTTCTTAAATAGAAAGGCCTGGGGGGGTTGTTTTTTCCTTTTTCTTTCTTTTTGTGGGTTTGCTTTCTTCCTTGTTAACCAAAAATATCAATGAAACCAGGACTGTTCGCAGAAAAAGGACTTACACAGATGAATTAATTTCATGTTTGGGGGGAAGTAACAATGGAAATTCTCACAACATCCCATGTCAACAGTTTTTTTTAAAAAAACAAGTTTTGTATTAAAACCATTTCTTGTTTCTGCTCATCTGCAGCAACGTGAAACTCTCTCTGCAAAGGCTGAAATCAAATCAAACAGAAAGGACCACTTGGAAAAGATCTTGAGAGAACTTCATTCAACTCATCAAACACCTTTCCCAACACCCTCAGGCCTGAGCTCCCAAGGAGGGGTTGGTTCAATATTTAAACCCTGTGGACAGGGATGAGGTGACATATCCCTGTAAGGCCACTTTAGGGACCTGGCTCTAGGACTCAAATCCATGAGCAGCTTCACCCAAAACACACTTGACACAGCAGAGTCTTGGGGACATCAGAAGGTGACACTGAATTACTGAGCTCCAGAACATTAAAAAAATCCCCCCAAAAGAGAAGGAAGAACCAGAACTGCCATTGCAAAGAGGTGTCCAGGGTCAGCCTGGGAAGATTTGGCTCCGTGGCTCCAACTGGCATCACAGAAATGGTGTTTTCCTTCAATCCACCACCTCTCCTCCTCCATCCCTGGGTCCTGCAAGAACCCTCAGATCTGCCATTTTTCTCAACCTGCTTCAAATTACCACAACACTGCTGGGCCTCAAGTGGACATGTAAAGTGTCTCAAATTTATTGTAACTTTAAGCCTTCCCTAAAACTGCACAGACATTGCTGGAATATTTCCTCCCGCTTTAAGACCCTCCAATGACTCTGCAATCCGGCGAGAGGGACTCGGGACAGACAGGAGGAGATGACTGGAGGCAGCTGCCTCTGCTTGCTGTGCTGGGCAGGCTGGGGCATGGGAAGGGAGCAGAGGGAGCAGAGGGGGTCCCCGAGACCGGGGCAATGTCCCCTGGGATGTGCAGGGACGGACGGACCGAGCGGCTGCTGAACCCACGCTCGTCTCCTGCTTTGGGGAGGGAACAGCACAGGGCAGAGGTGCTTTTGCTGGGGCAGGACCACCATGCACGGCTGAAAGCCTGCAAAGGACAGCCCCTTGCTGTCCCTCAGCTCCTCATGTGGAGGTGGATTCTCCCAGTCCAGAAACCAGGACAACCCAGGATATGCCAGGGTGGCTGTGCCAGCTGCTGGCAGCCACTGCCCCCAAAATCATAGAATCACAGACTGGGTTGGGTTGGAAGGGATCTTAAAGTTCATCTAGTTCCCATATCCCAGGTTGCTCCAAGCCTCGCCCAACCTGGCCTCAGACTCTTCCAGGGATGGGGCAGCCACAGCTTCTCTGGGCAACCTGTGCCAGGGCCTCACCACTCTCACAGGCAAGAATTGCTTCCTAACATCTACTCTAAATCTACTCTCCTTCAGCTTAAAGCCATCCCTGCTGGCATTCCTGCTGCCAGCACCCGCTGTTCCCTGTATCCCTGCCGGAATCCCTGCAGCCAGGCAGGCACTGAGCCTCTGCCTGGAGTCAGCATAACGTTGTCACACAAATTGCACCTGTGAAACTGTTACAAGAATTAATTGATCATATAAGTACAGTAATTGGAACTTGCAAAGCATAGATAATTACCTTTTATTAGTTCCTGTAGATAATCCATTATGCACTGATTAGGCCTAAGTAAGGATCTTACAGCCCTAGTTTGATTAATGGCAGATTATGGATATTAAACTCCAGCAGGAATAGATAATTTACTATTTTCTTTCTTGCCCTAGGAGTACATCACCTTACAAGTCATGGTCAGAAGTTTTTACAGTGCTGACAAGACAGGAACATCCAAAATTCCCACCTGACCTGACTGTGGTCCCTCTCCCATGGGAGGCACCAGGTCCCAACACTTCCCAATGACTCCAGAGCCCCCAGCCCACACCTCACCAATGTGCTTCCCACTAACAGCCATGTGTCCCACAAGGCCTGATCAGCTCCAAATCTGTTTTTAGCTCAGAACAACTTGTCATTGTCCCTTTTAACCCAAACCAATGAACCCTTCTCAATTGCCTCACCCTCCAGCTCGGATGCTCTCATTTCCATGGATGCTCAGACCGTGCATTTATTTTCCACAATTCTCTGCCTAAAAAAAAAACATTCATCTGTATTTTCTACCTACAGCTGCTTGAATGCTGGCTGTGATCCTTCCCCACACTCAGTGGGACTGTCTCCACATCAGAGCCGTGTTCCCTGTGAGAGGGATCCTCAGTGGAATCAGGGTTCTGCTCCGATGACCATCACTCCCTGTTCACAGAGCAAGGAGCACAGGATGGGGGCAAATGGACAAAATCTGCCTGCAGGCTACGGGAGGCTTTATTTAAGAGGAATAAATGAAAAATAAGGCTGTGATTATCTCAGGCCACTCTCCAGCTGCCACCCAGAGACAGAAGGGGGGGAAGCGCTTTCCAAATGAATAAACAAAACGGAGCGGATGTGACATGCCGAGGCACAGGGACGGATTCCTCCTCTCTTCCTGGCCAGATAACCCCGTTATCGGCGTGGTGGAGGGGATTAGGAGAGAGGAGGAAGAGAGGAAAACAGCAAACGTGGGCAAAGGGGGAAAAACACCCATAGGAGAAGCTGCCAGAGGGAATGCAGGAGCAAGGAGGCAGCGTTCAGAGCCAGCCTATTCATCCCCCACGCTCCGGACTGCCAGGGCTGGGGATGAATGGGATTTACTGCCCATTAAAATAAAGCCCTTTCTGTAGTTTATAAACAATGTCGCCGCTCGGTGGGAGGTTGGACATTTTAGTTCATTAAGCGGCAAATAATCTTTGTCAGTTTTTATTTTTAAGTTTATTTACATGTAGGGTTGAGTTTTTTTATCTCCTCCTCCTGCCACCTCCTCAGCAGCAGGAGTGTCTGTGCATGGAGCCGAAATGCTGCTCCAGACCCCGAGCTCACTCCTCCTGTGGCCGTTGGCCAAGCCACCAAAATAATCCTGCTTAGGTATCAAAAATGTTCCTTACAGGAAAAAGAAATTTCCATCTGCCTAAAACCCAGGCATGGCTGAGTGGGGTGTCAGAGCAGCGCTGCTGGGCACAGAGGGAGGCTCAGCAGCCATCCTGGGAACAGAACTGAGTTCTGGGGAAAGCCAGAGACATCAGCAGTGACTGCCAGGTCCCAGCATGGCCTGGGACACTGACAGCGACAGGGACACCGTGATCAGAGACCGCAGTGCCAGGCAGCCTGGAGCGTGGCACATGGAGATGCCGAGTGGGAATGCAAACCTGACCACTTGCCTGAAGCTCCCGGTTTAGAGCAGACCCTTCCCCTGGCATTACACTCCGCATATCTGCCTAGAAGTGCCGCCCCTGCCAAGAGCCTTTGCTTGTGCAGGGGGACACAGGGCAACACCTCGCAGAGGCAAGAGGGTGCACGGGGTGACACAGCTCCAGTGAATTCCTCGTGGCACCTCCAGCTGCGTGTGGCTGCGAGCACTGGCCCCTTTCCAGCAGCTGGCGGAGGCGGCAGGAGCTGCTGCCGGCCAGCACTCCCTGGCCCCTGGCTCCACACCAACACTCTGCCACCAAACTCCTCCGGCAGCAAAGGGAAACCTGCGCGTCAGGCAGGATGCTGAGGATGCTGACACAGACTGTTCTTCGAGCCTACGGATGTCCAAGCCATTTGTACCCTAAGAACACCCCCGGGATGGCACCGAGGTGCATCCAGGAGCCAGCTGAGGGTCCGTGGTCTCCTCTCCACCTCCAGGGCAACGCGTGGCTGGGAGGCAACAAGGACATCGGGGAGCGGCAACACCCGATTTAGCCTCCAGCAGCCTGGAAAGATGCTGCGATGGACTTTCGCAAGAGGATGTGAACTCGCTTCTCAGCTGAGCTGCAGCCTGGGCCATGGATCCCCTCCTGAACCGTGTTCCCACCGCGGTGCTAAGTGGCTCCCGCATCCTTCCCCGCTTCCCCCTTTGGATACCGCCGCGCTCGGCTGAATCCCGCCGTGACTCAGCCCCGGCACCGCCGCGGCTCCCTGGTGGGCAGAAGAAATCCCTCCTCCTGTTATCTGGATCCTAAAGCACTTGAGCAGACGGCGACCGTGCAAACCATTATATCATTCACGCACTATCAAAAGCTCACACAGTGGCACTTAATTACAGCCCCGGAAGCACAGGCTTCCTTAATAAATCAAAGAAATAAAGTCAGGGATGATGCACTGAACAGAGGGGGTGGGGTGGGGGGAATAAAGAGCTTACAGTTTCCCACTGTGTGTCCCCTTTAGATAACAGATGCTCTCTTCTTAACCTCTCACTTCATCAGATCAGCTCCAGCTGTGTTTGGATCAAGTGCACAGCCTGGCCTGCGTCCAGCCTGTCTGCTTCCCCACTCCGATGCCAGCTCCATCCCTCTGGCTCAAGGGCTTGCTGCTCCAGGGTGGCAGGAGGAGGGGAGCCCCCGACAAGCCAGGCCTGTTTCATTAAGCACATTTTACTCTATTCCTGCTTCCAGCCACCCAAACTCCTTCTTAAGAGCATCTCCGCGACTCTCAGAGGGCTGAACGCCATCAGCACCCTGAGGGTGTCCCTGGCCAGGCTCCCGGGAAGCGCACGAGCAGCCTGGGAGCTGGTCATGTCGCAGGAGCGATGCACGGGAGGTGTTTGTCCTTGCAGCCCCCCCACACACGCCGGTGTAACAGCCAGGAAACAGCACTGTTAGTAAACAGCTCCCAAAGGCTGCGCTGATAGCTCCGCGTCATCTTGGCCATAAATCACGGGAGAAGCCCCCCGGGACGCCCTCCTCTCCCTGCCTCGGCGCGCACCACCCACCTCCCTGTTTATTTGGAAGTGTCACCTCCTCCCTCCGCTGGCGCGCAGCCCCCGCCGCGGGAGCGCCGTGATTGATGGGGCTGCACCGGCATTCAAAGGAGATTCCTCCCGGCACAGCCCCGGCAGCCTCTGCAAGAGCAGCCCCCCGTGCCGGGCTCCCCGTGCCCACCACGGGAATTGGGAAGACGGTGATGCCGGGAGGGCTGGCAGAGCCCAGCTCGTCTTACCGCCTGCAAACGTGCCGAGCAGCCCAAGGACCTTAGCAGAGATAAAGCTTTTGAGAAATCCCACCGCTCCTAATCCCCCAATAGCACGAAAATAATGGAGCGTTATCTCATCAAGACTTAACCCACTAATTACTCAGGGGATGGCTTAATAAGGAAGGGACACCCACCTGCCAAAGGCAGCCTAAGCCTGCCTCCTGGCCAGTTACACAACACCATGCTGGGCACGGCAGCGTGTGCATCCTTCAGCCGCCCTGGACCAACACGGGCAGGGAAAGGGAAGCAGGAACAGCCCTGTTCCCAACACGGGGCGTTGGAAGGAGCCCAGGTGCCCACAAGACCCCCAGACATTCTCCTGGACGCAGCCGGGAGGACACAAGCCCTGCCATCATGAAAAGCTGTCTGCTCCCAAACTCCCCAAAGCAGCCCCAAAATCTCAGGCAGCGCAGTAGCTCGGTGGAGGGAGGGACCTGTTCGCAGGCTCCCCGCACCACCTTCCCCCTCACCAGCTCAGCTGATGTCGTGCCACCTCTTCCCTGCATCCCACACCCTCCTTGCCAGCCCTCCCGATGCTCCAAGGGACAGTGTCGGAGCAGGCTCAGACATGGGTTTAAACCCTGTCCTGGCAGCTTGACCTGCAGGTGCCAGGGAAGGTTCCTAACCCACCCTGCAAGAAAAACATCTCCTCGCTGCAACAGCCCAAATCACGAGTAGCTTCAGCAAATCTTAGCCAGGTCTCCACGTCACACCACGTGTCCTGCTCGGTTAACGGAGCTGGAGCGTGAAAAGTGAGCCGGACGGAGGAGAGCTCTTGGGTTACAGCCGGGAGCAGCCGCCGCGGGGACGGAGCGGGCTCTGACAGCTCCTGGCTGCTCTCTGGGCAGCGATATCTCCAGATCTTTTACAAATAAATATCATTGCTCATTATCTCGGCATTAAAGTTACATGCTGGGCGAGATGGGTACTGAGCTTTCTCTCGCTAATCTAAAACGGATGCCAGTGCTTCTATTATTAATCTCTCAGGTCGCAGGCTCCCTCCTGCTCCATCGCTGCCAGCTCTGCCACCGCCACCCCATGTCCTCTTTGGAGAGGGCACAGTGGAGCAGCTCGACAGCCCCTCTGTGCTTTTTCACATGGCCTGGCAGCTTCAATTCCTGGCTCCTGGAAGAGGTAAAGCCTCATCCAAAGCCAGGGCTGGGAGTTTCCTTAGGTTTGACTTTGCTGAACCCATTTCCACGTGCAGCTGCAGAGAAGATGAGCAAGTGGCAGTGGGGACAACAGCTGTTCCCCACTCCACGGCAGTACAGGGTGCAAGAACCCACAAAGCCAGGAGCATCCAGGAGAGTTCTCATCAAGCAGCTTGAAAAGGCTGGTGCCTGTAGACCTGCTAAGCGAGGGCTGCCAGCCCCAGGGAAGGTCCCTGCAAAAAAACCTCCTGGCACAAGCAAAACCAAGACCAGAAACTCTTGGTGGTTGCGTTTGCCCCAAGAGCAACACACTGCTCCAGCATCCCCATGTGCCATGGACCACACTACATGCTGGGAGCACAGGCTTTACAAGAGACTGAGAAAGTCTGACACCCACATCCTGCCATATCCCAGGCTCCTGCTCCAGGATGGCGTGGAGCTGAGCTGCTGCAGGATATGGCAGGGCAGAGCCCAGTGCTGCCCTGCTGCCCACACACATCAGCATCCCAGCAGCCGCTTCCTCTGAAGCCAGAAGACAGTGAGTCACTGGCTGCCCAACTTGTCCTCTCCCTCTCTGCAGCTGGAGGGGCCATGGGCACTTCTGCAATCCAGGGCCCAGCATCAGCAGAAGCAGCAGCTTCAGGGCAGGGACGGACATCACAGCCATGGGAGATGGGTTCATCTTTGTTGATACAGCACACGGCAGCCCCGATGCCCAGACATCTAACACTAGGATGTCTAGACTGCTAAATATTGGTCTTACATACAGAAAATCTTCCAAAGCCTCCATACAGAAAGCTTTCCCTCCCCAGATCACACACAGATGGACCAGGGAAGAAACGGAAGCAGCTTTTCCCAATTCCCCAGAGTTAGTGTCTGAGGCATCCACTCAGTCCTCTCTCCCAGCACCATGAAATCACCCACCAGAGCCCCAAGACATGGTGAGGTGACAGCACCCATCACTCTCCCATCCCAGGCCAGCTCCCCTCCCTCCATTTCTCCTTTTTAAGAGAATAATTAAACTTTAGCCCTTTTATCATCCATACCAGATCCCAACCTGGCATCCTCATGGATCCTGACCCTTCCCATCTCACCCGTAGGAGGGGGGCAATTCCAGCCCCCAGCTGCGTTACCACCGTTCACACAAGGGTTCCTTGTGCCAAGGAACTTGCTTGGCACTTGCTTGCCAAGGGGGGATGTTTCCTGCATGCCCTGACGTCGCAGCCCACGTCAGGGAAATGAATGTGGATTTCAACATCCTTTGGTTCATCAGCTGCTCGTTTCGACATCCCTATGGTAAACCCTCAAAAAAAGCACACCCCGTCACTCCCCCGCAATCCTCCTTCTGCTAACTTGGCTTCATCCAGAAGAGTATTTGTCACCTCTAAATAAATATTTATTAACCAAACTGCAGGTGTCTGGGGCTTCCCACCTCCTCTGCTCTCAGCTGCGCTGACACCGGAGCTCTGCCGAGCACCCAGATGTCAGCTGGGAACAGCTCCGGGAGCATTTCTGCAGCTTCCTCTGAGCCCAGCATCCAAATAGCTGCTCCAATCTTCCCACTAACCCCAGCGGGAACACCCTGGATAAGAGACACAGCAGCGCAAGTGCACGAAGAGAGTGATGGATGAAAAGCTGCTGGTGGGAGGGAGCCTTCCTCAGGCTCTTCCTCTCAGTAAAGTCAGGGATAGATTGAAGGGAATGCAAGGCCAAGGCCAAGGGCCAGTCTCTCAGGATAGACCCTCCCCAGCTCTGCTACTGCAGGTGTACGATAAAGACTTTCTAAGCAACAGAGAAATGGAAGAAAAAAAAGAGGGGAAATTAGGAGAGAGTCCCAAACAGACTGGCTGCAGCACAGGGCACTTCAACCGTGGGAATGGAAACCTTCCCAATCCACATCCCTGGGCATCCCTGAGCCCCAGACAAGGGACATCAGGAGCCACAAGAAAAGGGAAAGCAAGAACCTGAGATTTAGTGGTCCACCACAACGGGGGAGATGCTTATGCCAAGGTCAGTGTGCAGAAAGGACACAGGGGTCCCCGTCCCCTCTGGGGACAGTCCAAGGCCACCTTGCTGCCCTTGATGCACAAAACAAAGGGATTCAGGTACCTCGAATGCCCTTGGGGACATCACTGGGCTCCTCTCCAGCACAGCCTCCCATCCAGGGTGATGATAAATCCGAGATTGGAAAACGCTCAGACACTGCCACAGACACAGGGAGCATTTTAACAGTCTGGCCTCTCCCCCTCCATCCCCTGTCACCACTGTCACCGTGTTCCCTTCCTCCCTCCCACCTCTTTCGAATTAGCAGCCATCGACCTCCTCCCCCTGCGGAGCTGACATTAATCCGGCGATGTTTGTTTAACAACAGCTCCCATTGATCTGTAGCCTGATCCCCCAAGTCAATACAGCCTTTTGCCAGGGTCTGGAGTGCAGGATCCGGCTCCAGAGTGGCCCGTCAAGCTAAAACTGTTGGCTGTTTGGGCTGATAGGATCAGATGCTGTCAGTGCTGCTCTGGGACTCATTAGCTTTAATTAGCTGATGATGCTGTAGAGGCCACATAAAACAATGAAGGGGATTGATCCCTCGTGTAACACTATTGACAGTGGAGCTGCATCTGGGATCAGTTTGGTGCCGGATGCATCTGTAGGGTCTATAAAACCAAGGCCTGTTTTCCTTTGCTTTTTTTTTCCTTTAATTTTAAAATCTCATAATGGTAGATCTGCCCAGTTGAAAGCAAGAGCCCCCCAAATACGGGAAAAAAGCCAAAAGCCAACTGCAAGGAGCCCTATCTGATTCCCACTGACGATAAGTTAGGGAATATATAACCACTTCCACCACTCCTCCCTGCCAAAGACCCTCTGTGTGCATTGCACGTGCCAGTCATTAAGGCACAAAGGCCAACTTCCAGGTCCCTGCCATTGGAAAACAAGACATCCTTTGCTCTGAAGGGCACATCAGTCCCTCAACCACCTGTGTTCCTCAAAGCTCCTTCCCTCTGCACCGTGTCACCCACATCTGCAGCTGTGTGTCAGGGAACTGCCTCACAGCTTGGGGATGTGGGTTTTGCCACTCCAGAAACAGGACCAGGAGCTGAAAACTCCCCTGAGCAGGCAGGGAGTCCTTGCAAAGCATGTGAAGAAGAAGATTTACATCACATCTCTTCCCATGTAGGGAGCAGAGGTGAGGACCACAGCAGTGCATCCCTGCAGAGGTCAACCCTGGAGCCCTCCCTCCCCACCATCCCCATGGCAGCTACAAAACCTCCCTCAAAACTCCCTGCAAAGGGGAGGCAGAGAAAATTTAGCCTCGCAGCCCTCTGGTTAAGTAAGGCAGCTTGAAGTCTGAGTGCAGTGGCAGGCAGGGCACAGGCAGGCAGGCAGGCAGGATGGTGAGCAGGGAGACAGGAATGCAAGGCATGGAGCAGACAGGCAGGCAGGGCATCGAATATATAGGAAGGCAAGGTGTGAAGCAGGCAGGGAGGCATGGAGCAGGCAGGATGGCGAGCAGGAAGGCAAGGCATGGAGCAGGCAGGATGGCAAGCAGACAGGGAGGCAGGCAGGGCATGGAGCAGGCAGGATGGTGAGCAGGAAGGCAAGGCATGGAGCAGGCAGGATGGCAAGCAGACAGGGAGGCAGGCAGGGCATGGAGCAGGCAGGATGGTGAGCAGGAAGGCAAGGCATGGAGCAGGCAGGATGGCAAGCAGACAGGGAGGCAGGCAGGGCATGGAGCAGGCAGGATGGTGAGCAGGAAGGCAAGGCATGGAGCAGGCAGGATGGCAANCGGGAGCGAGCGTGCCGGGGGGAGCACATGCCAACCACCCGGCTCTGACGGCTGACACCCTGGCGTAACACTTTCCAGATGTGGCTGCAGGAAGACAGAAGCAGAGCTGTTCCCTGCTGAGGAAGCTGGAAACGGTCGGAGATAATGTGGAATTCCTGAATGGGAGCCAGCGCCGGCCGGGGCCGGGGCACAGGGACAGCCAGGGAGAGGCAGCGCGCCGGGGCCGACACAAAACTCCTCTCTCTTTTGTGTGTGTGTGTGTTTTATTTCGGGAACTCTGCATGTAAAAGCCCTTAATTTATACGCTGTGTGGGTTGACGGCTGTACCCAACAAATGGAACATTTTCTCCATACCCTTGTGAGTGTGATAAACAGCCGCTGCGGAGAGGCAGGGAACAGAGCCTTTTTCTTCACCGTGATAAATACACTCCCAGCAGCTCCGAGCTTCTTGGCTTGGAGATTATTATTTTTTCCTCTTTCTTGAAGGGGGAGGCCTTGGCCCTCTCACCAGGTACCAGGCACAGCACCAGGCAGGCGAGTGGTGGGTGCTGCTGGTCCCTGTCTGCACTGCCTGTCTCATACTGTGACCTGTTCCTCCACGAGCAGTGGTGAAGGTGATGTAGTGCTGTGCAAACCTCACCATCAGACACATGCAGGGATCAGTCCCTGCCCCACACCAGGCACAGATGGATACCCACCCACTCCCATCCCTTTCTAAGGTGCTACAGAGGAGACGACTCAGTGCTACAGGAGATATCCTGTGCAGAGGGACACAGGAGACACTTCCTTCCATGCCCATCTCTCAGCTCCTGTGCAGCTCATGAGGGAGTTGCAGGCACCACATAACACAGGTTTTGGGAAAGGGTCTGCTTCGGCAAGGGAGGGGATTGCTGCACAAATCCTCACACACCATCCATCAGAGGGGGAACACAGAGAGGGCAGGGATGCAGAAGATGATGAGACATATAGTTTAAACAAACCCCCAGCCTCCAGACAGACATCCCAAATCTTCTGGGCAGCCTGGGACAACCAGCCTCACCAGTGGCCAGCCAAAACCTCACTGGCATGAGCCAGCCCACCAGCATCAACCCACTGGGTCACACCAGCAAGTGGCTTTATGGTCCTTCCCTCCCTGTCATCCAGCCAGCCAGGGTGCAGCTCACCCAGGACCTCCCCATAAAGTCTCTTGTTGCACATCTATTATGCAATACAGCTATTTGGGGTGCTCTGTGCAAAGAGGGGTGACACCCCCCAGCACACTGAGCCACCTCATCCACAGAGAACCTGGGAAGCCACCGGGCAGGAGCAAGAAGCAGCAGGGCAGCCACTGCTCCTGGAGGGATCTGCAGCATGGAGCCACCTCCTCAGCTGCTGGGGTATTTGCACAGCTGGTCCTAACAGGAGTCCAGTTAAGTTGGCAATAATGGACTTGCAGTGGGTTAAAACAGATGTTTGCTGTGAGTGAATAAAAGGAACTAAAGCCAGAAATGAGGCGAAAGTCAGGGAATTTGCCTCCAAGCCATCCCTGCCCCAGGACATGGGCACTCCTATGCAGAAAACCCAGAATCACCACCAGTTTGGCAAAACAAAGCCCTGGCTTGGCTGTGGGGGTCCCCAGTGCCCCCAACAAGCTGGATGCCATGCCACCAGGACAGCCACTGCACACATTCTCACTGGCATATCAAGGCGTGCCAGGTCTCCCACAGCCCAAATCTGCCTCTTTGTGCCTCTCAGGACTTGCTGAAGTTGCTGCAGCTGCCACATGGGCACCCAAGCCAAGGTTCCAGCTGGAAGAACAAAACTCAGCCCAGTTTCCCAGTTTCCTCCTGTGCCCCAGGAGGGTGGCACCCACAGCCACACCAAGCAGCTCTCTCAAGGCCAACTGCACCTGCCCAAACTCTGGCCAGTTCCAGGCTGAAACAAACTTCGGAATGCTAAAGCCCAGGACAAAAAAATCTGGCCTTTCATCCAAAATCAGAGGTTTTTTCCCATCTCCGGACGAGGCAGATATCTCGGAAAAACAGCATTTCCTGTGGTGTTTCAACACTTTTTTTTCTCAGACAGAGCCCTCTGAGAATGGCTTCCAGGGCTGTCAATGGGCTTTGGAGCAGCCCCAAAAGGAGAACAACCACAGGAATCAGGAGGGTCTCTCGGAGCAGCACTTGGGTTTGGCTCTGCTGGCACACGGGGTGGACACAGGGCTGGCCCAGGCACAGGTGACACAGGGACAGAGACCAGCAGCAACACATTAACGAGTTCAACCATGAGTCCTAAAATGCCTTCATGTTGGCAGCCCATGGAGACTGGGGGATTCCAACTGGGATGATGGCTCTTCTCATTTGTAATCCAGCTGATGGTCAGTTGAGGCATCCAGTGTTCCAGCAGCTTGGTATAGCAAATGTTTCCAACAAAAAGCAATGTTGCATGAGGCTGTGTGTGGGAAGGCATGAACACTTGAGGTGCAGCACTGAGGAGACCTCGGTGTTGTGGTTTTGCCACCCATTTCCTTACAGCATTCCCTGGGCATCCACGGGAACAGGATGGCTCAAGGGACCACACAGGCTGGGCACACGTCAGCTCAAAGGATGCTCCAGGGTCCTCCAGACAAGCAGCTGGCAGTGCTCTGGTCCAAAACCTCTCTAGTGACACCTGGGTGGCAGATGAGAAGTCTCCTGTGTGCTCCAAGAGGATGGGAATTTCAGAGTGCTCCTCCAGGTGATGCCCAGCACGGCATAAAGTCATGATGGAATAGGCTAAAGAAGACAAATCCCCTCGCTGTCTCTCTTGGTGACCCTGAAGGGGTTGCAGTTGGTAACACCAAAACATCTCCCAGTAGCCCCCTGGAGAGCTGGAGCTGAGCCACCAGGGCCAGCTCCTGAAGCAATCTGGGAAGAGGGACCATCTCCAGCCAACCACCCCAACCTTTCCCACCTGTGCATCCAGGGATCTCTACACTGACACTTATGTAGACCCAGTGCCCTGCTCCCCATCACCTCAAGGCACAGTGGCAGCCCCTCACAGGCTGAACAGCACCCAATGCCCACACCTCCCTAGCTGCTCCAGGGACACCCATTCCATAGGGATTTTCCACACCAGCTAAGTCTGTATTTCCTTCAGAAACAGGCCACGGGGTGCACTTGCTCCTTGGTGGGCAGCTCCAACACAGCTGTCCCCATGCAGCAGTGGCTATGCCCTCCCACCCTCCCCTTCTGCCCCCCCAGCAACGGACAGGGTGGGCAGGGGCAAGGGGAGGCTAATGAGCAGCACTGCAGCAGAGGTTACCAATAACGATTTTCCCAACAGATCACACCACTCCCCTTTTAACCTCTGTTAATGAGCCCAAGTCCTTGAATTATCCAGCCCAGCGCACCCCCACCTCCCTCAGGCTCTGCCAAGCCCCCTGTACCCCCTGGGAACGGCTGCCCAGCCTCACACCCCAGCCACTGCCACCATCTACTGATCCACATCCCGAGATGTGGAAAGGCAGCACGGCTGATGCTGATGGGCATGAAGGTCAGTGGAGAGGGAAGGTCGGCTCCGGGAGCAGAGCCCGATGCCCCACGGGCAGCAGCGACCACCACGTGCCTGCTCCCCACACCGGGGTGTCCCTTCCCAAATCTGTCCCGGGGGGCTGTTTGAGCAGAGCTCAAACAAACCTCGTAAATGCACCGCTGGGGGGAACAGGAGAGAAAAGCAAACCCACGTGTGTGTTTACCCTGAGCAGCACTGCCGGTGCCTCCGGGTCCCAGTGCTCCCATCCCTGCTGTCATTTCCACTGTGAAACCAACCACCAAACAGGTTGGTTGGCACCTGCTCTCCCACCTCTCTCCAGGGAAAGTCTGGGGCTCTGGCAAGCTCCTGGTGCAACGGGATGATCCAGGATGCTGTTTGCTACAGTGGGCTGTGATTAAGAATGGTTTGGTGCACAGGGATGCATCCAGCATGGGCAGCGACTCTTCCAGCCAGCTACAGACATCCCATTCCTGCTTTGCTGCATGGGGAAACTGGGGCTTGGAGGAACCCTACCAGGGCTAAAAACCACCTGCCAGAACCCATCCCTTGGGGGCTGCAGCCCCTTCTTAGCAGCATGAGCCCAGACAAAAGTGCTGTGCCCCAACCACCATGGACCCTCTGGTGCTGTGCCCACATCTCTCCTGTGCTCTCCCACGTGTTTGGGTCTCCAGGCTGTGCAGAGAGGGTGCAAGGCCCACGTGTGCCTTGCAGTCCACACCTCTGCCCACCTGGCTGCCTGTGTGCACACACACGTGCAAAAAAGCCACTCATAATCCCCTTTACATCAGCTCTTCCCAGCTCGTCCTCATGTGAGTGACTCCGTGATTTCAAACATGAAAATTCACTCAGTTCACCACTGCCACCCCACACAGCAAACACTGAGGTGCACACCAGGACTTCCCAGACCAGCTCTGTGATTTCCCAGCACCTGCAGGGTGTAAAGAAGTAGAGACCATGGCAAACTGCACCTGGCTGGATGGGAGAGAGACCAAAACCACACATCCACAGACACGGAGGCGGAAAGAAGCCTGCATCCCAAGCGGGCTGGACACCATAAATCCCAGCCTTGACGCTCTACCCTTCCACATCCCCACCTCTGAAGGTGGGTTCACCTGCTCACCTCTGCTCTGGAAGCAAAACAGAGCCCTGAGGAGAAGCACAAAGCCACCACGTGTCCCATCTCTGCTCCAACACCTCCTCCCGGCCGGCGCGTGAGCGACGGGGCTCCAGCCGAGCGGCTGTCGCTTGTGATTTGTGGTGTTAATATTTCAGGGGAGGGGAGGGGAGTGAAGGGGTGACAACGGCCAGGGAGAGCCAGCCCTTGGAAGTCAACTAGCAGGGTTATAGCTGAAGGCAAAGCAGTAACACTGATGGATCTGAGGATGTGGGGTGGCAGAGGGCGGAGGAGGAGGAAAGGAGAGAAGAAAGCAGGCGAGGAAGGGTGACTAACAGCATAAACACATTCTGCCTTTACAGGAGGTTGCCATGAGCTTGTTACAGCCATTTCATACTAGGGATGGAACATCACACCATCCCAGACAAGCTGGAAGGAGATCAGGCAGCAATGGGACAAGGTGACAGGCCCCACTGCTCCCAAGGGACTGCTCCCCAGCACTGGAAGCATTTCCCTGCCAGATTCTCCATCGGCAGAGGGGACCAGCAGCCACCAAAGCTGCACTGATCCATCACCTCCTGAGCCTCCCCTTGCTGCCCCACTGCCCCCCAGTAATGCCCCAGCAGCCCCAGCCCCCTCCAAGCTGGCGGTGGACAGACTCAGCAGCCGGAGCCCTTTTTAAGACCTACAACCCTTGAGAGGCTTAACGACAAGAATATCTCGATTATCCGCGCCCAGAGCCCTCGAGCAGCCCCAGCTTAAAGGATGGGAATTACTGGTGGGGGCATCCAAAGCCCCTCCATGGCATCCCCCACCGCCAGCTCCTGCAGCCGGCTGTGCCTCTCCTTCCAAGCTATGATAAATATCCATATAACCCCCCTGCTAATCACCACCCCAGCCTCCTCCTCGCTGCTTTTCACACCTCCCATCAGCAGCGAGGCATGTGAGACTGGCAACGAGCCACAGCCAGGCCGCCGTGGTGTGGAGACAGTAACATTTTGCTGGGAAAAGGGCAATTTAATTATCCTGTCTTCTGCTTCACGACAACACGGGAATGTGCTGCTCAGACACGGAAAGTGCCATGCAGGCAAGCAGCAATCCTGCCTGGTGCTTCCCAGAGAGGGGTCCTCACTTCCCCCTGGCAAACAGGGACCAGGAAAGGCGAGCATATGGAAATGATGGGGTTAAAGCAAAGCCCCAAACCTCCAGATTTTTCAACAGTCCAAAGAAGGAGGAAAAATGTTTTTGCTGTCCAGCTGCAGTGCTTCTTCCGACCTCAAAGCAAGCGCTGAGTCTCATCTGGGGGCTGTTTGGCCAGCACGGGTCTATTTTTACAGGGAGAATGGTATTTTGAAGGGGAAGGTTGATCAGAAGAGGAAGAAGTTTTAAAAATACTGCGGTCCTCTATGGGGAGATCAAACTTCACTGAATTCAGCCAGACTTTACAAACTGTGTCTGACCTTCCAAAGCACCACTTAGCAGAAAATTTACTGCTAAAATATATTAAATAATATAAAATATATTAAAATCCATCCCTTAATTCAGCCTTACCCATAGAGGCAGGAGTCTGGTGTCTATGCTTGTGGGTGGGTTGCAGTCGGGACCACGCAGCAAGGCAGTGCTGGCCCTGCTCTGTTCCTCTGGGGACATGAGGGACACAGGGACAGAGGATGCTGCCAGGAGCAGCTCCTGTCCCATGGTATGGGCAGGAAAGTGCCGGGATCCCAGTCCTGCCCAGCTGGGCTCAGTGAGGAGCAGCACATGTGCCAGTGTTTGTTGTGACAGCAGTTCCATTAGCACCCAGGAGCCAAGCTGCCTTCCCAAGGACATGGCACAGACACCCTAATTAGTATGTTAACCCTAATTAGTACATTAATGAAACTCATTGGCTGGGAGAGAGCAGGTGTGAGAGGATGGAGGGGGAGCTGGAGTGTCCTCTGGCTGAGCCAGGTCTGTCTCCCCAGGTGCCTCTGTCGCTTGCAGGGCAAGAGCTGCAGGGACAGTGAAGGAGTGTGAGAAGGAATAAAGAGACTTCCCAGACAGAAAAGGGGAGAGGAGGGGAAAACAAATTGGTGTGGGGCACACACACACAGTGCACACAAATGTGCCAGCTCAGTCAGGGAGCACTCCCTCAGTCCCTACAGCCACCCAAAATCCCTGGCACTAGGAAGTTCCCACGCCCTGGTGAAACTCAGTGACAATCCCAGCGATGAGCTGGCATGTCCTGGACACAGGAAAATACTGGCAGCTGGGCTCACAAACAGATGGGGAACAGAGAGCTCTCTGCTCACCCAGGAGGGCTGGAAGTGGCACTTTGGGGATGCCAGCCTTGCTCCCCTACTGATGGGCTGTTTGTCACAGAGCTCCAGTGATCCAGAGGAGCTCCAGGAGCTTTTGTTCAGGGTCTCCTTAAAAACCAATATGCACTCTCAAGGGTCCCTCCGATTTCATTTTCACTCCCTTCCCAACCTCCAAGAGCAACAGACTCAGAGAATCTGGGCCCCACAGCCCCTCCCTGCAGGTCAGCAGCACTGTCAGACTGTGCAGTCACTTGGGAAGTACCCAACAAGACAGAAGAAGCCCTGTGGCCAATGCCTGATACCAGGCTGGGTGACAAAAGGCATTTCTCTCTGAGGAGAAATCTGTCCCCCCATGCCTGTTGGGGAGCAGCCAGGGCTCTGCTTTTTGCAGCGCTGGCCAGCAGTACATCAGCTCAGCTCAGAGCTGAGAGAGCAGCACAGCCACCCACCCTCTCCTCTCCTTCTGCTCCGTCTTTCATGCAAGCAATGAGTCGGGAGGCGCTGGCAGGGCTGTGCCATCCCTGCAGCACACACGTGGCACCTGGGGAAGGACGGGTTAAGTCCTGGCAGGTGCTCAGCCAGGCACCAGTGGGTGCCACGGGGCAGGTCAGACCTCGAGGACCGGGCTGGTTGGTGCACAGCTCACGTTAACCAGCTCTGATGGATGCTTGGAACAGCTGCCACAGGGAATGCCCTGGCTGGGCACACCTGCCCCTCACCACAGCGGTGGCACTGGGGGGCTCTGGGGGTACCAACCTGCTGAGGCCACGGTTTGGGCGACCACTGGCTGACCCCCTGTGCTGGCCTGGGGTCAGAGTGACCCAACACCTGAGCAGGGCTGATGGTGGCCAGAGGCACGGGCAATGCAGCTGCACCTGCTCCCTGCCAGGACCTGGAGCAGCACCCACAGGAGCCCTCCCTGTCCCCCCCGCGACGGCTCCAGCACCACGGTGGCCACCCCCACGCACAGGCTGAAGCAGAGCCACTCCAAACCGCACCTCCCATCTCTCCACCTCCTCTCCCTCGGCAGTTTGCAGATGGGCTTTAATCATCCCACAGTCCGGAGCGTGCACAGGGCTGGCTCCAACAAACACATGGCCACACTCATCCCGAAGAGTGTCTGAATGGGAAATGAGCAACAGGAGTCCAGACTTCAAGGATGTCGGCATTAGATGTCGTTTGGGCTGTTCTTCTTAACCAGGTTCATTGGCAACCTGCAAATAACGTGCCTCTGATACCCTAGGGATGCACATTCCTGACGCTGTCTCAGGAGCAGCAAAAATGCAGATGATTCAGCTCCAAAATTATCAGCAGTGGGATGTAAGCCTCCAAGCAGATCTCTGGCTATTCCTGGGCAAAAGCTCAAAGCCGCCTTTGCTTCTCCCTCCTCCTCTTGAAATCATCAGAGAATATATTCCCTTTTTTTTGCTATGAATACATTCTTCTCCCTCCCAGCCCTGCAAGAAGGGAATGGAGCCGGAGTTGTCGGGACAGCTGTCCTGCTCCCAGGGCCGTGGTCGTGGCTGACATCCTGGTGTGCCAGCAGTGCCAGGCACACGTGTGTCAGGAAGGACAAACACGACCCCGTTGGCCTTTCCCATCTGCCAGAAAGATTTGTACCGACTCGTTCTGGGCTTGGACGGTGGCGTGGTGCTGCCGCTGCTATTTTCTCCTTGTTTTCCTAGACATTTACACTTCCTCCCTTCATCCACAAGATGGTTTCCAGGCTTCAATTCTCTTCCCTTTGGCAACAAAAGCCCAGCCAGGAAACCTCAACCCACTTGCCCAACTCTCTTGAAGGCAAGGGTGGTGGTGGGGGCTCCAGCCCCTCTGTGCTGGTCACTCCATCTCCACATGAAACTGTAATTTCAGAGCAAAACTTTTGTGACAATTACAAAGCTCACATGTGGCTCACCTGGGTCCAAGATCTCCAGGAGCGTCACCAGACCCCTGGTGAACAAGGGGCACCAGGAGAAGGATGAGACTTACAAAAGTGCCTATTGCACCTGCACCCCCAGCCCAGACAGGGCTGGATTCTGCTGGATGCTGGGCTGAATCCTGAATGGTTCCAGGCTGGAACACAGGACAGATGATGATCTCCAGCCCACAGCCCCCCTGCTCCAGCAGCAGGTACACCAGGGATGCTGCACCATGCACACACTGCTCCTAAAATACCCAATTTGCTCATCAGGGAAAGGCCAGAGCAAAGAGTGAGTGTCAAAGAGGAAAGGAGGAGGAAGGATAAGAGAGCAAACAAATCATATCAACTCAAATCAAAGCAGGCCACGGAAATGATTGCGCTTAAGCTTTTCACGCCTGGCTAATTTTTTTATTATTCAAACAAATTCCTGGTTTTGTTTTGCCTCCTTGAAGGAAGAACCAGAGGGGAGAGAGTTCCTCCAGCAATCCCAGATAATAACCACTGGGAAAAAAGGCTTCCTGATCAAACAATGGGAGACAATTAGCACGAGCCTCGGTGCAGGAGCAACTTGAATCTACCCTGCCTTGTCAAAACTAAAAAAAGAAACACTTTATGGGGAAGGCAGCTGAAATTAGGAACTTATTTGGGGTCAGAAAGCCACACACCCTGGCACTGCATCGCGTGCTTCGCTGCTGCAGCAAAGTGATGGTGTTGCAGGATTCCAGGAGAAACTGGGCCAGGGGATGCTCCAAGGATGCCCAGCGAGTCTGAGCAGCGAGGACATGCTGAAGCAGGCAGGATATGACCCTGAGGTGGCTGCTGGGCTCACAACCACGTTCACATCTCTATTTTCAGCTGTGTTTCTGCTCAGGACTTTGGTGTGTCTTTGCCCGCACAGGTCACACAAAGCCACCCATCATCAGCCTTAGGAGGATCCTCTCCCTCTGGGATGGCTCTTGGGTGCCAACAGAGGGCTGAAACCCTCCAATACCCACCACACAGCACCTGAGATGCTTCTCCAGCTGCTCATCCCAGTGCAGAGGCTGCCCAAGGAGGAACAGCCTTTCCCCCTTTCTCCCTCTCCAGTTGCTGCTCCTTTAACTCCACCATCAGAGGCTCTGGGAGAAAACACCCGCGCTGCAAATCCAACCGTGCGTCATTCAGCTCTCATTTTGATTGTTAAAAATTCATTAATGAGAGCAGATTGGTATTATATCGCTGCCTTAATTAAAGAGGGCTACGGAACAGCATTTTAAATAGCAATGTCATTTTCTAATTGACACAGCTACATTATAAAGAAAAATACTTAAACAGAACTTGAAACCGAGCCGGTTTCTTCTGATGGCAGAGCTCATTTTGGCTTCAATTTTTAATCTGCTCATAAAATATTTACAGGCAAGGAAAGGGATAATGTTTCTCCAGGTGTATAGTTCCCTTCCTCTGGCCCAGTCCCCCACGAAGCTGGTGTGGGAGGAAGGCTCCACCACCCAGGGAAGCTGCTGCTCCTTCCTCCTCCATGCAGGGCCCTGTGGCTGCATTGCTTCCTAAAACCCAGGAGATTGGGAGACCCCAAACCCTGCTCAAGTCACTGCTCCACTTGCATTCTTTCAGCTAAATCCCACTGGATTTGAGAGGAAAATGTGCTTTTTTGGTGCTTTTCTTGGGCCAAGCATTTCTTCCCCATCAAGGGCAGAGGGATGAGCACATCTGTGCCTGTGGTGGGTTCCAGCACTGACTGGCTGGGTCCCTGCAGGCTTGATGGA
Organism: Calyptomena viridis; assembly: GCA_013390005.1. Lineage (NCBI taxonomy): Eukaryota > Metazoa > Chordata > Aves > Passeriformes > Eurylaimidae > Calyptomena > Calyptomena viridis. The sequence goes on from WEIV01016752.1 coordinate 521,452, forward strand.
GAGGCATAGGGATGTAGGGTGTGGATGCAGGACAGCTCAGGCACTGGCCAAAACCGTCCCATGTCAGGCCACATTCAGACACCTGCTCTCCCGCTCTCACATGCAGACACCCAACACCTTTCTCCACTATTTAAGGCGTTTCATACAGAAACTTCCTATAGCCTACAGCTAATTCCACACATTTAAGAGCACAGATTCCTCCTGTTTTGCATTTAGGAAAAAATCTGGTCACCGCTTCAAGCAAATCAAGGAAGAAAACAGCTTTGTATGCCTGGATGCAAATTCCTTTGCGAAGCAGCACATCCCCCTCTCCCCCACCCTGCACGGCCACTCGCCCCTTGCACGCAACAGCCTGGGAAACCAGTCCCTGCTCGTGCCAGCAAGAGGTTTTTCCACCAGCATTAGTGGAAATTAGTGGCATTAGTCCACGCCTGTGTTTCACCAGCCAGGCAGAGTGAACTCATAGAAAAGTCGTCCGTACGCCAAGTCCATTGAAAGCGGTAGCACCGTGCTTTGGCCACCGCGCTCAGTACGAGCACGAGGGCAGGGTGAGCCAGAGGACAGGTTGCTCAGAGGCTTAAACTCTGGATCTAACTCTCACTAGCATTCCAGGCGACCTTTCAGATCTTAGAGCCACCCTCCACCCTGCCTCAGTTTCCCTTCTTGCCTGCACCCTTCTTCCAGGCACATTTATGGCATCCCCAGCCACAGGGGTGAAGGGATCAGGGGTAGGGAGGCTGGGGGGTGATGCCAAACCCAGTCTCGGGGGTCCAGGGTGTCCCTCACACTCTGCCTTTTCTCAACAACTTCCAAAAGCAAAACACCATCAGCCCACAGGGTGGCTTGGCATTGCTGTGTTGTTTTTCAAAGAGAAAATGATTTGGAAAAACAACAAGAGGTGAAACGTCAATTTCTCTGCGCCTCCTTCTCCCTTGCTCTCTGAGGGAGGGCTGCTTACCTCCATACCCCACAGAAATCCATGGAAAAGCAAAGGCCAGGAGCTGGCACCATTTGTGACATGCCCAGGGAGGTGGCAGCATGCCCAGCCCACTGCAGGGGGTCCAGTCCAACCCCTTCCCCATCCAAGCATCCTTCTCCCACCCTCCTTCCCATGTTCCCAGCTCCTGTGGCCTCCCCTCCTGTCGCGAGAGGGTGAGATTGTCCAGCTGGCTCACGGAGGATCTGGACAGGCTGTTTAATCAGGGAGAGCGATTCAGCTGTAATTTCTTCTGATAAAGTATTACAGATGCTACATTTCGAGCCATCTGGCAGCAGTCTGCGTTTCCTGCCTCTGCTTCTCGCACTCTCAGGAGAAGAGAGGAGAGAGGGATCAAAAATTAAAGGCAGGATGGTAAGGAGGGCTGTGCTGGGACGGGAAGGAGAGCAGGGAAGGAATTTCCATCTCCCATCCCTCCCAATGCCACACTGCCCATCCCACAGGCACCACTGGGCAAAATGGGATCAGTGAAGAGCACATCAATGCTCCCAGGAAAAGCAGAGCAAGTGGGGCTGGAGCTGCTAAAAGCCAGGCTGTCCCCTGGCAGGGCAGGGACACAGCCCCCAGACCATCCTCAGCTGGAAGGGTAAAGCCCCCTTATCCCTGGCTGCCCCATGCTTCAACCCCAGCACAGGCACCCATCCAGATCCCCAAACCTCTGATCCCACTCACAGCATCTGTAAAAGCACCTGCATCCACGCTAATCAGAGCAGGGAGAGCCCAAAACCAAACGGATCCGAGTCCATCCAGCCTCACAACCTAGTGAGTAATTTACCCCGAGCTGAGCAATCCGGCGGCGCAGGGGGAGGCTCTGCAAACAAAAGGCAGCTCCTCCGGATTTACCAGAGCCTGAGCAGAACCACATTAAAAATAACTGAAGGGAAGGGCTCGCACTTCATTACTCTCGACAGAACTGGGTCTTGGTCACGCCAAGTATCTGCTGGGGAGCAATCACAGCCCCGCACACCACAGCCCTGCCTCGCGCCACTCAGGTGTGAAGCCAAAGCTAACAGGGCCAGGGGGATGCAGGGCTTTATTTTTCACTTCCCCCCGACCTGCTGTAGCAGATCCCCCATGCCCAGCATCCCCTGTATCCCTGCTCTCAGGAGTGCATCTCTCCATCCATGTTTTGGGGAGATGGGGATGGGAACTCCAGGAGGGCTGGGCAGCAGACATGAGGCACAAGCAATGCTCTTGGGTTGTGAAAACACCTTGGTACAGGGTGCCTGGATGCTGGTGGGGGTATGTGGGATAACCAACCCCCAGCTGAAGTTTCTTTGCGAACCACAGAGAGTTAAAGGCTGGCCAAGGCCCTGAAGCACGAGGTTTATGCATATGTAGCTAACATAATACAATTATACATTAATATATAACTAACAGTCATGGTAATACAACATTACAGTAGGTAGATTATCCCATCTCCTGTAATTTATTATTGTTATTTGTAATCCATTAGTGTCCAGAGCTGAACCCGGGTCAGAGTGCAGTGTCCTGGCACGCTTTCACTTGCCCTGGCAGGAGTGGGAGGATGGAAGACCCTCCCATTCCGGGGCCAAATCCTGCCCCAGTATCCTGACACAGCGAGTCCTGGGCAGACCTCCCTTCCCACTGGCACCGGGACTGCTCTCCCAACAGAGACAACCACTGACACTGGATAAACCAACAAGGCTTTGCTCTCACAACACTTTCCCCCCATGCCCTGTCCCAAAATGCTGGGGCCAAACAGGACAAGGGGCTCAGCAGGTATCTGGGAGGGGTATCTGGCAGCCCTGGGGCCAGACCACCGCCTTGCCATCACTACAGAGCCATTCCAGTTGCCTCTGAGGAGAAGGAACAAAGCCCAACTGGTTTCATGTAGCCACCAATTAATCTTGATCGACACCACCCTCCATAGTGAGTCATCCACCCGAAGTCAATTTACATTTTTATTAAATCACACAGGAAAATTAGAAGCGTTATTACTTCCCTCCGATTCAATACGTGTTCTGTGTTCCCCCAGCATTCACCGTGTGGGAAAACATCCTGGCATCTCTGCTTTAACCATTTCTTCCCAGCACTCCCCACCCCAAAGCATCCCTTTTGTGAAGCCTGGAAATAAACCAGGCTGGCCTTTACAGGAGGGGAGCAGGAGGGAAACCAGATCCCTCGAGACAGAGTGTGACAGCCAGGGATGCTCCAGCCCAGGGAAGGAGGATTGGGGGCATCCCTGGACACCCCAAGTGATCCAGGCAGCCCCAGAGATCCAGACCCTGGAGGGACCTCTCAGCTTCAACCTGCTGCTCTGGTCCACAGGCACTGATCCTGTCACTCATGCCATGTTCACCACCCTCACAAGAAGCTGGATCTACCCCAGGAAGTTCACCGGGAGTGAAAGGCAGATCCATGGAAAGGCAAAACCGCAGCCGCCGGGCGATCAATACACATTTATATCCATCCTTAAACCCATCCCATTCTGCCATGTCTGCTGTGCACAGGATTATATCATCCTCGCTGCTGCAACACAAGCATCTAAATCCAACATCAATTTATTTATGGTCCCCACATGATACAAGCAAATCTGCAAGAGAGCAGAGAATGTATCTTAGGAGAAGGATAAAACTGTGCCTGTGCACGAGCGAGACCAAAGGGCTTCCCTGGGAGCAGCTGCCTGTGCACGTGAATCCAGATGTGTGGTGCACAGCTCCATGGTCCTGTGGCTGTTCAGTGGGGTAAAACTAGGGGAAGGTCCTTCTGGCACTGCTAGAATTAATATTTGCTTGAAAGGAAAGCCCAAAAGCTCCCACTGGGATCATGACTTAGTTCTGCTGGGCACAGGGATGGAGAGTCCTTGCTCTGAAGAGCACTTAATGCGACTGGGTGGGAAAATTATTTCACAAGGATGAATGTTCCTATGATGGAAGCATTTCCCAAGGATGAATGTTGACTGTTTGCAAAGTCCTATCGATTTGGTCTGTGTTTCCTGTGGACTGAGCAAGAGGAAGGAGGGGAATTTCCATTTTGCGATTAAATTCCAAAAATACTGTATTTTTCTCCTAAATCAGAACAAAAGTGCGGTTTTAAATCTCTGCACTTCCTGCCAATGGGGAAGACTCCAAGTTTCACACACTCTTTGCAATTCAATTAGCTGTGTCCTAGACAAGGACTGAAATCCCGAAATCCGAGCAACAGGAGCACAAGGGGAGTCTGTGCCTCCCACCACCTCCACACACTGCATCCCAGCTCTGATCCCCACTGCTGCCTGCAAACCCATCACTGCAACTCTCCAAACCCTTCTGCCGCAGAATTTGGGGTGCACACAGAGCCGGTTAGCAGAGGCAGGGCATCCCTGCGCTCCCAGGAGCTCATGGCACAGGGATGGCACGGCACGGGGATTCTGGCGGCACAGGGGTGCCCACAGCAAGCAGAGCCTCTTGGGAACACACTGCTGTGGAGCCTCAGCTTTGCAAACCCCCAGCCCAGCCCTTTCCGCCTCCCCGGGCTCTCCCCTCCGTCAGCTCCGCACGGATCTGCTGGCTCAGCACGGCAGCGCCTGCCCCCACCCCACGGCTCCAAGAGGAGCCACGAGCAGAGACAGGAGAGGGAATCCCCTCTCCAGCGCGGTGCGGATCCTGCCACATCCCCCTCCCATTCCCGGCAGGCACGTTCCTCCTCGGGGGGCAGCCACGATGCAACTTCGGATTTCCCAGGCTGCCTGAAAAGGGCCTTTCGCGAATTCCTCCGATGCCTGCAGCGCCTCTGAAGTCCTGTTTTTCTACTCCAGCAGCCCCCCCTCCTTGTTTTCCTTCTCTGGCTGCTGACCCAGATTTCATAATGAATGAATCCATGCAGCGCTCTTCAGACTTTAATTATTTTTTCACTTTTTCTCATCATACATTATGCATCAATAATAAAAAAAAAAAAAAAGAAAAACAACCCACCACAGCACAATTAATTTAAGCCTGAATGGTTAACTCCTGCCTATCGCTAATAGCAGAAGTGTCTGGAAATTGCAGCTCTTATTTTAGACCTTGTGTTAATGTCAGGGATGAAAACAAACACGTTTTAAGAAGCTGGAGTGGCTCAGACAGCAATGACAACTAATGTATTTCTTCATAAAAGCCACTTTTTTAGGCTATTTACAGCGAGAACCTGCCATGTACCTGCCCCTTCTTCCCCTGCTCTCATCCACAAGCAACAGCTGCACTGTTTGGGAAGGATGGCAATGGGATGCAGGAGGGCAATGGGGGCCAGGATGGCAATAGGATACAGGAAGGGAAAGAGATCCAGGATAACAATGGGGGACAGGAGGGCAAAAGGGATACAGGAGCCATTGGGGTGGGATGAGGGCAATGGGATGCAGGAAACAGCAGGACGCAGGAGGGCAATGAGATGAACAATGGCAACGGGATGCAGGATGGCAACGGGATGCAGAAGTGCAGTGCGTGCAGGATGGCAAAGGGGTGCAGGAGGGCAATGGGATGAGGATGGCAATGGGATCTGGCACAGTGCCCCTGCAGCGGGCAGGCTCAGCCCCACCGGGCTCGGCTCCCCGTGCCTCCGTGGGTGCCATTCCCACGGCTCACGCTCCCGGGGCAGGCAGTGCTGGGCTCCCACGGAGCGAGCCCACACCCGGCGCCTGCCTCCGCGACCCGAGGCACTTCGCAAACATTCATGAATGAACGCCCCGGCGGCCCGGGGGAAGGTTATTATTAGCCAGCCCAGAGGGCTGAGCAGCAGGGAGACGTTTTCCTCTCCACTCTGTTGGCTCAGCCCTGACGCTTCCCCAAGGGGTGGCACAGAGCGGAGTCGGGGCAGCACTGGGTGCTCTGGCACATCCCGAGCATCCCCCCCCGTGCTGCAGGAAGGAGCTGCGGGGATGCTCCCGTCCTGCACACACGGAGCAGGTTAACACCCCGACATCATGACAGCTCGTTTTTGGCACAAGTACAGCGCTCTCCTCTCAGCAGAGAGGTCCCAGCGGATGAAGCGTTTAACCACAACCCTAATTACTGCCCTCCTCCCTGCTCCTCACGCCTGCTGCCAGAGGAAGACCGGATTTCCCTGCACCTCCTCTGCTCGTGGCTGTTTCTGCCGGCCGAGAGCGCAGCCAGAGCGATGCTGCCTCAAGCACAGCAGCTGAAGAGGGGACCAGGAGCTGTCATGGCTGGAAATTACACTAATGGCTGGTGCGTTGGATCGGTGGAAAACCAAGGGGGTGTCACGAAACAGGCTGTGCTGGCAGAGGCGTGGAGGAGCAGAGAGCGGTGTGTTTCCAAATCACACATCCATCCCTCCCTCCACTCCCCAGCACCGCCTCCTGCTCTGGGAAAAGGCACCTTTGGGTTGGTTGATCCATCCTGCAAGGGCTCAGCACGCTCTGCAGAGCCTGGCACCTCACCAAGCCTTCCTGACCCGAAGGGCAGCCACAGCACAAGCAGGACCAAAGGAAGCTCCCATGGGATCCCACTCAGAGAGTGGTTGTCACTGGGTGAGGGACCAGCTTCCCAGTGGAGCTGGGGCAATGGAGTGGCAGGAACAAATTTTCCCCCTTCCCCAGGACCGCAGGGACCTTTGGTGAAAACCTCCCAGCTCACAACCAGCAGCATGACGTCATTTTTCCCAAGGGATAAGATTTTAATCCCTCCACCTCCCGGGGCAGGGAAGTCCCTGAGCCAACCCCACTGGGGTGGGTACATGGGGGACACCGCAGGCCCAGGGGCTCTGCCAGCTTCTGCCCACACCTCCCCCTTCCGTGCAGGGCCAAAAACGCATCCCTGGCTGAAGATCGGCTCTGGACAATTCTGACCTTTCCAGCTGAAATTCCAGCCCTGCCTCAGGCACAGGCAGTGCTGTCCTGATTTACGGATGGTCAGGATCTGCCCCATCTATCTGCCAAGCTGTTCATGCAGCCCTGCCTACGCAAGTCCCTTTAGAAAAAAAAACCAACAACACAGGCAAACACAAAAGGCCCTAATTTGATCATATTCCTCTGAACTAAAAGCACCTTTGACCTAAATTTCCACCGCGGGTTGGAATTCACCCTCTGCTGGCAAAGGATTACAGGAGAAAAGAGCCATGTGTGCGCAGAGAGATGCACAATCCTGCTGCCACACAGTCCCAGGGTCTCTGCCTCACACCCTGGGCACAGGGGAAGGAGGAGAGGAACCCCCAGCACACCCTACCCAGGCCTAAAAGCACTTGGGTGTCTCAATTTGTGTGAAGTGGAGCTGATTTCATATTATGATATGATATTAAAGCAGCCTACCTCTCTCTTCCATCCCATGAGCAAAACCTGTGAGCAGAGCTATGAGAAGCATATGGAAAAACATCTCCAAGCACAAACATCCACCTACAGCATGAGCTGTCGAAAGGCAGAGAGCGATCCAAGAGAGAGGGATCACAAAAGAGGTTTTAACCAAAAGCAAACAGTCTTGTGTATATTTTTTTCCTCTCAAAAACACCCAGAGACCGAAGCTCTGCCTAAACACATGCCTCACATTTTTGCTCCTTCTGGCAGTTTAAAGGCAGCTCCAAGTGTTCACTGGTTTTATTAACGTAACAATCAGAATTATTCCTACTCTGTCATTAGGTTTCCATCCCCTCCAAGCCAGCCAGAGGTGAGGAAAGACTCTGACAGAGGCAGGAGGGTTTGGTGGGTGCTCAGGGGGACCACGAGCTGCTTCTGTGCCACGACTCAGCTGCAGCATCCTCTGAGTTTGTCAACACCTTGAAAGAAGTTTCCTGGGGAGAAGGGAGAAAGGAGATTACAAAGTGCTGAGAAGCTCACGGGATGTTTTTGAGATGCCCTGCAAGCTGTAAGCCTATGCTGAGCTTCCTCCAGGGGCTGCATGGAGAGCAGGGATCCCATGGCACAGCACAGACACGGTCCTTGCTCAGCTGCAGGGATGAGACCGTCAGGTCACGCTGGGCTGAGTCACCTGAACCTACCAGTTCTCATCAATCCTGCTGGCAAGAGGAACAAATAATCCTCAGGGAAAGCTGTGTTTGGAGGCTGCTGAATTGTTCTTGGCACTGCTCGGAGAGCTTCAATTCGCTAGAAAATCCCAAGCATTTTAATATCACCAGAATATTTGCCCGCAGGATGACTAGTCCTGCCACAAAATGAAATCCAGCCTCCATAAAGCCAGGCTACCACGGGGACATTCCCCTTTGCTGTTTTAATGTCATGGGGGAAGGATGGTGAGATGCAGTGGGAGTCACCTCCTGCACAGGGTGTCATGGCCATGAGGGTCTGCAGACACAAGACTTGCCTGGCCAGGAACTGTTCTCCACCAGAGCCATTGGGGTGGGATGAGCAACCAGTCCCTTCCTCAGCATAGCCAAGCACCACAACCTCTGGGGGCCATTAGACCAGGGGGTTAATCCTTGCCTTGTCTCCCCACCACTCTCTGTGCCCTTTCCCAGTGCCAGTCAGGAGCAGCCCCAGCCACCTCCCGTGTTGACTTTGGCTGCTGGCAGCCACATCCCTTCCTTGGGGCCACCTCACAGGTGGTCAGCCAACACCGGCAGCCTGTTTTCCCTTGGCCCAGGGAAAAATGCCTAATTATTATTTTTTTCCCTTCCCTTTCTTCTATTTTAAGATCAGAGGCCTAAAATTAGCTCTGCTCGCACAATGGAGCTCTGAGATTTAATCCCTTCCCAAAAAGCTGACAAAATAAGTTGAGTCATTTCTACAAACTTCTCAGGCGGCCAAAATAAGTAAATAAACAAACAAACAGAAAGTGAATGAAGGCCAAACCACTCTGTCCAGAGGGATTTAAAAATAGCTGCACCTGCACCAACCCACCTACTGCACCCAGCGAGCAGGCTGAGCCCTCAGAGGGCCCTGCTCCCTCTGCAAACCCTCACTGTGCTGTGGGCATCACAGACACTGCTCAGATGCTGCTGCTTCTGGGGACCACAGTGAAGAGCCAGCAGACACAAGACTGCCTGTGTGGGTGGTGGTTACCGAGAGCATCGTGGCTACAGCTGCCTCCCCTTAAAACACATGTGAGGATGGAGCAGGCAGAGAGATTCTTGGGCTCCAAACTGAGAATCAGTTTGCTTTCCCAGAAAAACAGATAGGAATCTACAGTAGGCTCTGACCCTGCCATGCCTGAAGCCCCAGGTGACTTTATCATGGCACCAGGAGCAATAATAGCCCCCAGCTCAAGTCATAGCCCTGATGTTAATGCACCTCCACTGTGGGTGCGTGGCTCAACCACACCTCAGTCTGTAAGGTGAGGTAATCACACAGACCTTGCTCACAGCAAAACAATTAGTTAATATCTGTAAAGTGCCCTGCAGTTAATTAATTGCCATTAATTCATTAGCCAGATTTTGACCTCCTAAGCCCAGCTTTAAACCTTGCCCCGCTAGGCAAGGGCTGGTGTGCTCATCCAGCCCCGTGTGTGCAGAGCCCTTGCACAGCTCACTGCACTGGTGCCTGAGCAGCACTGCCTGTGCTCCACAGGGTGTTTCTGCACAGCTGCACGAGGCCATCCAGCTGTGCCACCAGCACCCTGCCCAGCCTTCCCAAGGATGGCTTTGGGGCTGTCCCCACAGACCACTGCGCTAACCCTGCCCGGCTGTGCGTGCGGGAGCTGCACGGGCCCACCAGGGGCTGGGGAAATGGAAGCAAATACCCATCTGGCAGTGGATTACCTGCCATATGCTTCCCATACGAACGTGTCTGCCTGCAGCTCGGCACAAGGGGGGAGCTGCACCCTGTCATGTCCTGTGCCCAGTGCCCATCCCTCCCTGGAGCATCCCAGCTGTGCTGGTGCCTTCCAGAAAGCAGCAGGGTGAACACCTGACACACAGTGAGAGCGGACATCCACGTCCCTTCCCTGTGCACATACACCCATGGCCGTCCCCAGCTCCTCAGGAAGTGATGTCCCTTCCTGACAGAGCATCCAGCATCACCTGAGACTGCACTAACACTGCTGGCTGCATGAAACACCCAAGTGCTGCAGCTGCATCCCTGCAGACACTGCCATGGCCTCTCTCCATCCCCTCAGGACAACAATGGCTCAAAATACTGGGTGGGAGCTGGGAGTTAGAGCTGCTCCCACCAGAACTCACAACCCCTGTCCATCCTGCCAGGTGCTGCAGCACTTCCAGGGCTCAGACCCTGTGCAGGAGTGATGCTGCTGGACTATGGTGCAGCCCCTCAGGGACAGATGCTGCAGGCACCAACCACCATGTGATGCTGTTCTCTGCTGGAAAATCACCTGCCAACCCTCTGCAGGAAACCCCAGCATTTTATTGCACCCCAAACAGACCCCTGTCGTGCCAGCGGCGAGTCCCACAAGCAGCAAAATCCTTCACCAAAGCACCCTACTCACTGTCTTGCACAGCCACCCTTCCCAAAGGGATTTCCAGGGACAAACCCACACGTGCCACGGAGCAAAACCCACACCAGTGCGGTGGGCAGTGCCTAACCCTGGCCATCCCATCCCAGCTCCCTGGGATGGCCACGATGGGCAGAGCCCAGCTCTGGCCACCCCACGCCAGCTCCCAGGGCCACCCGCTGCGGGCCGGCAGCAGCCCGGCACGCGAGACCACGGCCCCGGGAGCAGCCAACAACAACAAACTCGTGTGTGAGCCACAAAGGGAAAAACTCGGCGAGGAAACAATATTCAGCTCGACTCTTCCCGAGCACGTATTGTAAATAACGCCGCGTATGGGTTTGTTTTATTTGTTTTAATTATGAAAACACAGCACGGATTGTCCTGCTGGCTTGGGCAAGCTCCGTCCTAGAGCAAGGGAAGCAAGCGAGCACCCTGCAGAGCTGCTGTGGCCCGGCAACCCTACAATAAACACAGCCCTGCCGCACCTCCCCGGCCACGTCCCTGCCCTGCAGAGCTGTGAGCTGGGCATGATCCTCATGAGAACCTCATCGCCGTGCCAGGCTGAGCCCAGCACTGCGGTCGAGGGCCAGCAGAGGTGGCACACAGAGGCCAGCGGTGTCTGTGCCCTGTGACAGCTCCACAGCTGGGAGGGAAACAAGCACCCAGAGATAGGAATATTGCACACTTCAATGGCTGTTTCCAAGGCAATAGTGTATCTGGGTCCATCAGTCCTGCGTGTCGGGGCTATGAGCTTTTCCAAGATAGTCATCCCTTCGTTTTTTTTCCCAGCTATCTTAACACCAGGTTTTCTCATCCATGTCTCCATCACTGCTGCTGTTGTCCTGACATTCCACTGCCATTGCTCCATACTCCAGCTGTGGATGTTGGGTGATGAAGCAGGAGGCACCTTCTGAAATTCTTTTCTTTGTGTCAGAACAAACCTTTCTTTCTCTCGCTTCCTCCTCCTGGTCCAGTCTGGGATGGAGGGTCTGGCCCTCACATCCCAGCACATCCTCATCAGTCCATGCCGGGCTAGGAAAAACCAAGCAGCCCAAAGTCGAGACAAGCTTCAGACACAACCAAGTTAAAAATACATTATTTTTCAGACTAAAGTTCAGTCCCCAAATGGTAAGAGAATCCAGGAAAAATGCGGCAGGCCCAGCTGGTGGATGGCTTCCAGCACGAGCACCTCCCTTCGGAGGAATCCAGCGAGGAGTCTCGACTAATCCACCCAGGACACACCAGCATTTCTTCCTCATATTATTGGGTTGGGTTTTTTTTTCCTCTTTTTTGTTTTTTTTTTTTCCGTCTGCTCAGCTTATTTGCTGGGAAGGCACTTGCAGCCTCAGGGGCAGGGCTGGGGTGCCATGCTGGGGGGGAATGGAGGGACCCCCAGGCTCATTGAATGCTCCTGGCACCAGCCCAGGGACTGCAGGTAGGAGTGGCTGGAAAGGAAGGGACCGGTGCAAGAGCCTGGAGTACTGTGCATGTGCTCAGCACTCACACTAAACAAATGCACATCATCATTCTTGTGCCTCAGTTTCTCTTCCCTCAGAGATGTGCTGTGAGGGGAAAACACTAGGACTTTAGGGGAACAAAGCCATCGAGGTGACACAGACATCACTGCCAGCAGGATGGGTCCCCAAGTGCCTCCTCCAACCCCAATGAGGATCTGGATCTCCCCATGGGACCATCCTGCCCCATCACACACTGTGGATTCACAACCTCTTCTGCCCTCACTCCCTTCCAATTCCCAAACTGCACTCCAAATCCCCCCTCACCTCACTTTCTACCCCTGACTCTCCCCATCTCTGCACTCAGGGACCACTCACCTCCTCGATAAAATCCCACATGTTCCCCAAGAGCTCTTTTCCCCAGGGAAGATCCACAGTCCCACCAGGTACCAAGCACATTCCCACATCTCCACAGGGCTGGTTCCCTTGTGCTGACTGCAGCAGCAGGATGGGGACGGGACAGGGACATGACACATGTGCCCTTGCCACCCACATCAGCCCCTTACTGTCAGGAGCTGGGGGCTCATGCCTGGCCCTCGTGGGCTCAGTGCCAGCCTCTCCACAGCCCCTCACCAGGGAGGAGCCACCACTTTCGGGTCAGCCGGCAGGCACTGCTTTCCCTCCCGGTGAGATGCCCACTGAGGAATGTGCACTTCATTCCTTGACACCCGCTTTAATTATAGGTATCAAGGCAACTTCTCTCTTTCACAAGAGCCATGAGCCAATTTCCTGCTCCCCTTTCTCTGTGAGGGGTTCACGAGTCACTGGATCCCTTCCTACACAAGCAGAGGGGGGTGGGCCCTGCCAAGGCCCTCCCCAAGGGCCAGGGGAGAAACTCCCACCGCTGAAGTTGTTCGTTGTGGCATTCCAGGATAATCCTGAAAATTTCAGCCCTGGTTTCCTGCTGTCACCAAGACGAGCAGGCAAGCCACAGGTGACACTGTGATATGCAGTCTAACACCACACGTCTCAAGCGCTCCCCGCACACAAGGATGGTCTGTGCTTGCTCACCAGCCAGCATAACACGCTTCTCCAACAGCAAAATGCTGATTGTCTCGGCAAAATCCTTCTCCAACAGCACAGCAAGCACATCCTGATGCTGCAGCATCACTGGATGCAGACTGTGCCACTGCCTACCAGGCTTTGCTGGAACAGGTACACCCCAATGCCAGCTTGGTTTTCCTCCCCAGCTGCTCCATCACACCACTGCCCCATCCACTCATCCACCCATCCCTTCCTGAAGGAGTTTCCTTTGCAAGGCTGTGGGTTTGACTGTTGTTGTTGTTGTATTTTTAAACACAAACTCATTAATCTCAGCCTAATGAGGACTGTATTGTCTGGGGATTACTATTATTCAGTTTAAGGAAATACAAATAAATGTTCACAAGCTCTACAGTGTATGAAAGGAGCCTGAGCCCCACTGATGGCAGAGGGTCCCCGACAGCAGGGCTGTCACCCTTCCCTTTCTCAGGTGTGTCACCCAGGGTACAGAGGGCTCCCACCTCAGCACCCACCTCTCCATCCCCAGCCGAGCTGCTCTCCCAGCCAGACAGGTCATTCCACTGCCATCTGCCTTTACCCTCCCATCCCAAGAATGTTTCCCTGTTAACCCCCCCCCAGAGCAGCCCTGCTGCTTGTTCCCAGTCTACTTGGCTCAGGCACGGGCTGAGAACTCTGTGGGGGCTCAGGGAAGGGACCCTCAGCTCACAGCAGCCACACTGCACCACTCTGTTTGCTTTAATTTTTAATCAAGTCACGAGACGGGGCGGATGCTGCTGGAAATAAATCATCAACCACAACAACAATAAAGACACCCAGGCGTCCTCAGCTCGGACTTGGTGAGCACAGGACCAGCAGCCAAGCCACCACTGTCCCACTGCTGACGGGGTGACACAGCAGCTCCTGTGCCAAGCCTGGACACTGCAGGTTATCACCGAGGAAACTGTGACATGGTTGTATCAGGAAAGGAAAGACAGGAGGTGCTACAGCCAGTCGGGCCAGATGCACACCCCCATATCACCGGGACAAAGAGATCAAGGGTTGCAGCAGTCCCTGGGATATCTGCCCCGAGGACACACATTGCTCCTCACCCAGGGCTGCATCTCCCCTTTCCAGCCTCCTCCAGCCCCAAGGCCAAGGGGAAAAGAGGAAAGAAAATCTGTGCATGTCTCTCCCACGCAGGGTGCCAGCACAGCTCTTCTGCAAGGATTGAGCAATGTGGGGATGAGCCAGCAGCATCTCCCCAGCCCTCACGAGCCTCACAGGCTGCATCCCAGCACAGTCAGCCCGCAGCCCTGCAGGACCCACAGCTGGCTTCCAGGAGCTCCTCCAGGCCCACCCGCTTGGATCCCACGAAATAAAATTCCTCTCTGCTCCTGCACAGAGGATTTAGCCCTTCCTCTGCACCAGGCAGGATCTGGCCAGGCCAGAGCACTGGGTCGCTGCATCCACACCGGGGTCCCTCCAGCCCCCGCCCAGTTCACGGCAGAGAGATGTTCTCCCTTTCTTCTCTGCGAGGATTAGACACACTTCTTTCCTCTCATTGCTTTTCAAAAGAGAGGCTTTTTATCACCGCTGATCCCTGGGGGAAATCTTTCTCTCTCGTGCTTTTATACCTCGGACAGTGCGAAAGGAAGTTTTCCTTCATCTCAATCTCTGCGCTGACAGGGGCAAGCACAGAGCATCCCCCCAGGACCCTGAACGTCCCCGACACCGCCGGGTTCCCCACCAGCTCCCGGCGCCACGGGCAGCATCACACCCGGCGCCGAGCCCCGGAGAACGCCCAGCAAAACCCTCTCCGAGCTGTTTCGAAACCCACGTCGCCGTTGCGAAATCCTCGTAAAAAAACCCGGGCAGAACCCGGCAGCAAACCCGGCTCAAGGCAGCTACAGGTGCTCTGCCCTCGCCTACCTGCTCCGTGTTCTCTGGAGCCTCCAATTATGTTTTCCAGCGTGTCTTAAATGGATTTTTTTTTTTCCCTCCCTCTTCCTGACTGCTGCGGAACAGATCAAGCCAGAGAGAGGAAACCAAAGCTGGGAGCTGGCACGGCTTTAGACACGCACAGCTATTTTAATGGACTGCTCGCATGCAGAAAAGCAGAGAACATGCCCAAGTGTGAGCGGGATCACCGCACAATCAGCTCTACAGAGAAACAAGTAAAGCCAGTGATCCCTGAAGTGCTGTCAAAAGCTCTAAGTACCCAAAAAAAGTGAACTCGTGTTTTTTTCCGCCCTCTGAGCTCTCTCCATTACCGAAATCAGGGCTGAGGTTGGTCACAGAGGGGGTGTTTTTTTTAATTATCAACCATGCTGTAATGTTGTCTCTTTATTTTTAGGAGTCCCTTTAAAACTATAGAGGAAATCATCCAGAAGAAGTTTGTTCAAACGGCCTGTCAGTTTGAGGAAGTGAAATTAAACCAGAAAAAGAAAAAAAACCACCCCTGAATCCTAATAAATCACACATCCACACACACAAAATTGGAGAAATCTGGGCATGCCTCCAAAGCCAAGTAAATGGATGATAAACAAAACAAACCTAGCTCTGCCCGGTAATAAAGGCTTGCACAGTGGGAATTTCTCACCCAGGAATCACTTCCACTGAGGGCACAGCTCGTGGCACATGGGGAGCTTCCCCACTCTCCCACAGAGCTGTGCCTCCAGGGGCAGCCAGTCATGCCATCCCACGCTGAGCTGCTTTCCTCGGACACAAATCCCACACTGCACTAATTTCCCTCTGTAAATCCCCTTGGGGAGCACGCCCTGGCCCCGTCCCTGCTGTGGGATCGATACCCTGTGACGCAGAGGTGGCTGTTTGGTTTTGCTGGTGTCACCAGCACGGGCACCACTGGAGCACTGAGCTGGCAGTGGGGACACACTCAGGCCTCGCAGACCCACCCAGAGCAAACAAGACTCACAACTTGCAGGGGGAAAAAAGTAAATCTGCAAAACAAAAGCCAGGGAAAGGACAAATGGAATAAGGATGAAGATGCTGAAATAAACCTCCCAGGGCACTCAGGTGCCTGAAGCAGGAGGCAAAATCAAGGGACAGCAAAAAAAGGCAGTGCCAAGTCTCCTTTCAACCTCCAGATACAGTTTCCCATTGCCACGGATGCTGCAGAGTGATGCCCATCCCTTCCTACACAGAGGGTTCATCCTTTCAGGCCACACAGTGGGAGGGAGAGCACAGGGAGGAGGGCAGGGACACACGCTGTGTCCCAAGGACTGTCTGGTGACCCTGGTGCAGCCCCTACCCACCCAGAGATGGGTTTGAGGGGACCACAGCTGGGCTAAGAGCCAGGAGTATGACTGCAAAGCCAGTGGAGGGGTGGGCACATGCAGTGATGACCCCAGGACCAGTTGGCAGGGTCTCCATGACCACCTTGGCACAGGGACCTGACCCTGGGCAGGCAGCCCACCCTTTCCCCCATGCTCATTTCCCAGCAGAGACTGTCACGAAACAGTTAAAGGTTTCTAAGCTGGGCTCTCCTGAGGACTCCAGTTAAAAGTCCACCAGGCATTTTCCCATGGTGGACTTTACCCCGAGCGTGGCTGAGATAACACACACAGAGGTGCAGCCTGAGAGGGACCTGCCACTGGCTGCCCTGGCACAGCAGGGTGGGGTGGCACCAGGGTGGGCAACACCTCAAAAACACCCAGGGCCTCACACAGGACAGAAAAATGCAGAACAGCCCTCAGAGCAGCATTTTGGGGTTGAGTAGTGTGAAGCTACACAGGGTTTTCCCAGAGCTGTGCTATTGGGGCTCCAGGAGTGGCAGAGTTCACCCACCTCCTGTGAGAATGATGTGCCACCCCCAAGGAGCCTGTTCCAACCACCTCCAGCCCATAAGAGGCACCCATGCACAAATTCCCCCTAAGGCAGAGCCCAAAGATTTCTCTCCCTGTTGGTCCTGGGGGAGAGGCAAAGACAGAAGCTGCTCTTCCTGCTGGGAACAGCCACCTGGCTCCCCTCTTCAAGGTTGTCTGAAAATCCTCTTTCACCAGGACAATACATACCATTTTTTAAAAGCTGGGTGATGTAACCAACCAGTATTTATAATGCTGAAAACATCCCAAAGCTCCATCTCTTCCAGCTCCCTAGCACAGAGTGTACCCTTAATAAAATAATTGCAATGATGAATAGCTCCTTATAACATTCTTCTGCTGCAGCTACTGACAGGGCCAAGAGCTGGGGATGCAAAGTCCTTCTCCTCAATGCAACCTCAAGGTACATTCAGGATTTTACCTCTTCAAAGCAAAAAGGACTGAAAAATTGGGAAAGGTGTCACTGCTGTTCCAAGCCATGCCACCACATAGAGACGGGAACACTGAGCTCCCTCTCCCCCAGTCATTGTCTTAATAATAAAGTCAGCAAATCACAGAGGGTCAATCTCAGTCCTCAGTTAAGCTGACGTGATCTTGAACCCGTTCGATGAAATCAATGCAGAGCTGCTGATCCCACCAGTGCTCACAGGGTCCAGCCAAACCCCCCTGACAAAGGTTCCTCTACCAAAGGGCCCGTGGGACTCCCAGCACTGGTGCAGGGCCTGGTAACACTGGGAGGTTTGTTTCCTCTGCTTTTGAAATTGAGCTGTGGATTTAATCACTCTCTTGCAAGTCCTCATGTGCCCGTGATTTCCACACTGACAATTACAGGGCAGGTCAATGCATTGGGGTTGGGTTTTTTTCTGGTAGAGTCACTTCTACCTCACTAATTTGTAAAGGTGCACTGAATTAGGGAGCCTGCTGGCTCTGCCTTCCCTTCTGTAAAAGACTTCTACTCCCAGCCAGGGCCAGGCTTTCTGGGTGCTTTCCCAGAGTCTGTGCTCCCAAAAACTTACAATTGAGCCACCAGCAGCAGCCAAGGAAGAGCCCTGGGAACCAGTGGCAGAGAAGGACCTGAAATCAGCCCTCACACCCCAGCCTTGACTGCAGCTCGGGGGACTTCCCAGAGCCTGGGAGAACTGGCAGGACCGGCTGCTCTCACCCTGCGGGCACATCCCTGCACCCAGCCCCACACTCACCCCTTCCTCCCCAGCACGGGCTCCAAGGACCCCAACCCAACACTCCAACCCAGCACAGGCCATTTCTCACCCCTCCCTCCAAAGGGCTGCTTTGGGGTCCCCACATTTTGGCAGCATCCCTCTGCTCTCAGGGATGAGCCAGAATGAGCTTTGCCCTCCATGCCACTGCTTCCCAGGCTGTATCCTGGAGGTTTGCCTGTTTGTGTGTCCCTGAGAAGAGTTTTTGGGCTCCCACAACACCGGGTGCCAGTCCTGGGGTGCTGTTCAACTACATCAAGCTGTGGCCCCAGGGTGGGCAGCACCTTACACAGCCAGGGCAGCATCCAAGGGCAAATACAACTGCTCCAAGAAAGCTGCCTGGAGGATTCCTGAGTCGGCCCCACATCCCATCTCCATGTGCATAGGTGGGGGCTCCTGATGGGCACCACGCTGTCATCCACCACCCAGAGCTTGCTGCCAGAAATCCCTGCCCTGCAACATTTCCTGCACGCACCTAGAGGCTGTGAAACCTCGCTGGAGAAGCCAACCGTGGTTTTCCATGCCTGCCCAGCCTCAACTCCCATGGCACAACACTGGGACAACCGGAGGAGTGCCTGGGTGCCCGCGGGGAGCGGCGCTGAACATCCCTCAGTGATCCCAGTGCAGGTGGAAAAACGGGATGGGAAGAGTGAGCACCCAAGCTAAACAAAGCCCATGGTGACCGACAGCCTCTGATTTCCACAGCCTAAACCTGCCCCACAGGTGAGGCACGAAGAGGGAGCCACTTGCCAGAAGGGAACTGCTGGTTTTTCCCCCCCGAGAGGAGGGTGACACCCCAGGGCAGAGCTACACTGGGGCTCCTAAGCAAAGCTCCAGAGCTGCAGGACGTGGCAGCACCAAAAAAAAACACAACTCCAAACACAGGCAAAAAACCCTTAACCAACTAAATCTGTGTTTCCTGACCCTATAAACAGCAGAGAAATCTGCTGGCAAGGTGGAATTTGGGGTGCTGCCTTGCTACAGAGCACAGCATCAGCCCCTCAACACCCACAGCAGGTGAGCAGAGCCCCCCTAGCACACCTGGGGGTCCTGCTCCCAGCAAGCCCCAGCTCTGAACTGCTGTTTAAAGTCTCAGACATTTGCACACAACAGGTATCTGCTGGCTTGGGGCCAGGCTATCTCCAGCTGGGATCAGCTAAGCCTTCCTAAGTGCTTAAACAGGGGCCTGTAGGTAATTGTCCCGGGAGCCTTAACTCTTCCTGGAGCCCTTCTGATGTCCGGTCCCTGATGAGGAGCACTGGGAATGGCTCACCTGCAGAAAATCAGCCAGGATGGCAATGGAGAGGACATGGATTTAGGGCAGCACAGGCCATCCCATCCTGCCCTTCCTGAGCCCTGTTCCCTCTGAAGGCGGCAGTGCTCACTGGGATCTGCCTGGGCATCCCATAAATACCACGGCAGAGGCTGAGGAGAGCAGACTGTAAAGCACGAGGCATTAACACCATGGCTGGCACAGCTTGCTCACAGTGTGCCCTAAAATCAGACCACAATGTGCTTAGGGGAGTAGAAAGTTTTGGTTTTAGCACATTTACCCCGGCAGGAAGGGAGCCTGGGTGGCCTCTGTAGGTACAGGAAACCCCTTTCGATCACGCACATCACTCTGCTTCCTCTGGATTTCTTTAACCTTTCACTCTTGGCCTGATTTATGCTTTCACACCGATTGTTGCACGTGTGCATTTCCCAGCTTCACACGCTGGTGCTGTGGCTCTGCACCAGCAAAAATGCTGGCAAAGCCTTGGCATCCGGCTGCCCAGAGCAGAGCAATTCCTGCAGGGAAGCCTCTTCCTCTGCCTCACTCCAGAGGAGCTGGGTTTTTGCAGGAGGAGGGGAACATGCCATGTCCCACACTGTCGTGCTTCAGGGCTGAGCAGCCAACAAGCAGCTCCCAACCACCCATGGGACCCACATCGGTCTGCGTGTGATGGAGAGGCACTGGAGCAGCTAATCTGGGACCCCAGGGACACATCCCAGGAAAGCAAAGTCAGAGATGGAGATTTTACTGCAAAGGCGCTGGGTGGTGAGCCTCAGGCTCCAGCACAGCCCAGGGCTGAATTTTCCTTGCAGAGAGGGAAAGAATCCACAAGCTCCTGAGCCCTCCAATGCACCCAGGCAGGATGCAGCAGGCAGCACCTCAGCAGCAAAGGGCATCCCCAGCACTACGAGCACATGGAGCAGTGCCCAGTGATGCCTTTGGAGGCAGGAGGGCACGAGCACAGCAGGGACACAGTCTTAATGTCACATAAAGGGCCTCTTGAGGGGGAAGATGAGCAGCTTGTTCCCAGTCTCACCAGGGATCCTGGCACAAAAGGAACAAAACATTGGATGTGTTGAGAAACATATCAGCTTTCCAGGAGCAGACGAGGGGAACATGCCTCTGTTGAGGCCAACAGTGTCAGAGCAGGGACAGCAGCACAGAGCCCCAGGAAACCCTGGGGATGGTGCCTGGGGAGGAATCACAGCTAAAGTCAATTCTCCAGGCCCCAACTGGGGACAGTTTTCATCTCTGTAGTTGGATGAATACAGAGGGTGGGAGCAGGTGGCCCTGGTGTCACCAGGCATCCCCAGGGAGGAGGGCAGAGCCAGAGCCAGTGCACCCATCTGGTTTTCCATCTTTACTCTAGTGTCCTAAAGCTCCACACAACAGCCTGCTCAGTCCCATCCTTACAGTTACACCAGCCAGGGAGGAAAAGGGGGAAAACTCCAAAGCGGGAACAAGCCAGGAAAGCACCTCCTCATCCAATTTGCATGGGACCTGAGAGGTCACTCTGAGAGCCACCAGCTCACAGGGCTCCCCCAGCCCAGCCAAAAGGAAATGAAGTCGCAAAGGTTATCGTTTTGGTGCTTGACTGAGCATAAAAATCCCACTCTGAAAATAAAAACAAGGAAAAGGGAGACCGGGAGGGAGGCAGGGGAGGAAAGGGGCAGTGATGCACAGCATGACACCTCCAGAAACACAGGAGAGGGGGTGCAGGGGCTCACCCCACACCAACACACATCTCCCATTGCAGAAGAGCTTCCTGGGAAAATAAATGCAAAGTCTGTTATAAAAGTTTATCTGCGTGTGCAACGAAGAGCAAGCGTGCCTGACTACAGGATAGAGATGTCATTATTTTCATGCATCTGCCTTACCCAATTTTATTTAGTTGCTTTCTGCACCATTTCATGCTCATTCTGCTGCTGAGCTAGACAATTGCTTTATAACTCTAGGGTGCAATTTCACTGTCTGTGAGCCACACGCACACGCACGCACACAGGGTCTGTGCTGGGATGGAGCAGGGATGCACCTCCCTCTCTCCCCACCCCGATGTTTGGGAGCTCACACTGAGACGAGTTTTCCCTAGGAATTACAAAAAAAAAAAATAAAAGGCGAGAAAATTAAATTAAAATGCTAAGCCACCATCTTTAATATATTACAATTCAAGGAGCATGCGGGGGGAGCAGTCCCAGTAAGCAACAGCTCCCCATTAAGGACGAGGAGGATGAACTGGAGGGCAATCTGCTCTCTCACGCTCAGTGAATGCGGAGAGACGGAGCCCGGCGGGCTGGAGGGCAGAAACACTGTGAATCACACTGGATTTTTATGATCAATTGAAAGTCACACTTGAACAAGTGCAGGTCAGCAGGGAGGGTTGGTCACGCAGGTGCAGAGCTCCGAGACAGCAGCTTTCAACTTGCTGAGGTCACCTGGTCCCTCAGAGGATTTGGGGACCCACTCTGGTACCCCCACTTCTGCCCCATACCTCCAGCCCCACACTAAACATTGCCCCAGGCTGCAGCAGCACCACAGTGTGGGTCAGGGCAGCTCTGGGGGGTGAGGGGTCTCCAGAAGCAGCCCCAGTACTGATGGGAAGCCATGTGGGGCTGTGCATCTCCCCACCATGGTGCCCACCAGCATCCCTGGAGTGACCTGCCACCGATACGCCGTTATCTGCTGCCTGCCCCAGGCTGTTGGAAACCACAGTTCCTCCCCACCAGGCAGAGCCCACGGCTTCCCAGGCCTGATAAAACCACCCATCTCACAAAAACGGGGCAGCAAAAAGATGAGGTGGGGGCAGAAACAGAGTCCAGTTTAGTCTGGCGAGGATGACCGGTGCGAAAAGGGGGTCTCTCATTCTTTTATCCTCCTTTTGCAAGAGCCTCCACCTGAACACAGGTCTTTGGGAGCAGGGCAGGGAAGCTGCAGCACTGGCAAACTGCTCTCACCTATCCCTTGTACCCCCAGGAGCAGCCAAAATGGGCTGACTCAGCTTGATGGGATGCCCCCAGCTCTGTTCTTGCCTCTCCCTGACTCAGCTCCTCTCTATGTCCCTTTCTGCCACCACTCACCATCCCATCGCTCACCTCTTCCATCACATCCCATTCCAAAACTGTGGCCCTGCTTCACCACCTTGGTGTCCCAGGGTGGATTTTGGCTGGAAGTTCACCCCCTTCTCCTGCACTTCTTCCGCTCTTGCTTCACTGCTGCCATTGCCTCACTGTGACTCCGTAATGGGCACGTAGGAGACACACTGCCCACAACAAAATTGTCTCGCAGCAGCCCACAGAGTTCACAGCAAAACAAAACAAAACAAAAAAAAAATATAAAGAAGGAAAACAACTTTCCACCACTCGCTTGTCAGCCAGAAATGGAAAAACAATAATCAAATGTTTCTGCCTTCCCGCCCAGCTGAAACGAGACTGGGCATCCCCTCCCTAATCCAGTGCTGGCAGCACAAAGGAGCTGCTCCAGGAGCTGAGGGGGCTGTAAATCTCAGGGGGCTCTGGGGCTGCCTTGGCCCCTCCTTCCCTGATTTTTCCTTTTTTTTTCTCTTTTAAAGTCTGTAACGCTGAAGAAAGCCAAAACTCCACAAAAGAGGAGACCATGAAAAGTAACAACCAGCTGGGAATTCCATTACCATTTTATTGGTCCCCAATACCAGTATTACCCCTTTTATCTCACAGCTGATGTGACCCAGGGCAAAGCTCAGGGCTCAGACAAGACCCAAACCCAAATACACCACCAACCTCCACTCATGTCCCACCAAACCAAAAAATCAAATCCCCCAGGGTTTGAAAGAAGGACCAATGACCACAGCGAAAGGACCACCTCCCATCCAAGCAGGAGATGCCAGCCCTCATCCTGATGCTTAATAAACCAAATATTTAGGGTGCTTCTTCCTTGCCCCCTCCTTTGGGAGCACCTGGCTCACACACAGACCCCACCTGTGAGCTTTTCTTTGCTCCCACGCCAAAAAGCAGCTTGGGGGGGTTTGGCTACCAGGAGCTGGGACCCTCAAAAGCCCATGGGAGCTCTCTGGAGCTGAGATCCCAGACGGATCAGCTCTGTGGGGCTGGAAGCCACCATCCCAGCCAAGGTTTCACAACCACCCCACGCCCTCGCTCCGGGCCCCGTTCCCAGCTCTGCTCAGACGCACCCTCGTGCCTCAGTTTCCCACCCTGTATCTGTCTCATCTGGGCAGACAAGGAGTTTTGAAGGCAAGATCCATCCCCTCCTGGTGTGCAAAGGCAGGAGCTGGCACAGGCACGGCTGCTACCAGAATTACAGCCCCAAGGTGCAACCTTGAAACTTTTATTTTTGTAGATCACAATAAAAGAAGAGGGAAAGAAAAAAAAAAAAAGCCCAACCATTTTATGCTTACAAATGATCTGTTTGAACAGGATTAGGTTTTAACTCCATGTTAAACAAAAATTCAAAGGATAAGAGCTGTATTTGGGCTTAATTTGAGCCCTTTCTTCCCTTTCTCGCAAGGGAATTGTTCCCTGTTTATCTCAGAAAACACCCTCCATTTTGAAAAGCTCTGTCTTCTCTAAATAAAAACTCAGGTTGTTTCCTTGACTTTGCTTTGCTTTTTCTAAGCCAAACGTTGTCAGAAAAGGCAAGTTCTTGCAGCCAGTTTCCATCCCAACAATAGAGCATTTTCCCAGGCTAAATTGCTTCTGTCTGAAAATCTTCTGGCAGTTTGAGCTGGCTGGCATGTGTGGGGATCCTTCTGTAGGGTTTTTTAAATCCTTATTTGCAATATTATTTCATCTGCTTTGCGCTGCCTTGATGTTTGAGCAGCCTTTGGAGAGACACAACCGCTCCTCCCTCCTCCTCCTCTGTCCTCCCTCCAGGCACACGCTTTCCTTTGAGGAGGAGGAGAGGGGAGAAATAAAATAAAAGACAAGCAAAGAGGAAAATGTCAGAAAGCTGCTTTTTGTGTGCGTGTCAAACGTTCAAAGTTATTCCAGAGTCTAGTCTTTAAATGTAATAAAATACAGCAACTCCTGACAAAATCAATTAAAATAAAACCACCCAGGCTGCCTCTTCTATTGCTCTGTAGCTCTGCTGACTTGGAGAACCCACCTGGGCCTTTTAGGAAGCAATTATGGAAGTGCTGGGGTGGATCCCACTCTGGCAGTGTGCTCACTCTGCCGAGCATCCCTTCACACTGCTGAGCATCCCATCACTCCACAGGCTGGAGCAAGGAGAGACCCAGCTCCTTCATCCGCCAAGGGAGGTGATGATGGCTCTGACACTGGGAATCTGAGCCAGGGAACAGGATTAATTAGAGCCCAATTAGGTAACCCAGCTCACAGGGAAGGTCCCTGCAATACTTGGCCAGCAGTGATTTGAGGTATCCCCAGCTTTGCTTATCATCAGCAGCACAAATCCATGGAGAGGAGCCTGGCCAGGGCACAGGGACACCCTCAGCATCCATGTTCCACCACCATCCCCTCAGTGCAGCCCCTTGCCAAGGGTCATCATCTCTTGCTGTCTCACCACAGCAGTCTCAGGGGATATTTATGGTGATTTCAGGCAGCCAAGAGCCTCGGGGGATACCCTAAGCACACACAATTCACCCCAAAAGGCACTAGGATGCTCATAGGAACAAGCACCCTATGGATGAGGCAGGACCCAAGAACACCCTAAGCCCCGAGTCCCTGCCCCACAGCACTCACAGCTCCTCTGTTTGTTTCTTTCCTTAAACATTCTGCGAAAAAAAATTTCAAAATTCAAAATTCAGCTGGATGGCAGGGCTCTGGCATATGGCAATCCACCCCTGCTCCCAGAAAACAATGCTCCAACAAAAAGGGTTTTAACCCATTTCTTAATAAATATTTATTTTCGCCTCCAAGATGTGGGTGGGATGAAGCCAGGGTGTATTTTCCAGAGAAATGTTTTGATTGCCCCCTTGAATTTTTTTTTCTCAACAGGAGCAAAATGCCAATAATAATATTTGCAATGAATAACTCAAATTCTGCGGCTTTCTCCCCCGCTCTCTTTTAAATAAATAAAATGCCCTAAATTTGAGAAACATGAATGCTCTTCCCAACACAGTAGGACAACGTGGAGTAAACCCAGGGACCTGTGAAGGATTTATTTCACTGACACAGCCCAAATTCTGAAAAAGGCAGAAATTCCTTCCCAGCTTGTTGGCAACTGAGAGCGGTCAAGCCCTACATGGAGCTTCAGCAAGAGAGACCAGGACACAACTAGACTTTATCTTCTGCTCCTAACAAGGCCCTGCTCTAGCCCAGCAGCCTCACAGAGCCAACCAGCCTCTTCCAGATGTGAGGCACGGGATTCCTCCTTCCTCACTGGGATACACAAAATGTAAATGCTTCCTACATCTTTCAGAAGTTTTCCTCTCTGTGGAGTTTCACATCAGCCACAAATTTCTGAGGGTATAAGGAGCAGAACCGAGGTCTCAACCCACACAAGGGCTCCCACTGATGTGCCTTGGGTTTTGCACAGCATCCAAACTCATCCCCACCACGTGCCCGACGGCGAGCGCAGGGGATGCAGGACGAAGGTGTCCCATGGATGCTCACACTCCCACGTTCTCTTCCACCCAAAGCTGCCCCCACGCCCCAGGCTGACCCCTCCCAAGCTGGACACAGGGGTTGTTTTGCTGCTTTGCTCAGAGGTGTTCCCGCTCCGGCCTCGGCAGGGCCAGTCCTCACCCCACATCCTGAGCAGCTGCAGCCGCCCCTGGCACGGCCACAGGGGTGGGAAGATGGACTCGCAGAGGTTACAACCCGGTGAAGTGACCTCCGGGAGGGAGGGAAACACCGGCCTCAGACACCCGTTAACTGTTTCTTCCCCCACAAAGCTCAGCCTCAAAGAAAGGCTCCCCGAGCCCACCTCCCCACTTTTCCTCCCCACGAGGTACCACCTTCTTAAGGCGAGGAGCAAAGAGGAAAATGAAGCAAGAAGAGAATTGTTACGGTCAGAGTCTCATGAACAAGCAGCACCTGTAGAATGAAGTCCCTTGGTCTGCACATCAGTCCCCAAAGCCTGACCCTGGCACATACACCCCACCAGGCTGCAGAGGTGGATCCCCACAGCCTTGCAAGCCCTTGCATGACAGATTTTTCTTGATTTCCCTCCTCCTGGAGACTCAGCACAACATGCCCCCCCCAAGAGAAACAAAAGCAGGACATCCCCAAGCAAGCTAAGCCTAGTAAAGGCAGATCTATAGGTCCAGACAGCTCTAAGGCAGAGGTGTTTATGAGCCTCACCGAGGTGTGGTGGTACCTGCACCTAAAGACCTCACAACCAGGCTGCAGGTTGCCCTGGCAGCAGGACAGCAGACAAGAGCCACAGGGTGACAGCAGCCAGCCCAGAAGATGCCCTGGGACGTGCTGTCCTCACAGGGAGCCTCTGGCTGGCATCTGCCAGCAGCTCTCCAGAGGAGCAGGAAAATGAGATACTACTATTAAAAGTGCCCAGCGCTGGCCACACTTCCACCCATGACATCAGCAGAGTTATCTGACTCTAACCACGGGCAGGACTTGGCCAGGAACCTCCACCAGGTTGGCCTTCTCAGTCCAGACTGAGCTGAGATTTTGATGGGGGCACAGTAACAAGAGTCGTATTTTGGCCCAGTTGCTGCTGTTCTCCAGCTCAGGTCTGTACTGGTGTGCAGGGAAACAAACTCCACAAGTTTGGCTAATTTTTGTCCTCTCAGCTTGCCAACACCAGCTCCCAAACCATGACATGGGTTGGTGAAACACCCTGGCACTCTGCAGAGTCTGGACTGGGTGGGTTTTGGACCATCTCAGCTCCAAAAACCACCAAGACCCCATGGCCCTTCCAGCTCCACTCCAGTTTTACTGGGAAGGTCTCTGCTCACATTCCTCAAGGCCCCCCTCAATCCTATAAACTGCTCACATGCTTTTAGACACAACCTGCCTCCACTGCCCAGAGCAGAGGCAAGAACTCCTGCTCCACAACCTGCAGAACCCATTGTCCTTAAAACCAAAGTGATTTTTCTCAGTAATGAGTGACCAAAGACCAATGGATAAAGTTTAGGAGTGTCTTCCACAGCAGCACAACACACAGTGGACACAAACCCAGACCACATATCTGAAACAGCTCCCACAAACAGCTGCATTTTCTCCTGAGCCAGCAATGAAAAGTTATAACCCCCCACCCCAGCACCACTGTCCTGGGGTCTGCCTTGTTTTCCCTCTGGATGCTCCTGGTGTGCTGCTTAGTGTGTGGTACAGACCCACCCTCTCCCCACCATACACATAGTTATAAATGAGAAGATAAATCAGTCACTACCCATCAGCACCAGGATGAAAACCCTTCACCTGAGCCAGCAGTGACACACACTCCCCCCTACTCCCTCCTCAAGGCCAACCTGACTAATAACACATTATTTGGGACCTACAGCATAACAGGACAGCTCAGAACTGACAGAAAAAAATTTAGGGGGCCTGATCCTACTCAGATCAACAGAGGTTTGGACTGTCTTCCACAATAGCATCAAAACAAATGTGAATTCTCCAACCAGGCACCCCTAAGGTTAAACCACTTCAGTATGGCAAGAGAGAGGCACCTCCTGCTGGGGTGTTAGTGATGAGCCCCAACACCTGCACTGCATCCAACCAAAAGGAATCGGTGTGATTTGGGATCAGGACACACTGTGGGACACACTGCAGGTGAGACGATTTTGGCCCCAGCAGCAACTCTGGCTGAGTCAACCCAGCAGCATCTCCCACCTCTCAGCCAAGTCAATAAGGAGCACTGTGAAACCACAATTTTGGGGGCATGGAGATGCCAGATAAGCCCTGTCACCTTCAGGTCTCCCTGCCAAAGCCCCCAGACCACCCCAGCCTTGGAAACCCTCCGGGTGGGGGGGAGGGTTGGGCTTGATGGAGACCTGGCGACTGTGTTTATATTTATTCTGCTCTTCGAAAGGAACAACTAAAATTGCAATTCTTAAACAAAACAACCAAAAGACAAATTTTTTAAAAATAAAGAAACCAAACACAACAGGCTAGAGAAGCTGAGCACAGATTTAATGCCCAGAGAAGCCAGAAGGATGGTCTGGCTGGCCATGGCTCACTTGGCCAGAGGTTGGGAGCCACCGCACTGAGCAGGACAGGGGTGGCAGGATTAGTCCCGAATCTTCCCCCTCGCCTGGACTTGGCGCCAGGCGACTTCGCTCAAACTTTTCTTCCCCCCACCCTGAGCACTGAGCTCTGCAATATCACTTCTCCTGGAAGCGAGACGCAGGAGGCATTCGCCCTTACAAGCCAGGACTTGACTTAGTCACCGAAACGATGGCAAACTCCAGCTGGAAATAGGTTTTAAAATGTAACTAAAGAGAACAGAGGGAGGGGGGAAAAAAAAACCCTCAAGGAAAAAAGGCAGGAGGGTCCCAGTCTTGCCGAGTTTGGGAGCCGGCAGCGAGGGGCGATGAGCGGAGGGGCCGGTGCGGGGTCCCCGCGGGCGCTGCCTCCTCCTGCCCGGCTGCGCGCCCCGGATGCCGCGGGAAGCGAAAAAAAAAAATAATGAGAAAAGTCAAAAAATATCGAAAAAACAAACCGAGGGGGAAGGCAAGAGGGGGAAGCCCAGGCTGCGCGCTGCCGAGCGCTGTGCAGAGCCGGCCCCGGGCGGGGAGGGGGCTCTCCCGGCTGCCGCTGCCCCGTTTGAAAACGCCGCTGGGG